>CM076574.1:538849218-539222949 GCA_034641835.2 Pinus albicaulis | reverse complement strand
AGCTCGATATTGAAACTAATGTATCTATGTCATTTTATATCCCCGAGATTTTATCTTTGGTCCTTTATTACACCTCAGAATCTTCTTTCCAATGCCATGGGTCTGATCTGATTTGTATTCTTCACGAAAATTTTATGCCCAATCTTCCACAATGACCTAATTATGGACTGGTTTAATAGAGCACACGTGTACGGCGTGCCATGTGTCACTGTTTCTTCCTTCGGCTCTAAAATAGATATAGAGGAAACTAGATTCTGTGTAATTTCATCCACTTTTTACATAATTCCAATCTAATGTTGAGAGAGAGATTTATGATGATTTTGTTGAAAATGCAACAAGATGATGGAGCTTAGTGAAATGAAGTCGCCTTCACTAAGTGGGCCCGCAGGCTATTTTTGGCGCAAAGTCTATTTTTAGACTATGTCTATTTTTAGACATATAGATCATGGTCTATGAGTTGCAGGATGTTATTTATGGATGATTGGTCAAGTTGGTAAAAATATATGGACCTCTATTTTTAGACATTGGGCGGTTTCTATTTTTAGACTGCCGGGCTAAAAATAGAACAGTCAAATATTATTAACCCTTAATAATATTTAGACTATAAACATTATCTTATCCTCTTGGAGCACTTCAATTTGATGCTTGGATGTGGCACATGCAGCTGACAGAAGGAAATACGCTTTTCCTAAGGGTTATTTGAGCTATTGCATGGTTGACTTCAGTTAGAACTCAAGTGGCAGAGTTTGGTGGAGTTGATGAGACAGTTGGTGGAGTTGTGTTCGGTTTAACTTAGTTGAACTAATTGTATTTAGTCTAACTGAAAAATACACTAGTGATGAGTGGTGTGAATTAATTATTAATTAATTCACTAATTATTAACTCATAAATCAACTAAAGAACACATCAGTTAACTGCAATGCATGGACAGTTCAGTGGAGACCGGTGTTAGAGGTGGGTGAAAGGGTGAGTCTACTATCAGTTGTGACTATTGGCTGTGCATGAGATTTGCACACACATTGATGGAGATTGCTAATGAGGATTGTGCAGTTGGAGCTAGTGGGATTCGAACTTGGATCTCATTCATTACTCACTTGGATTGCGCAGTAGAGGCAGGCAGACTTGTGGAGAAGATTTGAACCCATGACTTGTTCAAATCTCAGTTAGTTTTGTGTGTAACTTTTTGGAGATAGTGGTGAGAGCTGTGAGAGATTTGTGCTATGTATTGTTACATGTTCTCTATCATTATAATATACAGATAGTTGGGGGTTTTCAGCTATTGCTTTCCCCATTACATCCTGTGTTGATATGTGTGCTTGATTATGTTTTAATGAGCGCATGCGATTGCTTTCTATTTCCGCATATTGATGATCAATTGTAGAAGAGGTTATGTATTATGCATGAAGCTTAAATAGTGTGTAATCAGGATAATCTCGGTGAATAATTCAGCTATTATTCAAATTTCTACATGGTATCAGAGAAGAATTGATCATCGGATCTATTACAGTGATTACAATTATTTTCGGTAGACAGAGTCTGTAACGGGCCAGGTAGCCTCTGGATCCATCCTTTCTTTGAAAGGTGATATATCCAGTAAATTCCCTTACAGTAGATCTCTGTGCTAGAAATAATTTTTTCTCACAGATCCAGAAGCAGCTGAGTTTTGAGCTTGGAATTCGAATTTGCAGCAGAATTTGGAATTCAAATTTGCAGTAGTTTTCTTGGTGCCAAAGTTGAAATGTCTTTCAATGGATTGCGACTGGAATATGCCCTTGAGGGCAGTTCGAATTATGTTGCATGGAAGGACCGGATGGAGGCGGTATTAGATGATAACGGGCTGAAGGAGTTCATAGAAGTTGAGATCCCAAAGCCTACTGATGCTGCTCAAGTTGAGGCTTGGCAAAAGAAGATGGAAAAATGTCGAAGGATTCTGTTGGAGGGCATGAAGGATCACATTGTATCCAGCATGCATGGAAAAGCTTCTCCATACTTGATGTGGAAAGTGTTGACAGATTTATTCCAAAGCAAGAGCGACCAGAGGAAGTTGGCGCTCAAGGATAAACTCAGAAACATAAATATGGAGAAAGGCGACAGTATGCCCAAGTACCTCACGAAGTTCACCCAATGCAGGGATGAGCTGGAAAGTGTGGGGGTGACTGTAGATGATGAGGACTTGGTGAGCTTGGCTCTCCTTGGGCTTCCGAAGAGTTGGCATTCCTATCAGGACTCTGTCAATGGTCGGGAGAAATTGCCAGGATGGGAGCGACTTTGGTCGGATCTTGTGCGAGAGGAGATAAGGCGGAGTACCAGGGACGGATCTTCATCAAAGGCATCTGATGAAGAGAATTGCGCTTTGGCTGCCAAAGCAAAGAAGGGAAGAGCAAGAAAGCTTCTCATTCCGGTGCGAAAGGCAAGAAGCAGGACATGTCCAAGGTGAAGTGCTTTCACTGTCACCAACACGGGCATTATGCCACAAATTGTTCGCAGAAGAAGAAAAATAAGCAATCTGCTAGATCTACAGCTGGAGAGGCCTTAGCCTCACAATTTGAGCTGGATTTTTCACTGATCGCATGCTTGGTCTCAAGTGTTGTGGGATCGATGGTTCTTGGACGGTGTTACGTCTTTTCACATGACTGAGATCGAGATATGTTTCGGATACGGATGAGAAAGATCTTGGAGTGCACATCGAGATGGGCGATGATGGTAAAATGCGGTCTTTCCTTTGAGAGGAGTCGAAGTAAACCCTTCGTATTGAAGGAAGTGATGCATGTTCCGAATTGAAGAAGAATCTTATCTCTGTGGCGATGTTAGAAGACAAGGGATATGATGTTGTCTTCAGCGAGGGAAAGGCTTTCCTGCGCAGTAAGACAACTGGAGAAACCTGGAAGATAGGGGTTCAAGTCAAGAACCTTTATCAATTGCAAGTAGATGGCTATGCAGCAATGGCATGCAAGGCAGAAGGAGTCGTGAGTCGGGATGATGGCGAGCTGTGGCACCAGAGATTGGGCTACCTTCACCATGGAGCTTTGAAGATACTGCAGCAGATTTCTACTAGGCTTCCTAAGGGCACTCTTGCGTCGTCAGATCAGTGCAAGGGGTGTACCTTAAGAAAATTTGTGAAAGCCACCTTTCACGAGAAGGATAATCGCGCCACGACGATCCTTGAGAGAATTCACACAGACGTGTGTGGACCTTTCTCAGTAGCTTTGACAACAAAGCATAGGTAATATGTGATATTTGTTGATGATTATTCTCGGAAGTGTTGGATCTTCTTCATGCAGAAGAAGAGCGAGACATACTCAAAGTTCTGTGAGTTCAAGGCGCTGGTTGAGAAGGAATCGGGGAAGCAAGTGAAGGCTCTTAGGAGCGACAATGGTGTTGAATTCATCTCTTCGGATTCAAGAACTTTTGCGGTGCGAAGGGAATTCAAAGAGAGCTCATAGCACCTCATAATCCACAGCAGAATGGGGTTGTTGAGCAGAAGAACAGAACGATCGTGGGTGCTGAACGAGCGATGTTACATGATCAGGGCCTTCCCATACACTTGTGGGCTGAGGCAAGCAATACTGCAGTATATGTGCAGAACCGTTGTCCTCACAGATACTTGGCATAAGTACACCCAAGGAGGCGTTTTCTAGTAAGAGGCCCGATATTTCCCATTTGAGGATTTTTGGTTAACCTGTTTACATTCATGTGAAGAAGGATGCCAGGAAGAAGATGGAGCCGACCGCAGAGGTTGGGATATTTGTGGGGTACACTGATATGCCCCACAACTATCGTGTGTATTTTCATATAGTCGCAAGGCGTGTGCGACGGGATATCAAATTTAGGGAGGAGAAAGCCATGAAGTGTTCGCTTGAGAAGGAGCCACACTTGCATAGATGAGGCTATTAGTTCCTAAGGATGAGCTTCCGGATGTGGATCAGCCACAAGAGGAAGTTCATGGAGTGGAAGAGACCACTCATGCAGCGCCAACCATCAGAGGGTGCAAGCGCACTACAGAAGCTGAGCGACTAGCTCAAGATGCAGAGAAGATTGTAGGACCACCTACAGCACAGCGCAGACAGAGACAATCACCGGATCGGTACACTGGATACATGGCTCTTGTGATAAAATGTGTCGTGACAGATCCATCCTCTTTTGAGGAAGCTGTGGAGGACCCCGCATGGGTAGATGCCATGGTGGAAGAGTATGATTCGATTGTCAGAAACAGTGCATGGGAGATTGTCCCAAGACCGGAGGGGAAATCAGTGGTGGGTTCGCGATGGATATACAAAGTGAAGCAGGTGGTTGACGGGAGTGTGGAGAAGTACAAGGCAAGATTTGTTGCTCGAGGCTTCTCACAGATAGAGGAAATCGATTATGAGGAGACTTTTGCACTGGCAAGTAATTTGTTTATACGGACGATCCTAGCTCTCTCGGCGCGAATGGGGTGGCACATCCATCGGATGGATGTGAAGACTGCGTTCCTCAATGGAGTCATTGAGGAGGAGGTGTACATAGAGCAGCCCGAAGGTTTGAGATCTTCGGCGAGTGAGTCGCATGCGGGACTCAAGAGAGCCTTGTGCGGGTTGAAACAAGCACCTCGTACTTGGTACACACGGATAGATAGTTATTTCATAGGACTTGGATTCTCCCGAGAGTGGCGGTCTAACTGTGCCGAGATTGTGGTGGAGGAGATTCTTGATCATTGTCTTGTATGTAGATGATCTGATTTTGATGAGTGAGCTAGTGGTGATACTTTCATACGGAAGGGATCTTGTAGAGTTTGAGATGAAGGACTTGGGCCTCCTTCATTATTTCCTGGGATTGGAAATTTGGCAGCGCAGTGATGGACTATTTGTTTCTCAGGGTAAGTATGCCCGGGAAATACTGGAGAAGTTCAACATGCATGGCTGCAAGCCTGTTGATACTCCTCTTTCTGGAGGTTGGAGGAAGGAGGATGCTACTTCAGCGGAGGTAGTGGATGCCACTGTTTATCGACAGTTGGTGGGGTCGCTTATGTATCTAGTCAATACACGACCCGATATATGCTATGCTGTTAACCAGCTTTTGCAAGCTATGGTTAAGCCTACCAAGCTCTTCTAGAAGGCAGGCAAGCATGTATTGCGTTATCTTAGAGGCACATCAGGATATGGCTTGTGGTACAGACAGGAGGATGAGGTGAAGCTTTGTGGCTTCACGGATGCAGATTGGGCAGGGAGCCCAACGGAAAGAAAGAGCACATCTGGAGGGATCTTCAGTATCGGGTCAACAACAGTTTCTTGGTACAGTAGAAAGCGGAGATCCATGGCACTCAGTTCAGCAGAGGCCGAGTATATGGCGGCAAGCTTGGCTGCATGCGAGGCTATATGGATGAGGAAAATCCTGGTCGGATTGTTCGGGTCACACTTGGAGCCTACTGTGATTTATTGTGATAACCAGAGTTGCATTAAACTCTTGGCTAATCCAGTATTTCATGATAGATCCAAACACATCGACATCAGGTACCATCATATCATAGATTGTGTGCAGCGGAGAATCATGTTACTTTCATACATTCCCATGGAGGATCAGGATGCTGATATCTTGACGAAGGCGCTCACCAGGAGAAAATTCGAATACCACAGAGGCAGGATAGGGGTTGCAGATAATCCATATCTTGTTGAGAGGAAGTGTTGAAAATGCAACAAGATGATGGAGCTTAGTGAAAAGAAGTCGCCTTCACTAAGTGGGCCCGCAGGCTATTTTTGGCGCAAAGTCTATTTTTAGACTATGTCTATTTTTAGACATATGGATCATGGTCTATGAGTTGCAGGATGCTATTTATGGATGATTGGTCGAGTTGGTAAAAATAGATGGACCTCTATTTTTAGACATTGGACGGTTTCTATTTTTAGACTGTCGGGCTAAAAATAGAACAGTCAAATATTATTAACCCTTAATAATATTTAGACTATAAACATTATCTTATCCTCTTGGAGCACTTCGGTTTGATGCTTGGATGTGGCACATGCAGCTGACAGAAGGAAATACACTTTTCCTAAGGGTTAGTTGAGCTATTGCATGGTTGACTTCAGTTAGGACTCAAGTGGCAGAGTTTGGTGGAGTTGATGAGACAGTTGGTGGAGTTGTGTTCTGTTTAAACTAGTTGAACTAGTTGTGTTTAGTCTAACTGAAAAATACACTAGTGATGAGTGGTGTTAATTAATTTTTAATTAATTTACTAATTATTAACTCATAATTCAACTAAATAACACATCAGTTAACTGCAATGCATGGACAGTTCAGTGGAGACCAGTGTTAGAGGTGGGTGAAAGGGTGTGTGTGACTATCAGTTGTGACCATGATTGTGCACGAGATTTGCACACCAATTGATGGATATTTCCAATGAGGATTGTGCAGTTGGAGCTAGTGGGATTCAAAATTTGATCTCATTCATTACTCACTTGGATTTCGTAGTAGAGGCAGGCAAACAGTGGAGGAGATTTGAACCTGTGACTTGTTCAGATCTGAGCTAGTTTTGTGTGTAACTTTTGGAGATAGTGCTGAGTACTTGTGAGGAGTATTCTGCTATGTATTGTTACATGTTCTCCATCATTATATTATACAGATAGTTGGGGGTTGTCAGCTATTTCTTTCCCCATTACATCCTGTGTTGATATGTGTGCTTGATTATGTTTTAATGAGCGCATGCGACTGCTTTCTATTTCTGCATATTGATGATCAATTGTAGAAGAGGTTATGTATTATGCATGAAGCTTAAATAGTGTGTAATTAGGATAATCTCGGTGAATAACTCAGCAAATTATTCAAATTTCTACGCGACGTTGGCTGTTACTGTCTAAGTTATCAGATTGAGGATCTTTTTTATTCTTGATTTCATTTACATCAGTTGAGAGAGGAAAGAGTTATTACTACCGCATCCTTGACTGATGAGTGCCAAGTGAGAGATTGGAATTTAGAGCTTTAATTTTCATGTCATTATAATTATATTTCATTTTCAAGATTCGTTTACTCTTGTATTTGAAGCAATGTACTAAAAATTGGAGAGCATTACTCTTAGATTAAATTTCCACCTCAGACTGAGTACACTCTTGAGATAAAAAATCGTACCTGGATTGATAATTAATGTAGGATAGATAGGAGTTAAAAAGACACCTTTTATACCTCAACATTTTGGCATCATTGCTGGGGAGAGTGTAACTATTTAGAAAGAGTGATGTATATTTGATTTTCTCTGCTAAGGAAGAAATGGGTATTAAAATTGCAAGGTAAGAACCTACGTAACGAACGAGTAACATGCTCATTCATTTTCTTGCTTCATAGCAGAACTCTGTAAAAGTTTAAGGTAGGAATGAATGCTTGCATTTTTTGAATGACTAGAAAATTTAAACAAAATGAAATTCCTCCGAGACCGAAAAAACCTAAGGGACCGGTGACCCTTGGGCGAACAACCTTTATTAACAATATCATTAAGAAAGCTGAATCTCATCCATCATTAGCCCCTAGAAAAATTGATTTTAGACAACCTAATAGCTCCCTTCGGGCCACAGAGTCACCATCTATAGCTTTTGCTGAGGTTCATAGCCAAACAGAAGAGACTGAGTAAGATTCTCAAGAGATTGAGAATTCTTGCCCAATTTATTTACAAGAAGGGAGCTCTAGTAATCTTCGTGAAGGGGGAGGAGAAACAGGTGAAATAGAAGAACCTAGATCCTCTCTTGAAGTAGTCCAAACACTAAGCAGCCTAGATAAGGGAAGTACTATCAAAATAATCCAAAACAAAGCTGAAGAACCTGAAGAACCAAAATCCCCTCGGATAATAGTTCAGCAAGGGACACTCATTATCCCAGACCAAGGAAGTGCCGTTAAGGTCATCCCTACTCCTTCTAGTCAGTCTAGGAATAATTCCCTAGAAATCCCAGAAGGATATTAGCACATATTTGATCAACTGGCCCACAACCAGCAACCACCCCAAACTTCCACACTGCAATATCTTATTGTGGACACTGCAGTTAATGCACCTATGAAGGCCATTCCTCTTCAGCATATTCCTACATTTCATGGCTTAACATCGGAAGATCCAGATGCATTTCTGTTTGAATTCGATGTATTATGCAGGGGGTATGACTATACCACTGATATCCAAAAGCTAAAATTATTCCCCTCCACATTAAAAGGAGTATCTCTACGATGGTTTATGGGGTTAGGTGGAGGTGTTATAAATGACTGGGATCAGATGAAAGATGCTTTTCTAAATAAATATCAGGATTACTGTATGTACATGGAATTAAACGATGAAATATTTCAGATGACAACAAAACCTAATGAAACATTGGAGGAATATGTAGAACGCTTTCAATACAACCTCCAAAGATCACCTTATGCATCTTTACCCTGACCTAATAATGTGTTAAAAACTACATTAATTAAATGGATGAAGGAAGAATGGGTTTAAACATTAAACATCATGGGAAAATGTGACATATATCAAGAAAATTTTGCTAACAGTATTGATTTATGTATCAGGAGTTCAAGAGGCAGCAAAAGACTAAACCAACAGAATGTGACATGATCACAAGGGATAGCAAGACCTCCGGTGGAGGTATGACCCATACAGAAATTGGAAATCTACTAGAAGATTTCAAAATTGATATTCTAGGGACTCTAACAACGCAACTTGATATCATGCAAGCTAAAAGAAAGCAAGCAGAAGCAGAACAAAATTTGGCAATATTCTGCCCTAGATGCAGAAAGAAACATAGCCATAAAGAGTGCCTGCTGGATACAGTCCAAGTCTATGCCATTTGCACAAAAGATCACTCTACAGAAAGTTTCCCCTCACTCCCAGGATTGAAAGTAGTCTACAAAGAAGCAGAAGAAGAAACAGAAATGGTATACTACTCAATCAGTGCCATCAATGGCAACCACGACAAACAGGTATGCCAATTGATTCATCCTCTTCTTTTCAATATCCTTAGTATAATGCTCAGCAATATAATGGAATGTGGAAAAATTAGCCACCCTTCCCCAGTTGGTCATAGCAACCATTTCCTACATCGCCATGGCGAAATCAAGCAAATCAAACCAATTGGAAAAAATTTCCTTACTGTCCACCATTTTGGAAAAACAATACATATCCAACACAATGGTCCCCCTCCACCTCGTAGAGTCAGACCTGGCAGTCGAAATGGCAAAGATCTATGAATCAACCAGCTGGAATGATTCCTCTCCCTCCACCTACACTTCCAGCACCATAAACATTTCAACAAAATCCCCAGACCAACTTAAGACCGTAACTCCTAGCCCAACTCAACCCGGACCCTAATAATAGGCCGATTCAATCTGTTCAAATAATAGAAGCACCAGAACTAGAAACCGAGTTAAGGGAGTGCAAGGACCTTCAACTAAGGTCTGGACGCATAATAGAATCAGAGGGAGACAAAAAAATTTAATTTGAAAATCGGTTACCTTCAGAAAAAATGTTGCAAAAGGAGAATGAGGTTAGACAACAAAATCATGAGCAAGCATCCACCTCTTCTCCACCATTCCCAGAATGACTAATCATACCTCGTCCAATAGAACATCCTAATTTCGATATTCTGGGAGAACTAAAAAACTTGTGTATAAAAATCCCACTCCTCCAAGCTATCCAAGATATTCCCATGTATGCAAAGACCATAAAATAACTATGTATAAGAAAGCCAAAGAGGAGAACAACAACTAACCCAACCGTCCAAGTAGTCGGCACTCTATCTGACTTACTATCAGGAAGAGAAGCACCTGTAAAGTATGGGGACCCAAGAAATCCTATAGTTATGGTGCAAATCAATGGACAATAATTTCAAAATTCCTTAGTTGATTTGGGAGTTGCAATCAATATCCTAACAACCACCACTTGTCAAAAACTTGGCATTACATCATTAGATCCAACAACAACCTTATTGGAATTGGCTGACCGAGCAGTATTCAAGCCAGAAGGCACACTACATGATGTAATGGTATCTATAGAATCCTAGGAATACCCTGCCGACTTCCTGATCATTAACCCCAAAAAAAGGCTAGTGGACACCCTTTAATCTTAGGTAGACATTGGCTGGAAACTGTTGATGCTTACATTGGCTACCGACAAGGCAACATGACTATAACTAGAGGGAGTTATGTCAAGAATTTTGCCTTATACCCTCCAGCCCAGCCAAGCCTAGTGATAATAAAAACAAAGAAACAACCTGTATCATACCTCATAGAAAACATTAGATCACCATTAACCATAGAATATGCCCTCGACTTTAAAGACCAAACAGAGGATGACATCATTAAAAATTTCATTAACCAACCAAAAACTAGATCCCATTTTCAATGTCACATGATCAAGGTAGCATTTGATAACGAAGAAGAAGAAGATCCCCTGAAATACATTCAAGATCAATCAATACCTACCAGTTATTTTTACAATAGCAAAAATATAGAAATTTAGCCAAGAAAAACAATAAACATTAACAAAACTTTGACTGCTGAACAAGAAGAGAAGATGGTCCAACTACTAAAAAAATATAAGAGAGCTTTTGCATGGGATTACCCAGACATGAAAGGAATTGATCCCTAGTTATGTATACACCACATTTATACAGAAAAATATGCTAGACCCATTCGCTAACCCCAACGAACATTAAACCCTCATCTTAAGGATATTGTGAAAGCTGAATTACAAAATTTTTTGGATGTAAACTTTATTTATCCAATATCTGATAGCAAGTGGGTCTCTCCACTAGTAGTGGTGCCAAAGAAGAATGGAAAGTAGAGGATATGTGTAGACTACAGAGAACTAAACAAAGCAACCCATAAAGACCACTTTCCCCTTCCTTTCATTGATCAGGTATTAGACACATTAGCAGGAAATAAATTCTTTTCTTTCTTAGATGGCTTCAGTGGATACAATCAGATTTAGATTTCCCCTGAAGACCAAGATAAGACTACCTTTACTTGTCCTTGGGGAACATTTTCTTACAGATTTTTACCCTTTGGTCTATGCAATTCCCCTACCACATTTTAGAGGGTCATTCTCAACATCTTTTCAGATTTGATAAATGAAGGGCTTGAAGTATATATGGATGATTTCACACCTTATGGAGATGATTTTCAGCCAGCATTAGAAACATTGGAAAAGGTGTTGCAAAGGTGTATTGACACCAGAATCTGCTTAAGCCATGAGAAGTGTCACATGATGATGACTGAGGGACTCATCTTAGGTCATTATATCTCAGTAGCTGGAATACAGGTAGATCCAACTAAAATTCAGATAATTTTTTTAATACCTAATCCTACCACACAAACAGAGGTACGTAGCTTTCTAGGATTTTCTGGTTATTATAGAAGATTCATAGAGCATTATTCTCAAATAGCTGCACCTATATAAGCACTAACAGGGAATTTTGATTTAATTGGACAGATAAATGTGATAATGCTTTTAAGGATCTGAAAAATATTCTACCAATAAGCCCTGTGCTAAGGGGCCCAAATTGGGATTTTCCATTCAAAATTTTGGATGTAAACTTTATTTATCCAATATCTGATAGCAAGTAGGTCTCTCCACTAGTAGTGGTGCCAAATAAGAATGGAAAGTAGACGATATGTGTAGACGACAGAGAACTAAACAAAGCAACCCATAAAGACCACTTTCCCCTTCCTTTCATTGATCAGGTATTAAACACATTAGCAGAAAATAAATTCTTTATTTCTTAGATGGCTTCAGTGGATACAATCAGATTTAGATTGCCCCTGAAGACCAAGATAAGACTACCTTTACTTGTCCTTGGGGAACATTTTCTTACAGATTTTTACCCTTTGGTATATGCAATGCCCCTACCACATTTCAGAGGGTCATTCTCAACATCTTTTTAGATTTAATAAATGAAGGGCTCGAAGTATATATGGATGATTTCACACCTTATGGAGATTATTTCGAGCCATCATTAGAAACATTGGAAAAGGTGTTGCAAAGGTGTATTAACACCAGAATCTGCTTAAGCCATGAGAAGTGTCACATGATGATGACTGAGGGACTCATCTTAGGTCATTATATCTCAGCAGCTGGAATACAGGTATATCCAGCTAAAATTCAGATAATTTTGTTAATACCTACTCCTACCACACAAACATAGGTATGTAGCTTTCTAGGATTTTCTGGTTATTATAGAAGATTCATAGAGAATTATTCTCAAATAGTTGCACCTCTATACGCACTAACAGAGAATGTTGATTTTAATTGGATAGATAAATGTGATAATGCTTTTGAGGATCTGAAAAAGCTTCTATCAATAACCCCTGTGCTAAGGGGCCCAAATTGGGATTTTCCATTCCAAATTTCATCTGATGCCTCAGACACAGCTGTTGGAGCAGTCCTTGGGCAGGAAGAAGATAACCATATGCAATTTATTACATTAGAAAGAATCTATCTCCTTTTGAATTAAACTATAATGTGACTGAGAAAGAATTTTTAGCTATAATACATGGTGTAAATAAATTTAGACATTATATAACTGGGTATCCTGTAATTTTATATACAGATCACTTTACCATAAAATTTTTAGCAAACAAACCTGTTACAAATGGTAGAGTAACAAGATGGCTGATTCTATTGCAGGAATTTGACATCACAATAAAGGAACGACCTGGAAAAGAAAATCATGTAGCTGATTTTCTCTCATGAATGCCAAAATGAATGGATGCAGCAACAGTCGAAAATCAGTTTCCAGATGAAAATTTGTTTGATGTTACTGCTAGAACCCCATGGTATGTTGATGTTGAAAATTATTTAGCAGTAGGAAAATTACCTAAGCATCTAACGCCTAGTGAACAAAAACAGATAGTACAATGTAGTACCTGATTCTCTTGGATTGGGGGCTACATATTTCATATAGAAGTACATATGCACATCAGAAGATGTGTCCAAGAAGATGAAATATTTGACATCCTGAAAGCATGCCACGATGGGCCATGTGGCGAACATTTCACAGATCGTAGAACTGGTCACAAGGTTTTACAAAGAGGCTATTACTGGCCTACAATTTTTAAATATGCTAAAAAGTTTGTACAAGCCTATGATAGTTGCCAAAGGGGGGGATGCCCTAGACAGTCCGATGAAATGCCTTTGAATACACAGTTAGTAATCGATCCATTTGAGTGTTGGGTGCTCGATTTTGTTGGTCCTATTAACCCACCATAAAATCAGAAAACATACATACTAGTTGCAACAGAGTATGTTACTAAATGGGTTGAAGCAGAGGCACTTCCAAGAGCTATAGAGGACTCTGTAATATAGTTCCTTTTCCAAATATTTGTGCGATATGGCCTCCAAAGGGACATAATTACAGATGGAGGACCACAATTTGTAGGTAATAAAATCACTGCAACATTAAAAAATTACCACATTTAGCACAAAATTACAACCCCATACCACCCACAAGAAAATGGCCAAGTAGAGAGCACGAATAAGATGATAGAAGAAATACCTACAAAAACAGTTTCATCACACAGGCGTGACTGGGCTTCAAGATTGCCGGAAGCCTTGTGGGCATACCGAACAACATGGAGAAATACCACTAGGTGTTCACCGTATAAATTAGTATTTGGAAAAGAACCCATCTTTCCAATAGAATTTGAAATTCAAACATTAAGAATAGCCCAGGAGGTGGGTTTAAATTTAAATGAGGCATAGGTCAGTAGATTGCATAAAATCAGCGAGTTATATAAAATTAGGCTCTCCACCCTCCAACACACTGCATTAATTCAACAACAGAGAGCAAGATGGCACGATGCCCTCATTAAAAATAAAATCTTCCACGAAGGAGATTGGGCACTCCTATATGACTCTAGGTTTCAGGATTTCCTCATAAAACTCCAGACATGATGGCTTGGACCTTATGAAATACAGAAAGTGCATGAAAATGGCACCATTACGTTAACCACCATTGATGGAACTGGACATTCTTTCAAAGCAAACAGTCATCAAGTACGACTTTACCACAAACCGCCTAATCAGGAATCCTTTTACTAGCAATTATGGGGAGATTCTACTATGCAAATTCTTGTTGAGGAAGATAATTCTTCCTCAACATTCATTCACTAAACAATTCCTTTATTTTTGAAATTTTTACATAAGATTTTCTTTTAATTTTGCTTGTATGAATTGTTTTTTGTATAGATTTTATTTTTTGTGCTATTCTGCTTGCTGTTCCTCTTAAGGAACAACAACCATTCCTCTTAACAAAGAACATCAATCTTGTGTGCCTTTATTTTTTGTGTTGTTCCTCTTAAGGAACAACTGTCGTTCCTCTTAAGGAACAACATGTCTGCAAGTTCATCTTTTTGCTATTCCTTTTAAAAGGAACATAATTTCCGCTGATTTTTTTGCTATTCCTTTTAAAAGGAACATAAATTCCATTGATTGTTTTTTTTTGTTCCTTTTAAAAGGAACAACATTTTTGCTGATTGTTTTTTCTATTCCTTTTAAAAGGAACAACATTTCCGCCGATTGTCTTTTCTGTTCCTTTTAAAAGGAACAACCCCTTCATCATTATTTTTATTTTCTGCTGTTCCTTCTAAGGAACAACAGTTCCAATTTTGAGTGGTTTTTTAAGTTGTTCCGCCAAAGGATCAACATTTCTTGTTTTTTTTATCTATTGTTCCACTTAAGGAACAACTGTTGTTCCTCTTAAAGGAACAACAACTTGTGTGTTTTTATATTTTTGTTGTTCCTCTTAAAGGAACCACAGTTTTGCATGTAGACGTTCTTTTTGTTGTTCCTCTTAAGGAACAACAGTTGTTCTGTCTAAGGAACAAAAATTTTTTGAGTGCATTTTTCTTTTTTTAGAACAACATTCTAAGAATTTTTGTGAATTATTCATGATCCTTTTAAAGAAAATATACAAATTTATGCAAGGACACAAAAATTAGAGGTTACTGGAATCAGCATATCAAGGAGAAATTGTAATATTTAAAGAAATTTTTGTGTATTGATAAGGAAAAAAGGAAAGGACACAACTATCTATATCACTTTGTTGTCTTTATTTTCACCAAAACTAATTTGATTGATTGTTTTTATCATGTTGGTTCTTCCCTAATCCTCATAATTCTCTTTGAATTTTATTATTGAATAAGAATAAGGGAATATTTTCCTCTATTGAGATGTTCAGACTTATTCTACCATTGCTACTCTTAAGGAGTGTTGAGCCATCCTTTATACATAAATAGGCAAGTGCTATATAAAATAAAAAGAAAAGAAAAAAATATATCTATATGATTACTACCAATTCTATGATATGTCAGATAGAGGATAGGGGGTCTCATCAAGAGCCAGCCTACCATGATCATAAGGAAGTAGTGAAGTGGCATTCCCATTATGGCCACCACACCAGGGATATGATCCAATGGGAAACTTAGAAAAATAAAAAGTCCTTGGAACAGGAGGTCTCATCACGAGCCGACCTGCCCACCTTTCACTCCTTCCTATTGTGATTCATCTGGTTCCCAAGCCAGCATAATGGCCTCCATCATGACATCACAAAGCACTTTCCTAGGAATATATAAAGGATTATGGTTCCAAGGGTGAAAAAACAACTTTTTCAAGGTTATAGACACCTGTGGGCAACAGAGCTTTGTTGATGGTATTGGAGTCATATTTTTCACAAATCAATTGCAATTATAAACCCTTTTCTTATATCTTTATCTTAATATCACATGATATTATGCTCCTAAACCCCTTCGTTGAACCTCTTATACATGTAATATTGTTTATAAATCTTTCATAATGGTTTAAGTGGATAATGACCGCATAAGCACTTTTATTTATGTCAGCTGTCCTTTTCCCTATGTGCAAATCATTGCATAGCATTTCCATATCTATTCACGATTTCATAATATGCCTTGATTTCAGTAATTCGATAATTTTTTGATCATGTCATGAATATGTACGACTGTTGTCTAGTACGCTGCTCCTCCAATTTCTGATCAAGGGCGACCTATCATATTTCAGGGGGGCGTAGGTGAGTTCCAAATATGAATGAATATGGGTTAATTCCATATTTTCATTAGATCCTGGAAATAGCAAGTTTAACGGTATTTTCCGATATGCACGATGTGTTCTTCCATTTCCATTTCTATGTATTATTGTGAAACATTAATAGAGTGCAGGGCTTAGATGAAATGGGAAGGCGAGCAATAAGTAGTGAACCTCTAGTACTAACAGTTTTCGACATTGCACAAGAAATTTTGGAGAGAGCAGGGTGGATTACCTACCTTACACAACTACAGCAGCCCCATGAAACTGTGGCCATCGAATTTTTGCAGAACTTGTAGGAGGACCATTCCATGGTAAGAAGAAGGCAAATAATAGTGACAGATGCAGTAACTACTGAGGTGTATGGTCTACCAGCAGTTGGACCCGTATGAACCCATAAAAAATGAGACTTTAAGAGGCCATGAACATCTTTCGGGATGAAGGACAAACCCTAACCATCAAAGGAAAAGGGGTTCAACCGGAAACTCTGGGGAAACCATGGGTAGAACTGGCTAGAGTAGTGCAAAGCTACATTACATGTGACGGAAGAAAGGATGTGGTAAGACCATGCCACCTCAAATTACTAGAAGTACTAAAACAGAAATGTGTTGTGAATTTGCCTGCATATTTAAATTTTTTACTGCATGACGCTTCTTTGAGCATAATGAAATCCTAGCATACAAGGATGGTAGTAAGCCACCATTTTTTAATTTGATTAATAGTTAGTTACAGTCTTGCTCAGCAGTAGACTAGCTAGGAAGAATTGTTATTTGGGATAGACGGGGTAACAGCCTTACCTACCCCTAAACGAAAAAGAATCACCAACACAAAAAACAGACCTCTAAAATGCAGACACTCCTCCAGATTAAGAAGAAGCAGGGGAATTTTGGGAAACCTCCAGAGTAGCAACATCCAACCCTTAGAATTACCTAGTTTTGGAGATGAACAACCCCCGCAACTGGAAGGAGGAGAAAATTAGGAAGAGGAAGAAACTAAACAAACCAGTGAAGAAGAAAGAGAGGAAGCAGAACCTCCCACAACCTCCAACACAAGTCCACCATAGATTCCACTGCAGGAGGACTAATTGGCCCAAATTTTGGTGAATATTTGTGAGTATATTCAACCCCAGAGTGCGCTAAACCTCAACATTGAGGCAGAGAAATCACAGGAACATTATTTCCATAGCAAGGAGACATCCGAGGAAATTCATGAAGAAGAGGAGGCATAAGCAGAATCCCCTCAGGAAATAGCAGATCAAACTAGGGTTTCCTCCCCTAAGGAACCTCGTCAGAGTAACGCGAAAACTGAAGAAGTGTTCCAAAAAAAAAATGTGGAAACAAGCTAGGAAAAGGGCACAATCCCTGAAGAACAAAACCTAGTTGAGGAGCCAAGTCTAGAAAAGGAAACAATTGTTCCTCCCAAGAAAAAGAAGAAGAAGACAAATGAAATTAAGCAGCTCTGGAAGGAACAACAAAAGCTACTAAAATTAGTAAAAAAACTCAGACAGAAGGTAAGGGGTCTGAAAAAAGAGAAAATCTCTAAAATAACCCTGAAAACGAGGGATGCAACCATCCAAACGGAGCCCCATACTATGAGGGCCATGGAGACTCAAACCGAGCCCATATTCATTCAGGACAGTAAGGAAAAGTAGGAAGTTGTTACAGACGCAGTTTCCCAAACCGAAAATGTACAAGTCTATAATAAAGATGTTCAGACCGAGGCACTGTCCTCTAGCAGTATGGCCAACCAGACATTTTGCAATAAAGAAACACAGACTGTAGGAACTCGACATTGTCATAAGAAAACCTAGGTAGATCTTCGACCCAAAAATGTTTTGATAAACAATGACCCCGGGATAGCAAAAATCCAAGAGGATCTATCACAGGCTCAGTGAGCTATAGAAAAACTCGAAGAAGAGACTGTTCCTAGGGAAAAATACCAAGAGTTACAGTAGCAATTAAAGGACATCAACACATCAGAGGCAGAAGCCTTCGATAAATGTCGGAAGGCAGAATAAAAAGTTGAAGAGGTAAGGAATAGACTACAAACAATTAGGAATCAAATGGATACTCTCTATTCTATATATACAGATGTTCTAGCATGTAGATCTCCTGCCAAAAATTATTCTTTGCTTTTGTTAGAAAGATATTTGCAGTTAAAAATTAAAGCTGTTAAGGCAGGAAAACCTATAGAATTAAAAACTGTAGATGATTTTATAAAATGCTATAAACTCTACGGAGTAAAATTTTAGTGCCTACTCTGTGAATTTTATTTGAACAATTTTATATTGGTAGGGGAAATGGAGACAAATCCCAGTCCTTTTGTGGGTGATGTCCAATATCAAGCATTCATTTCATTTACAGTTAACCAGTTAAAATGGCTCGAGGCCTATAAAACTTTTCAGAGACAATAAAATGGGTTAGACCTTTGGGTTAGGGGTGAACCGAGACACCCATTACAATTATGGGCTAGGCAGAAAAGCGTAATGACAAATGAGGGTGTGATCCAGACATTGGGACCCATCCACAAAGCAATCGTCCTGGATGGGGTTGAATATTTTCTGTCCATCAAAGACCAGGCCATAGCAGCAACTAAACTTCGATGGAATATTTCCAATCGGAATATTCAAGACAAGGAGCCATTCAATTATAAAAATTTTGAGTTAGCTTCCAACTACCTAGTTATCTATAGTAACCTCATCTTGAGGGAAGGCCTGTATTGGTTAGGTTGTAAATTTCGAAGCCCTATTATATGGTACCCTGCAACAGACTATAAGGCCAAATATGAATTACCTGAAGGGCATACAAGGCATATTTTTGAAGTTTTAGCTACAAATCATGGTTTTAAACCACTTAATGAAAAACCCTCTCCAGCCTATTCTCTAACTTCTTTACATGTAAACTATGGTTTTCATGAGGAAATGAAAAAGGGTAAACAGGGGGGTATGTTGAGCATTGGAAAATGTATGAATTTTCCATGTATTTATTTATCTTTTTCCTTTAATCATAACTCCTTTATATTCTAGAATGGTAGTATATTGAAGAATCATAATAGAATTAAGGAGATTAGTGATTGTTGAAAATTGATTAAATATTTTGTTTTCTTATATGCAGAAAATAGATGAAGTGGGAAGCCACCATTCGGGAGAAAAAGAAAACTAAGAGATAACTATTGTCCCTTCAACAAAATACCATATCTAGACAAAAAGGTCGAAATCGGAGTGCACGGTCAAGGGAAAGAAAGGAACAGCATGACATCAGCACAAGAAGACAAAATGATAACTGAAAATGGAAGATAGAGTGGATCCCTCAAGATCTCTCAATCCTGAGGGATCGTTGCTTAAAGTTTATTTGTATTTCTTGTTTCGTCCGCTAGTTTTTATAAAAGGACAGTGCTTGTAGAAATCAAACAGTGTGTAATGTATGATGTATTATGATTATTCAGACTTCCTGTGGTATTTTCACAATTTCTCATCGACTCTAGTTGGTTAAAACAGAGTGTGATTGCTTGTAAACTCTGTTACATATGATTAATAAATAATCCAACTGTCATTCCATTATTTGATACTAGAGTAGTTCGGTGATGCTTCAATAGCGGCTGAGGGCCCGACCTTGGTGGATCCACCTGCTATTTGTACCATTACTTTCAAATTCTAGTCGTGTGATGGTTTGCTTTAATTCTCATTTCCTTTAGTCACATTGCTTCATAGTTTCCATGTTTTATAGCTTACTGTTCAATGTTTTATGAAATCGGTTTGTTGCATCGGTTGTGAATGAATTGTGTTCATATTCCTTTCCAATAGCAAGATTATTTATTCCTCTGTAATTTGTATTGTTATGCTTCTCAGATACAAAGTTTCGCTGTTCAGAATTTACTGTTCATTTCCATTAAATAGCTTTGCTGTTCATTTATGATAACTATTTTTACTGTTTATTCCTTTCCTGTAAGCATTTGGTTTGCTTTAGAATCTTATTGCAGATAGCTTGTTTATTCTATTTCCATTAGAAGAATTTTTTATTTAACTCATTTATCATTTCCAATTAGTTTTTTATTGTGGAGTGTAAGATCATCAACTATAAAGGACATTGGTTGTTACTGTCTAAATTCTCAGATTGAGGATCTTGTTTATGCTTGATTTCATTTACATCAATTGATAGAGGAAAGAGTTATTACTACTGCATCCTTGACTGATGAGTGTCGAGTGAGTGATTGGATTTTAGAGCTTTAAGTTTCATGTCATTGTAATTATATTTCATTTTCAAGCATCTTTTTACTCTTGTATTTGAAACATTGTACTGCAAATTGGAGAGCATTACTCTTAGATTAAATTGCCACCTCAGACTGACTACACTCTTGAGATAAAAAATCCTACCTAGATTTATAATTAATGTAGGATAAATAGGAGCTAAAAAGACACCTTTTATACCTCAACAATAAGCTACGATGCCATCTCCACTCATGGAGATGTTCAGAAATGTGGGTAGAGGGAGATTATCTGAAATGAGTCAGTAATTCCATTCTCGAATCATGTTGAATGGGTAACTAAAAGTAAGTGAGGAACGCAGTAGTGAGGGTGCTAAAGGTCCTATGCGAGGTAGGGGGTTTCTCAATGTACCATTTCACGGCCACTCCTGTGGGAGTGTGTTGAAACAACCTCAATTGAATAGTATCATCAATGATGCTATTCGATGAGCACCATAGGTGAAAGGTTATTATATGATTCCTTGATTCTTCCTCTTGCTTGCCCTCAAACTTTGGTATGTCTGAAGGGAGCTTCATGGGCATGGAAAGCCAATTAGGTTGTGTGCGATGGGGTCATTGGTGAGCTTGGTTAAATACGATATATTTAACGACACTAAGAAGGGTGACTGACATGTTGATGCCATGGAAACGTGTCAAGACACGAAGTTCTGGTTAGAATGAGGGTTATTATGTGACGTACCCGGTTGTGATTTCAGCTGGCTTCCCATATGGGATGCACCCTTCTGCTCCCTAGTGGACGAGGAGGGAGTGATGTGTGGTGTGGTGTTGGGATACCAGCTAGGGTTCCCAATGAAGGTTGCTCCAAGAAAGGAGGAACCAACCACTACTTCTATGTTCCATTTTTGACGCCTAAACAGTGAAAGACCTGGAACCCCTCCGTTAATGGGGGGATTTCCAAAAGACGCCTGGACTGACAAGGTTTTGTTGGAACCGTTTGACGGTCGTCTAGGTTAGGTTTTGAAAAAAAAAAATTGAGGGGATTGAGTCTATGATCATGACAATTTTATGGCCACATACATAAAACAAAGAGAAAAAATAAATGATTTTCCTTTAATTTAATCTATGTGATCAATCAAGAAAAAAATGGTTTTGTTTGTTTGTGCATGATACTTAAAAATCCTAAAAGACCTAATAATGTCCTCACATAGTCAAAAGTAACTATGCCTTGAGAGGATTTCTTGCGAGTGCTGGCACAATGTCCCGAAAGAACTAGCGACGCCCCCAGTAAGCCGAAGAGAATCAACCAAGGTAATGGTAGAGGGTCTGGCGCTTGCCTGCACTGTCACCTATAGGGTAAAGGATGCCCTATTTTTGGCCACTAAGAACCACCATCCCACGTGAGCATTCACATCTTGGGCTTCTTTGTAGTTAGCTAACAGTACCGAGTATCAAACGGGTCAAGTAGCCCCAACTGATACTGCACGCACTACGCCTAAGCCTAACCCCCTCTGAATCAGGTCTCTGCCGTGCTTGGGTTTTCTTTTCTGTGGGCTGATAGGTGGATTCTAAGCTCCCTAAAAATGCAACTTCTATGTTTCAAATTTGAAGCATGATCAAGGCGGCTTATCGGATGCCTACCCGCTTGATCCTAACTTAAGCTATAATTTCTCTTATGGCCCCTATGGGGAGAGTTTAGTGAGTTGGTTTAATTTATTTTTAGGTGGATTTGTTTTCTTAGTGGTTGAATGTGTGTGAGTGTATGGTGAAAAATCTCATAATTTGAACATATGGATATCGGTGATCCTTTACAAAAGTCTCCTAGTTAAACTATGTGATGTTGTTCCTTGCTCAAATAAAAAGCATGTGCGGATAATGGGCCACTTCCAAAACCTCCTAATTAGTCTATGTGAGTGACTAAAGGAAGATGGCAAATCACAAATGTAGATTGTTCATATGCTTGTATAGGGTCACAAAATGGCGTAAAGACAACAAAGATTACTTGCTCTAACTTTCGATTCAATCCTAGTCCCACAATTTCCTAAATGCAAAAATTGAAATTTAAAATAAATAATTTCTACACTAGCTTATGCATGTGTGGTCATGAGCCACTTACTTGGAATAGTTAAACTAAGTGTACATACCAGAATTTGCAAAAAACATAATTTTTTTAGAAAGAAATGGTTAATTCGCCCCCTACTTAAACTATGTGAACACTTTTTTGCAAAAACCAATTTAAATGAAAACTAACTAAATGCCTACAAAAAGTAGCAAAAATCAGTTCTTAGAATCTGTGGGGTATCAACATAGGTGTTGGTAGATACATTAGGGGTTGCCCAACACACTTACAAGCAAAAAAAATGCATCATATAGGAAGAAAAATTCTCTCTGCAAATTTCATGCAAAAACCTCTAACAGGTGTGCTTTCCTATGTGCAGGTCACCTCTGAACGCGCGCCTTGCGCATCTGTGTGAAAAAATAGTGTGCCAAATTCCTGCAAGTAAAAAAAAATTAGGAGCTACCTTCTTCAATCTATCACCTCAGTGAGCCTAGGGACTACAAGATCGGTTAGAGAACTGTCAGCTCCACTCCAGCATAGGCTAAGGGTCTCCTACAAAAAATGGCACAACCAGATAAACTTGAAACACGTAAGTGGAGTCACCAATCCTGTTGTGGTGGATTTGGCACATGTGTGTACGAAATTGCACGCGTTTAGAGAATGTTGTCTTTTCTCTAAACCATAAGTAACAGGCAGTATCTGGGGGGAGCTTAGAAGTATAAAATTAAATAAAGTAATATACTAAAGTATGCTTTGTTAACAAAACTAAAACAAAAAAACAAAAAAAGAAGCTATATAGAGAGTTCCAAATAGTAACAAGGTAAACAACAGCTCGATGCCCTTCTTCTTATTGAATGCTTGGAATGAAAACAAAAATCTTACCCACTTGCCAAAGGGCCTAGGTGAACGCTCTAGGACCCGATGCAAGGATGTTTGTCCTTCAAGTTGTGCCTTTCGATGCAGCTAACTCTCTCTCTTTGCTGCAATGGGCTAAGATTGTTGGGTGGCCAACAATCAAGTCCTCTTCTTCAGCTCCAGCTCCTTGGGTCACACAAGACACTGGTATTGATTAGGAAACTTTGGCCAGCATAACTTTGCGCTGACACCTTGTTCATCTCCTTGAGGTTTTATATAGTTGAGCTTTCAAACCTCCTTCCCTCCCTTGGTACATGGTGGACGCTGACCCAAGGGAGGGGCAATATTCCATTGTGGGCTAAAATATGCTTTTATGTGCACACACAAGGCCTAAGGAGGCGTTGGTGTTGTCCTTAGGTGGATTTCACATAAGGAGAAACTGTCCTTTGCTTGCTTGTGGTCCCAGAAAGTGACTTTTTTCCACTTCTAGGAATGCACGCTTATCGGGCTCCAGTGTGCACAGAAGGCACTCTTTTCGAAGGAAAAAGCACACATTCGAGCATTTATGACTATTTCAATCTTGAATTTCTCAAAACCTTAGACATTATTTATTCCATAATGTATCCCTGTCCTATAAATCCTTAGGCTCGACATTAATTGATGTCATTTTTTGTTGTACGATTTTCCAGTGTTAAGAATGACAATTACTTGTGATATTCTTATATTCTTCTTAGATTTATTTATGTTCTTCTTAATTTTATTTTCATCAAGAAATTATCAAATCAAAAGAATGGATATCAGTGACACTATAAGTAGGCACTATGTCAGGGATAAAACCCCTATGTAGGGGAAAACCGAATCAAACTCTTCCAATAATAGATTCAAATTAGATTAAGACATACCAAGAACTCTTACTAGACCAAAATACCTTCCTCACTCCACGAAGTCAAAATTTCATGTTGATTATGAAATATTCAGTAGTCTCTTCTCATCAACTAGCCTCAATCAAATAATACACAAAATTTGGGCCCTCCAACTCCTATAATTTAATCCCTACTGCATATCTGAAATTTTGGCCCTCCTGCAGCTACCCAAAAATTCATACATGTAGAAAAAAAGAGATATTTTCGTCTTCTTTTGGCTTGAAAAGTGTCTCATTCTGCTTCTCTATTGTTTTCTCCTTCACTTTAGGTATTTTACTCTTCTTTTTCTTCTCCTACAATTGCATATTGAACTTACTTGTCTTGTGCTCCAAATGATGCATAGTTACATCCTATATATAGTGTTTTGAGGCTCCTATTGAGGCATACTTGTCCATAATGGGGTAAAATTGTCTTCTTTGAGGCTGAGTTGGTGGAGCGGGCCTATTTACATCAAAAATAGTTTTCTTTCTTGACAAATAAATCCCAATAAGGGTTTATTACATGATGACATGGATTGCAACTTATGACATAAACCTTAGAACCCTACAATGGAGGATTTAACCTAAAAATAAAATAATAAAGCATGAAACACATGTTGAACAAATAATTTTTCTTTTATAGTAAAATTTATTTTTCTTTATTTTGAAAATTTAATTACATCATGAATCAAATAAAATTATGAAGATCAACACTTTCTAAATTCTTTAACACTTCCTCTTAACTAGGGATGTATGCATAATTACACATATAAATTGGTACATGGACGAACTAAAAATGATATGTTTCTATGAATATTTACAACACACACAGTGATACATATTAGATACTTCATGAGAGTATCTAATATTGTGGGACTAAGGTGTGTTCGAAGATTTAACCTCTATAGATATCATTAGGATTTAGCTCTAACTCAAACCCAAGGACCTATTTGTGTATCTAAGGTCGGAGCTCCAAGACCAATGCCACCCTCACTACTTGGGATCAAGACATGAAAACGTAGGGTGTCTAGATTTCCTCCCAAGCGTATTCACACTCCAAGATGCTTCATCTCTCCCTTTAAACCAAATCATATATATCCACCTGTGCAAGCATGCTTCCAAGATGTTCAATTTTTTTATGGAGAAATATTACAAATTCAGAACCCCAATTAGTAATAAAATTTCAATATATACATATTTAGCGCAAAAATTTAGGTTCCTACATCATTCTGATGCTACTTATTTTATCATAAAATTATTCAAACACATCTCATCATAATCTTTCTCCTTTAATTCTACAACAGCAGCAAACTCATCCTTAGGGATTCTTCCAGAGCACCCAGGTCTTGTTTACAAATTTTCTACTCACCACTATCTATATGTAATGCTTCAACCATGATCTTCATTCTTTATTCGACATCTATATTATAGTTGTCACATTATTCCCTCCCTCTCAAGTATGGAGATATATAATTTATTTAATCGAAGCTCCCTCTCAACTTAGGGAGATAAACAATTTCATTCTTATATCATAGGAGAAACTTCAACCTTTCAAAGCTCCATTTCTTCAGGAACATCATTCTTTCTTATTGAAACCAAGACATCTATTCATATTTTATATCTTCATCATTATTATAACTTCCTTTATCCATCATGTTAATCATTATTATCAAGTCATCTTCATTTATGAAATATCTTCAATATCTTGAAGATTATGTACCTGAAAATATTCAATATCAAGTGAAAACAAATACAAATATATAGAAGCATGAAGTTAACTATATTAAAATATGGTTATCATATCATATTTGAATAATCAATATTTATACACCCAAAACATAAACCTAATTAGGTTCACAATCAACAAGACTTACATCTTTTATATCCTACATCTCAACAACTCGTTAGGGATTTTGTCGCAAACACTAGATTCCATCATTGAGACTTAAATTCTTAGATAACTAAATCCAATCATAACACTTTACATATTTAATATAATTCCCTAGAATTTCATGTCAAATAATACTAGGGTTTCGTTACAAGCCCTAGATTTTATCAATAAAATGATACCAAAAATCAGATTAGCGTTGTATAATTTCAAATCTAGAAATTTACACCAATCTCTTAATAAGAAATTTTATCATAAACTATAGATACATATGTAAAATTCCAAAATTAGATATACAATAATTTTGACCAGGCTAGGATTTCGAACACACCTAAGGTTTTATTCCTGTGAATTTACATTAATTATTACAAGGGCTTTTGCTTATAAACCCTAAAAAATAAAACCATAGAAATCTAGGGTTTTATCGTATAACCTAAACATTAACAACAAACCCTAAAATGTTAGGGTTCTATATCAACAAATCCTAACCATTAATAGAGAAGGATTTAATCATATGTTCTAGAATTTTCATTAAAAAACCCTAAGTATACCAAGATTTTATAGAAAATATACCTTAAGCATCAGAAGGCTAGGAAATTATAGCAAACCCTAAAGGTTAGGGTTTCACCATGTAATATTCCCAATTAGCCACTGCTACTTGGAATATTATAACTGCTCCATTTTTGAAATAAAAGAGTAGGGAGGTCAATAAAACATATCCCAGTGTGAAAATGGATTGAATTAGGAAGACAAATAAAGCCACCTTGGTGTGAAAGAGGGGCAAAATCAATGAGCTAGATCCAGTTGACCAAGTCAACAACGTTGTTACAAGAGGAGGGAAACTAGCTAGGGCAGCACAGTTTTGAAAGGGGAGTCTTCTCAAGGAAGGCACATCATAAATGAGTGGGGTCCAGGGACAGGAAGCTCACCATGGATAAGAAGGAGGAGATAGCAGCAAGGGAAGGAATTCAATATTCATCTTGTTTTGGTCTTTTGACTAATTTTAAGCTTTAGCTGTTTAGCCGGAGTTGCAGCATTATTTAGTGAAAATAATTCTCATGCAGGAATTCCATCTTCACCTTTGGTCTAGCTAATTGGGAGATCTAAGAAGGAGGTCCTGAGCTCAATTTCCATCATTTATATTTAGTAGGAACCATTCTACATCATATACATCACAGTCACTCTCAGTAAATACATCATTTCTGTAGTAGCAGCAATAGCTGGCTCATACCTTCCTATTTTGTGCTTGTTCCAGAGGAGGAGGTGTCTATTTCAATCCAAGAGATCTATTGAGGAGGGCCTTCAGAAAATTTCTGTATTATTTGTCTATTTCAGATTAAATTTATTATTTTCTAATACATAGTTTCTGGGTAAAGCATTATTTTCTGCAGTGCCACATTTTATGTTGCTTTTTTGTCGGAAATCCTTGTCGGGGTGTTCCGATGTGCTTGTAAAAGAGCTCAAACCTCTCATTTATGATTCCATGATTAATAAAATATATAGATCTATATGAAATCATATTTTCCTTATATTTTATAATAAAAATGACGTTGTTGCAGTCTTCAATAGTTCTATTTTGTGAAGTTATGGGATTAGGGTGTTTTTGAGCATACATTAGCTAGGGAGATCTGTTTGGTGTAGCTATAATTATTTGTTTCTAATGCCATTTCATATTTAAGCTAAATAAATCATATATTATATTATCCAAGTCCTATTATACATTTTTATTGCATGGTTTTCCTTATACAACGTCCTCATTGGAGATATCGCAGAAATTCCTGAAAAGGAATATTACAGTGGTATCAGAGCTCTGCTCTTGGCTCAACCTGGGGGGGGAATTTATCTTCAGCATGGAGGAGGAATAAATTTTGAATCTCCTTCTTCAAACCCTACATAATATTGCAAGAGACCTCAAGGATATGAGACATGAAGGGGATTCTATAGAGTTTTTTCATGTGGCAAGAACTAGCACTACAAATGGCATGGGGCATTCAACTACATTAAAAATCTCTACCATGCCTTCATTTATAAATGGGGGAGATAAGGAGGTAACCCTGGGAGAATATTTGAAGAATTTGAACTCCAATCTGAAGGGTTCAAGGAGCACTTCAGCTTTCAAGAGTTTTTCCGGATCAAGGATGGGAGGAGGATTAACCCTCATCAAAAGGAGGAGAAATTGATGCAGGGATCATCCATACAACGCAATATGGTAGGGTCCTTCTTTCCCACATTTTATGGGACATCTAAGTGCACAGCTAAGGCTTTGGTGGAGAAGCTGGACACATACTTCCATCTCAAGAAGGTTTCTGAGATAGAAGCCATCAAGACAGCTACGCTGCACCTAGAAGGGGAAGCTCAAGAATGGTGGTTTCATGGACTGACCACACTTGGGAATCATCATATCACTTCATACTCAGCTTTCACCAAGAATCTAGTGGAGAGGTTTGATCCAAGAGATCTTGAAGCCCACTTTGCTAAGTTAACCAAGCTCAAACAGGAAGGAGATCTTGAGGATTATATTGCTGAGTATTTGCAGCTTTCAGTTATGGTATCCAACCTCACTATGAGAAAGAAGGTATGCATGTTTATCAATGGGATGGATGAACCATTGCAAGTGTTGGTCAAATAAACTAAACCAACCACACTCCTTAAAGCTGTGGAGAAAGCTACAGATCTACAACACATCTTGCCCAGGGAAAGAACCTTTTTGCAGTAGGAGACTTAATCAAGACCAAGGAAGACAATCCATGTTCAGAATTTGGAGGGAGAATGTGTTGTAGGAGGGGCACATCATGTCAAGACCTTCTCCAAGAAGAATGCCAGTGCTGTACAATCCATGCAAGACTTTGCTCCAAGAGGGGGAGCTATTGTAATGTTAATAGGAGTCCCAAAGTATCTAACCTTGAGGGTGAGAGGCACTATCATGGGGAAAAGAGTCTCTGTGTTGATATATAGTGGAGCCGCTCATAATTTTATTGATGCACAACTGGTACAAAGGAGAGGAATCCACATGGAGGAGTTTGAGGGATTCTCAGTTTTGGTTCCAGGGGCTATGACCCTGCAATATGCCAAGTATGTACTGGCACTAACCATTACCATGGGGACCTAAACAGTGACATAC
Organism: Pinus albicaulis; assembly: GCA_034641835.2. NCBI lineage: Eukaryota > Viridiplantae > Streptophyta > Pinopsida > Pinales > Pinaceae > Pinus > Pinus albicaulis. The sequence continues at coordinate 539,193,886 of CM076574.1, read as the reverse complement.
CAATTCTTTATGGTAGACATTCCAGACACCAATGTCATATTGGGAGTCTAGTGGTTAATCACTCATGGGAGATTTACCACTAATTTGAGAACTTTGGAGATGGAATGGACAGGAGGGAAGGATGGCCAGCAACAAAAGATCAAGGGTATAAACATATACCCCCCTCAGGCTATTTTAGCACACAGGATGGAGGCATATTTGTGCAGAGTGGATGTTGAATGGACATTAGAGCTGCATATATCAGTGGTGAAGGGCAAGGATTCACCAGTGCATCTAGATGTTCAATATCTCTTGGACCGGTATTCTACAATATTTGTGGATATCCCACCAGGGAGACCTCCTGATCGAGTGTTTGAACACACTATTGTGTTGGAGCAATGGATCCAAGCAGTAATCACCACTCCTTACAGGCATCCCAAGGTTTATAGGGATGAGATTGAGAGGGATATCCAAGAGCTGCTAGCTCTAGGACACATCCGGCCTAGTACTAGTCCTTTTGCTTCTTCAGTGGTATTAGTAAAGAAGGAAGATGGCACATTGAGGATGTGCATTAACTATAGGGCCTTGAAGAAGAAGACCATGAAGAACAAGAACCCTATACCCAATATCGATGAACTCATGGATGAGTTGAGGGGATCTAAATAATTCTCCAAGATTGACTTGAGATCCGGGTATCATCAAATCAAGGTGAGGGAGTAAGATATCCCTAAGACAATGTTCAGATGTCACTATGGGCATTTTTAGTTTCTGGTAATGCCATTTGGATTGACCAATGCCCAAAAACATTTCCAATCCTGCATGAACCACATCTTCCGTGGTCATTTGAGAAAGTTTGTATTGGTCTTATTTGATGATATTCTCATCTACAACCGCACTTGGGAGGAGCACTCATATTGAGACGGTTTTGCATATCCTCAAGGAGCAACAATTTTATGCCAAGCTCTCCAAATGTGAATTTGGCTTAAGAGAGATGTTGTATTTAGGGCACATCATAGGAGTAGATGGAGTGAGGGTACATGAGGAGAAGATCCAGGATATCAGAGATTGGCCTGAGCCCAGAAATGTTACAGAACTTAGAGGGTTTGTGGGCATATGCACTTATTACCAGAAGTTTGTGAAAGGGTTTTCACAACTAGCAGCACCACTGACAGACTTGACAAAGAAAGGAGCTTTCAATTGGACACCTACAACACAGAGGGCTTTTGATAAGCTCAAAGACGTAATGAGTAGTTGTCATGTTTTGGTTTTTCTTGACTTTTCTCAACCTTTTGTTCTAGAATGTGATGCATCAGGTGAAGGTATTGGGGTAGTCTTGATGCAAGGTGGGCATCCTATAGCCTTTGAGAGTAGAAAGTTGCTCCCTCATGAGAGGTTTAACCCCATCTATGATAAAGAAATGTTGGCAATCATGCATGCATTAGAAAAATTCCAGCAATAGTTGGTGGGGAATAAATTCAAGGTGAAGACTAACCATAATAGTCTTAGATTCTTCCTTGAACAGAAACAACTCCAGGAGAGACAGCAAAAGTGGGTGAGAAATATCCAAACTTATGATTTTGACATAGAATATGTCAAGGGAAAGAGCAATGTAGTGGCTGATGCACTATCCAGGAGGCCTACAACGCTGTCTTTGAGGGGCATGGATGCAGATTGGAAAGCTCAACTTTTAGTTGAGTATTCCAAAGATGATTTTTCATGTGAGATACTTGATCGGGTGGTATTGGATGAGAGGTTTAAAGTAATAGATGAGGTCATCTATTACCGGGACCAGATCTTCTTGGCTAAGAACTCCAAGCTCAAGGAGAATATCTTATTGGCATCACATGATTCCCCACTTGCTGGGCATCAAGGTTTCACAAAGAATTATAGGGCCATAAGGGAGAGATTCTCATGGAAGGGTCTCAAGGAGGATGTGCTCCGACATGTCAGAGAGTGCACCATTTTCTAGCAAAGTAAGGGAGAACACACCCACCATGCTGGGTTATTGCAGCCACTACCTATTCTGGATGGGAAGTGGGAAATTATCTCTATGGACTTCATCACCGGCTTACCGACAGTACAGGGTAAGGACTGTATCTTTTTTGTTGTTGATAGACTAACAAATTACTCTCATTTCTTTGCCATCTCTGCACAGTATACTGCTTCATAGTTAGCTGAGCTCTTCTTCAGAAAGAAAGAAAGTTTGAGGTGGGGGATCCTGTCTATCTTCATCTTTAGCCTTACAAATAGTCCACACTCAAGGAGAAGGGATCTAAGAAGATCAAACCCCATTTCTATGGGCATACAGGGTGGTCAAATGTATCGGTAAGGTAGCATATGAGTTGGAGCTTCCTAAGGGGAGCAAGATCCACAATATCTTCCATGTTTCTTGCCTCAAGAAATCCATTGGGAGGAATGTATTTGCCAACATGGATCTCCCCCCTATTGATGATGAGGGCCACCTGATTTTGCAGCCAGAAGCCATCTTAGACACAAGGGAGAGACAACTAAGAAACAGAGTCATCAAAGAATATCTAATTCGATGGAGGAATCTACCAGATTAGGATGCCACTTGGGAGGGAGAGAAAATCTTGCAACATCCTTCTTTACTGTTTCTTGTGGGAAAGAAAATTTTTAGCGGGGAGGACTGTAATATTCCTAATTAGCCACTGCTAGTTGGAATATTATAACTGCTCCATTTTTGAAATAAAAGAGTAGGGAGGAAAATAAAACATATCCCAATGTGAAAAGGGATTGAATTAGGAAGATAAATAAAGCCACCTTGGTGTGAGAGAGGGGAAAAAGCAATGAGCTAGATCCAGTTGACCAAGTCAACAATGCTATTACAAGAGGAGGGAAACTAGCTAGGGCAGCGCAGTTTTGAAAGGGGAATCTTCTCAAGGAAGGCACATCATCAATGAGTGGGGTCTGGGGTGAGGAAGCTCACAAAGGATAAGAAGGAGGAGATAGAAAGAAGGGAAGGCATTCAGTATTCATCTTGTTTTGGTATTTTGATTGATTGCAAGCTTCAATTGTTTAGCCGGAGTTGCAGCATTGTTTAGTGAAAATAATTCTCATGTAGGAATTTCATCTTCACCTTTGGTCTAGCTGATTGGGAGATCTAAGGAGGAGGTCCTGAGCTCAATTTCCATCATTTATCTTGAGTAGAACCATTTTACATCATATACTGCGCATTCACTCCCAATAACTACGTCATTTCTGTAACTGCGTCATTTCTGCAGTAGCAGTAGTAGCTGGGTCATACCTTCCTATTTTGTGCTTGTTCCAGAGGAGGATGTGTCTATTTCACTCTGGGAGATCTATTGAGGAGGGCCTTGGGCCAATTTCTAAATTATTTGTCTATTTCAGATTACATTTAGTATTTTCTAATACAAAGTTGTTGGGTACAACGTTATTTTCTGCAGTGCTTCATTTTATGTTGCTATTTTGCCAGAAACCCTTGCCGAGGTGTTTCGATGCGCTGGCAAAAGAGGTAAAACCTCTCATTTCTGATTCCATGATTAATGAAAGATCCAAATCTGTATGAAATCATATTTTTCTATATATTTCATAATAAAAATTACACTGTTGCAGTCTTCAGCAGTTCTATTTTGTGAAGTTGTGGGATTAGGGTGTTTTTGAGAATACACGAGCTAGGGAGATCTGTTTAGTGTATCTAGAATGATTTTTTTATAATTCCATTTCATATTTAAGCTACATGCAACATATATTATAGGATCCAAGTCCTATTTTGCGTTTCTATTCCATGTTTTTCCTTATACAGTGTCCTCATTGGATATATTATAGGAATTCCTGAAAAGGAATATTACACACCGAGAATGAACAAATGAAAAGAGATAGTATGAAAAGGTAAATTCAATCTAGTGATTCATTTACCTAACAAGAATATTTATGATTCAAAACCCTATGAATAGGAGAGTTACTAATACATAGTAAATTCCAGATGAGGAATAATTATACCTTCTTGTAAGATGAAGATATGCAGCAAATCAAACATATCTTGAGTTGATTTTTAGAAAAAATTGTAGGATATTGTATTATTTGAAGGGTTTCCCTTTCAACATAGATTCTTTCATAATTTAATTATTTCTTCAAATTTTATTCCATAATCCTTGTTTATTCTTGTGATATTTCCTACCAAATAAAATATTACGAGTATGCAATACAAATAAATTTCGATGTTTGAAGGAAATAAAACATGAAAGAGGAAAAAATTAATACTATAATTATATTGGTAATATAGTGAAGGATCCATCTTAATACAAAATTTCTAAGGGATACCTAAAACATCTCAAAAACAAATTTAAGAGCTGCTAACAAGACTTATTAGATCTATGAAATCGAGAAATAAAAGTATTACAAAACTTGAAACAATATCTTATGATATAGGCAGATATGTAAGAGAATTAATAATATAAGTCTTTGACTTAAAAATATTCAATTTTTTTCTTAGGTGGAGCTTCATCTGCAACCATGGCATGTTCTCTCTCCTTTCTTGTCGTTGTTCCTAGGATTTTCAAGACATTGATTCTTATAATGCCTCATATTATGAAAATGATAGCACTCTATTTATATAGGTGAATATTCATCTTTGGTAATTTAAACTTGTTGTTTCCTCCCTTTTTCTTGTAGTGACTAGAATATGCATTCGATGTGGTATTATCTTCACATTCTTTTTTATTTTTTGCTGATGAGATGCAAGCCTCTTCTTCACTCCATGCATTCCACATTTCTTCAAAAGATGGTGTATCTTTCCAACTGCTAATACCTAATGCAAAGGCACTCAGATTTTTGTAGAACTGGTAGTGCAACAATCACAAGTTCTTTATATGGTATGACTTCATCAATAGTTTGGATCTCATTTATCATTATGTATATTCTTACAAAATAGGAAGATACAATATCATCTTTTTTCATCCTTATTTTTCTTAGTTCATTCTTAAGACTATCTATTTGTCTAATTTTATTGATGGTGAATAGTTATGAGAGAGATTAATACATCACTTTTGTAGTATCTATATTGGATATGTAGAGAATTAAGTTATCATTCACTCCATCTATAGTTAGATTCATGGCCAATATGTCTATTTCAATGTACTTTTCCTTATACAAAGTCCAAAACTTTGTGTTTTGCAAGGATGAGATATATGCTCTTCCTCCATGCTCTGTAGTTGATGGCTCCTTCTAGTTTGTTTTTAGTTTGCATTGATGTGGTCATAATAGTTCTTCCTCTTATTTATATTTTCCTTCTCCTTATGGAATACCTGGAAACCTTATCTTAACCCTTTCTTGAGTAGACCTTAAACTACCTTTTTCCTCTTCTTTCACCTTATCTCTAATACCATGTTAGAAAATCGAAAAGGCATATATTTTCTTATGTTGAAAATTACTTGTGATACTCTTATATTCTTATTAGCTTTATTTATGTTCTTATTTATCCTCTTTTCATAAATAAATTATCAAATAAAAAGAATGAATATCAGTGACACCAAAAGTAGGCACTCGACCAGGGATAAAACCCTTGTGCAGGGGAAAAACCATTCAAACTCTTCCACTAATGGACTCAAATAAGATTGAGACAAACCAAGATGTTTGAATAGAAAAAAATAAATTCCTCACTCTACCAAGTCAGCCTCTAGGATGATTATGAAAACTTAATTAGTCTCATTTTTTCTGTTGAAAATGCAACAAGATGATGGAGCTTAGTGAAATGAAGTCGCCTTCACTAAGTGGGCCCGCATGCTATTTTTGGCGCAAAGTCTATTTTTAGACTATGTCTATTTTTAGACATATGGAGCATGGTCTAGGAGTTGCAGGATGCTATTCTTGGATGATTGGTCGAGTTGGTAAAAATAGATGGACCTCTATTTTTAGACATTGGGCGGAATCTATTTTTAGACTGCCGGGCTAAAAATAGAACAGTCAAATATTATTAACCCTTAATAATATTTAGATTATAAACATTATCTTATCCTCTTGGAGCACTTCAGTTTGATGCTTGGATGTGGCACATGCAGCTGACAGAAGGAAATACGCTTTTCCTAAGGGTTAGTTGAGCTATTGCATGGTTGACTTCGGTTAGAACTCATGTGGCAGAGTTTGGTGGAGTTGATGAGACAGTTGGTGGAGTTGTGTTCGGTTTAACTTAGTTGAACTAGTTGTATTTAGTCTAACTGAAAAATACACTAGTGATGAGTGGTGTGAATTAATTATTAATTAATTAACTAATTATTAACTCATAAATCAACTAAAGAACACATTAGTTAACTGCAATGCATGGACAGTTCAGTGGAGACCAGTGTTAGAGGTGGGTGAAAGGGTGAGTCTACTATTAGTTGTGACTATTGGCTGTGCATGAGATTTGCACACACATTGATGGAGATTGCCAATGAGGATTGCGCAGTTGGAGATAGTGGGATTCGAACTTGGATCTCATCATTAATCAACTTGGATTGCGCAGTAGAGGTAGGCAGACTTGTGGAGGAGATTTGAACCTATGACTTGTTCACTTTCCATACTAGTTTTGTGTGTAGCATGTGAGATAGTGCTGAGAGATGTGAGAGATTTGTGCTATGTATTGTTACATGCTCTCTATCATTATAATATACAGATAGTTGGGGGTTCTCAGCTATTTCTTTCCCCATTACATATTGTGTCAGATGTGTGTTTGATTATTGTGTTTATGTGCGCATGCGACTGTTTCTATTTCCGCATATTGATGATCAATTGTAGAAGAGGTTATGTATTATGCATGAAGCTTAAATAGTGTGTAATCAGGATAATATCGGTGAATAATTCAGCAAATTATTCAAATTTCTACATGGTATCAGAGCGAAATTGATCATCGGGATCTATTACAGTGATTACAATTTATTTCGGTAGACAAAGTCTGTAACGGGCTAGGTAGCCTCTGGATCCATCCTTTCTTTGAAAGGTGATATATCCAGTAATCGCCCCTACATTCGATCTCTGTGCTCGAAATAATTTGTTCTCACAGATCCAGAAGAAATTGAGTTTTGAGCTTGGAATTCGAATTTTGCAGCAATTTGTTTTCTTAGTGCCGGAGTTAAAATGTCTTTCAACGGTTTGCGACTGGAATATGCCCTTGAGGGCAGTTCGAATTATGTTGCATGGAAGGACAAAATGGAGGCGGTATTAGATGATAACGGGCTGAAGGAGTTCATATATGTTGAGGTCCCAAAACCTACTGATGCTGCTCAAGTTGAAGCTTGGCAAAAGAAGATGGCGAAATGTCGAAGGATTCTGTTGGAGGGCGTGAAGGATCACATTGTATCCAACCTGCATGGAGAAGCTTCTCCATACTTGATGTGGAAAGCGTTGACAGATCTATTCCATAGCAAGAGTGACCAGAGGAAGTTGGCACTCAAGGATAAATTCAGAAACATTAATATGGAGAAAGGCGACAGTATCGCCAAGTACCTCACGAAGTTCACTCAATGCAGAGATGAGATGGGAAGTGTGGGGGTGACTGTCGATGATGAGGAATTGGTGGACCTAGCTCTCCTTGGTCTTCCGAAGAGTTGGCATTCCTATCAGGACTCTGTCAATGGTCGAGAGAAGTTGCCGGGATGGGAGCGACTTTGGTCGTATCTCATGCAAGAGGAGATAAGGTGGACTACCAGGGACGGATCTTCATCAAAGGTATCTGATGAAGAAAATTGCACTTTGGCTGCCAAATAAAATAAGGGGAAGAGCAAGAAAGCTTCTCAGTCTGGTGCAAAAGGCAAGAAACAAGACATGTCCAAGGTGAAGTGTTTTCACTATCACCAACACGGACATTATGCCACAAATTGTCTGCAGAAGAAGAAAAATAAGCACTGCTAGATCTGCAGCAGGAGAGGCATTGGCCTCCCAGTTTGAGCTGGATTTTTCACTGATCGCATGCTTGGTCTCAAGTGTGATGGGATTAGTATGGTTCTTTGATAGTGGTGCATCATTTCACATGACCGGAGATTGGGATTTGTTTTCAGATATGGAGGAGAAAGATCTTGGAGTGCACGTCGAGATGGGCGATGATGGTAGATACAGTGCGACCAGTATCGGTACCATTTCCTTTGAGAGGGAGTCTGGTAAACCCTTTGTATTGAAGGAAGTATTGCATGTTCCAGGATTGATGAAGAATCTGATCTCTGTGGTGATGTTGGAAGAAAAGGGGTATGATGTGGTCTTCGGTGAAGGAAAGGGTTTCCTGCGCAGTAAGACAACTGGAGAAACCCAGAAGATAGGGGTTCGATTGAAGAACCTTTATCAGTTGCAAGTATATGGCTGCGCAGAAATGGCATGCAAGGCAGAAGGAGTGGTGAGCTGTGGCACTAGAGATTGGGCCACCTTCACCATGGAGCTTTGAAGATACTGCAGTAGATTTCTACTGGGCTTACTAAGGGCACTCTTGCGCAGTCAGATCAGTGCAAGGGGTGTACCTTAGGAAAATTTGTGAAAGCCACCTTTCACAAGAATGATAGTCGCACCACGACGATCCTTGAGAGAATCCACACAGACGTGTGTGGACCTTTCTCAGTAGCTTCGACAGCAAAGCACAAGTACTATGTGATCTTTGTTGATGATTTCTCTTGGAAGTGATGGATATTCTTCATGCAGAAGAAGAGCGAGACATACTCAAAGTTCTGTGAGTTCAAGGCGCTGGTAGAGAAGGAATCGGGGAAGCATGTGAAGGCTCTTAGGAGCGAAAATGGTGGTGAATTCATCTCTTCTAAATTCAAGGACTTTTGTAGCGCAGAAGGAATTTGGAGAGAGCTCATAGCCCCCCATAACCCACAGTAGAACGGGGTTTTTGAGCGGAAGAATAGAACGATCGTGGGTGCTGCATAGGCGATGTTGCATGATTAGGGCCTACCCCTTCACTTGTGGGAGGAGGCATGAAATACTGTAGTATATGTGCAGAACCGTTGTCCTCACAAGATACTTGGCATGAGTACACCGGAGGAGGCGTTTTCTGGCAAGAGGCCTGATATTTCCCATTTGAGGATTTTTGGTTCACCTGTCTACATGCATGTGACGAAGGACACCAGAAAGAAGCTGTATCCGACCGCAGAGGTTGGGATATTTGTGGGGTACACTGATACGCCCCACAACTATCGTGTGTATTTGCCAAACAGTCGCAAGACTGTTGTGTGAAGGGATATCAAATTTCAGAAGAAGAAAGCCATGAAGTGTTCGCTTGAGAGGGAGCCACACTTGCATGCAGATGAGGAGCTATTAGTTCCTAAGGATGAGCTTCTAGATGTGGATCAGCCACAAGAGGAAGTTCATGGAGTGGAAGAGACCACTCATGCAGTGCCAACCATCAGAGGGCGCAAGCGCACTACAAAAGCTGAGAGACTGGCTCGAGATGCAGAGAAGGTTGTAAGACCACCTACAGCACAGCGCAGATAGAGATAGTCACCAGACCGGTACACTGGATACATGTCTCTTATGAGAAAATGTGTCGTGACAGAGCCATCCTCTTTCGAGGAAGCTGTGGAGGATCCCGCATGGGTAGATGCCATGGTGTAAGAGTATGATTCGATTGTCATAAATAGTGCATGGGAGATTGTCCCGCGACCGAAAGGGAAATCAGTGGTGGGTTCGCGATGGATCTACAAAGTGAATCAGGCGGTTGATGGGAGTGTGGATAAGTACAAGGCAAGATTTGTTGCCTATGGCTTCTCACAGATTGAGGGGATCGATTATGAGGAGACCTTTGCACCTGTCGCAAGGTACTCTTCAATATGGACGATCCTAGCTCTCTCAGCGTAGATGGGGTGGTACATCCATCAGATGGATGTGAAGACTGCATTCCTCAACGGAATCATTGAGGAGGAGGTGTACATAGAGCATCCTGAAGGTTTCGAGATCTTCAGCAGTGAGTTGCATGTGTGCAGACTCAAGAGAGCACTGTACGGGTTGAAGCAAGCACCTCGTGCTTGGTACACACAGATAGACAGTTACTTCACCGGACTTGGATTCTCCAAGAGTGAGGTGGATCCTAACCTGTACCATATTGTGGTGGAGGGGAAGTTGCTGATTATTGTACTGTATGTAGATGATCTGATTTTGACGGGAGATGAGCTGTTGATATTTTCATGCAAGGAGGATCTTGCTAGAGATTTTGAGATGAAGGACTTGAGCCTCCTTCATTATTTCCTGGGATCGGAAATTTGGCAGCGCAGTGGTGGACTGTTTGTTTCTCAGGGAAAGTATGCTCAGGAGATTCTGGAGAGGTTCAACATGCATGGCTGCAAGCCTGTTGACACTCCTCTTCCTGGTGGTTGGAGGAAGGAGGATGCTACTTCAGCGGAGGTAGTGGATACCACTGTCTATCGACAGTTGGTGGGGTCGCTTATGTATCTGGTCAATACACGACCCGATATATGCTATGCTGTTAACCAGCTTTCGCAAGCTATGGTTAAGCCTACCAAGCTCTTCTGGAAGGAAGGAAAGCATGTATTGCATTATCTTAGAGGCACATTGGGATATGGTCTGTGGTACAGACAGGAGGATGAGGTGAAGCTATGTGGCTTCACGGATGCAAATTGGGCAGGGAGCCCAACAGACCGAAAGAGCGCATCTGGAGGGATCTTTAGTATCGGTTCGATAGCAGTTTCCTGGTACATCAGGAAGTAGATATCCGTGGCACTCAGTTTTGCAGAGGCCGAGTACATGGCAGCAAGCTTGGCTGCATGCGAGGCTGTTTGGATGAGGAAGATTCTGGTCGGGTTTTTTTGGAGCCTACTGTGATTTATTGTGATAACCAGAGTTGCATTTAACTCTCAGCTAATCTAGTATTTCATGATAGATCTAAACACATCGACATCAGGTACCATCATATCAGAGATTGTGTGCAGCAGAGAATCATGTTACTTTCATATATTCCCATGGAGGATCAGGATGCTGACATCTTGACGAAGGCACTCCCCAAGAGAAAATTCGAATTCCACAGAGGTAGGATAGGGGTTGCAGATAATCCATATCTTGTTGAGAGGGAGTGTTGAAAATGCAACAAGATGATGGAGCTTATTGAAATGAAGTCGCCTTCACTAAGTGGGCCCGCAGGCTATTTTTGGCGCAAAGTCTATTTTTAGACTATGTCTATTTTTAGACATATGGATCATGGTCTATGAGTTGCAGGATGCTATTTATGGATGATTGGTCGAGTTGGTAAAAATAGATGGACCTCTATTTTTAGACATTGGGCGGTTTCTATTTTTATACTACCGGGCTAAAAATAGAACAGTCAAATATTATTAACCCTTAATAATATTTAGACTATAAACATTATCTTATCCTCTTGGAGCACTTCAGTTTGATGCTTGGATGTGGCACATGCAGCTGACAGAAGGAAATATGCTTTTCCTAAGGGTTCTTTGAGCTATTGCATGGTTGACTTCAGTTAGAACTCATGTGGCAGAGTTTGGTGGAGTTGATGAGACGGTTGGTGGAGTTGTGTTCGGTTTAACTTAGTTGAACTAGTTGTATTTAGTCTAACTGATAAATACACTAGTGATGAGTGGTGTGAATTAATTATTAATTAATTCACTAATTATTAACTCATAAATCAACTAAAGAACACATCAGTTAACTGCAATGCATGGATAGTTCAGTGGAGACCAGTGTTAGAGGTGGGTGAAAGGGTGAGTCTACTATCAGTTGTGACTATCGGCTGTGCATGAGATTTGCACACACATTGATGGGGATTTCCAATAAGGATGGCGTAGTTGAAGCTAGTGCGATTTGAACTTGGATCTCATCATTAATCAACTTGGATTGCGCTGTAGAGGCAGACAGACTTGTGGAGGAGATTTGAACCTGTGACTTGTTCACTTTCCATACTAGTTTTGTGTGTAGCATGTGAGATAGTGCTGAGAGTTGTGAGAGCTTTGTGCTATGTATTGTTACATGTTCTCTATCATTATAATATATAGATAGTTGGGGGTTTTCAGCTATTGCTTTCCCCATTACATACTGTGTCAGATGTGTGTTTGATTATTGTGTTTATGTGCGCATGCGACTGTTTCTATTTCCGCATATTGATGATAAATTGTAGAAGAGGTTATGTATTATGCATGAAGCTTAAATAGTGTGTAATTAGGATAATCTCGGTGAATAATTCAACAAATTATTCAAATTTCTATATTTTGAACTAGAATCAATCCAGTCGCTACAAAAAATTTCAACCCTATTGTAGATATGAAATTTTGACCCTCCTGCTACCACCAAAAAATTCACACATGTGGAAAAAAGGAGATATTTTCATCTTCTTTTTGCTTGAAAAGTTTCTCCTTCTTCTTTTCTAGGGTTTTGTCCTTCACTTTAGGTATTCTTCTCTATTTTTTCACATCTTAGAACTACATATCAAACTTTCTTTATTTATGCTACAAGTGGGGTCAAGTTACAATCTATATATAATTGTTTAAGGCTACTATTGAGGATGAATTGTCCTTAATGAGGCTCACCTGTCTTCTTTGAGGCCGACTTGGTAAAGGAGGTCTATTTACATCAAAACTAGTTTTATTTCTTAACAAATAAATCCCAAGAAGGCTCTATTACATGATGACATGGAATAGTACTTCTTACATAAACCCTAGAAGGCTACAATGGAGTATTTGACCTAAAAATACAATAATAAAGCATGAAACCAATGCTTAATAAATTTTTTTCTTTTATAATAAAATTTAGATTTATTTCTTTTGAAAAATAAATTACATCATGACTCAAATACAATTATGAAGATCAAAACTAGTTACATTCTTCAACAAGGAAGAGAATGTAGAATACTTTGACATGGTATTAACAATATTGGAATAAAAAAAAACTATTTTCAAATCGTTCCAATAGTTCCTTTTTGTAATGTTCCAAAATTTTAGCCTCAAAGCTAAGTGGAGCATTAGAGTAAGCAGTAGATTTAGCCAGTGAATAAATAGGTAGAAAGCCCATAAGTTCCTAAGGAGGACAAAAACACTCCAAGTGTGAAAGGGGACACTCTTTCTAGCTTAATAAAACACCTCCATGTGTGAACAGGGATAAAATCAAGCTGCTTTGACTAAGTCAGCAGTGCAGAATCCAAGGAGGAATAATGTAGTTTTGGAGGGAGATGTATCTTTGGATAGAGATAACCTAATTGAGTGGGGAAAAGGGAAAGAAAACTCATATTTTATATAAGGAAGAGGATGGCAGCATTATTGATCATGTCTTAGATTATTATTCATGTCCGCTCAGACTTTTCCTTCGTCTTGATGTTTAACAGAGTAGCAGTGTTGTTTAGCACAGGGTATTTCTGAGTGGGAATCGCACCTCTTTCCTTGAGGAGCCACTTGGGAGAGTTTGTATTCATCATTCCACATCAGGTTTTTAGGCCAAGATTTAGCCTACTTCATCACTGCAATTTTTTCCAGGGATTGTGCAGTGTTGTTGGGTGCAGTAGTGGAAGAGATTGGAATCCCGGTTTCTGAGCTATTTTCTCATTGGAGGAAGTTTTCCTTCACTTGAGGAATTTGTTTGGAGATATCCAGAGCTGATTTCAGATTTGTGGTATCAGACCAAACATTTCCCATAAATTCCCAGCGTTGTTCCAACTAGGGAATGCGTTATTCTGGAGGCAGTGTTCAGTGCATGGTTTGGTGGCTTCGTTGCAGTGTTTCCTTGTGATTGAGAGGTTCATCCTTTCATGGGAGGAAGCCCTTGAAGGATATACAATAGATCATACATATTTCATCCTTCTACGCTCATGTACTTCAATTTTTTAGTGGTGATTAAGTAAATTACTGAATATCCCATCTTGTATGCAGAGTGTTTGACAAGAAACCCTTGCCGTGTTATATTTTATTTTGTATAAAGGAGACTAGATCTCATTTTTTGAGCATATTGTCTAATATAATTGCAGATCTATTTTTCTTTGTCATTTTTATGTGTAAACCCTCTCTTAGACTACGTAGTCCCTTTTATGTAGAAACTCTGGTATTTTGCAGTTTGGGGTTTTAACACATTTTGGCAATCCTAGGTGTGGGAGATCTGTTTAACCCACCTAGTTTAATTTGTTTTAGCTCTATTCTTGGATGTAGGTTTTATATTGATTAATTTATGGGATCAAAGGGTCCATTTCAGTATTTAATGCAAATTTCACTGGAAATGCGTTTTTAGTGCATGATTCATAAGTTGTTCTAGATTTGGAATATTACAGTAGTATCAAACCATGATCTTTGGCTCAGCCTGTAAGATCCAGCTATCAGGGGAAGGAGAGATGGAAAGAATCTAGAAAGCTTCAGTATGTGAAGCAAGAAAGGAAGACAAGCTTACAAATCTTCTTCCAAAATCTATGCAGATCTTTCAAGGAGAGTTGAAGAAAATGAGATTGGAGATGGGGTCTCCAAAGGAGGTTGAATCTAGAGCTGAATCTAGATTTTCATATAGTAAGTGTGAGCATGTAGCTACACACCATGATACACAATGCTGTCAAGTGCCCAGATCTATCTTGAGATGGGAGGAGGAATAATTCCTAAGAGGATGACTCTTAGTGATTTGTTGCAGGAGTATGAATCTCAAAATGAGAGGTTTAGAGGTCATATTGATTTCCAGGAGTTTTACAAGATCCAGGTGGAGAAGAGCAAGCCGTAGGATGCAGGTAGATTTCTTATATCTACTTTTGTCGGATGACCTACATGTTCAGCTAGAGCTTGGGTGAAGGAGCTAGACTCCTATTTGCAGCTGCACCATATTTCTAAATATGAAGCCATCAGAGTTGCAGCACTTCATTTCAAAGGTAAGGCTCATGCATGGTGGATTTTTTAATCTTGTTCTTTAAAGAATGCAAACAGTTCCTTTTATGCAAGATTCGTAGAAACATTGGTGGGAAGGTTTTGTGAAAAATTCCTAAGGCACATGAACAAGGAAAACTTGAGAAAACCAAACCCTTGCATGTGATGGAGGGAATTCCACTTCAGAAAACCATGGGAGAAGCTGACATCTTGCATTACACTTCACCAGAAGCAAGACCTTCAGTTCATATTCTTGAACAAGAGGGCATGGGGATCTCCTTTTCACAGGAGTATCCAACTATTGAGATGTTTCCCATACACATTGAGGATGATGAGGGCAACAACATTGTCACATCTAGAGCACATCCAGTACCTCATGCAGAGGGAGGAGGAGCACATGCTCCAACAGGAGGATTCTTATATTCTTACAAGAAGTTCCCTAGGATCTCATACATGGAGGTCTAAGCACAATCAGTGAGCAACATGATTATGAAGCATTTCAGCTAGAAGGATGAGGTAGGGAGGAAGAGAAACATCACTTGATGAGAGGAACACACCCTTCTCTATTTCAGAGAGCCAATGCAAGAAAGAGGTAGATTGATTTGCATTGTAAGGGAAGGGGAAAGGTTTCCCGACTACATGAGAAGTCTACTCTTGACATTGATGTCTCACTACATGGAGGAATTCCACCTAGGAGGCCGCCTGATCTAGAGTTAATGGAAGACATCCGGTCTTTGGATTCACCACTCTTGGATCTTGGAGAGGTGAAGAGTTTGAAGGAAGACTTTGGCATGAGTGATGTCAAAGTAGTAGGCAACAACATGAGGATAGCTTCACATGCCAGATCACCAATGCTGTCTCTTAGAAGGATTGATCCTTATTGGAGGTCTTAGCTCTTGGTAGAGTACTCCAAGGATCTTGGTGCATGCATGATTCTTGATGACCCGGATGGAGATGATAGATACATGGTGGATGATGTGGTCATCTATTCCTATGGCAAGATCTTCTTGACTAGATCTTCTAGTCTTAGGGAGAAGCTGCTACATGTAGCAGATGAGGACTTCTCTTCTATCCACTTTGATGCATATTTCCATTTTGTGGAGGAGTTCACTTGGGAGGGCATTCAGCATGACATATTTTAGCATATGGAGATATGTATAGCCTAGATGGTGATAGAGAGGATATCACATCCACCTTCCTACTCATTGGGAGTGAGGGAGAATTTCCAGTGGAGCTATTTGAGCTCAAGACCTCAAGTACATGATGGAGAAGGTATCATTTCACATTTTTTATGGTACTTATTTTCCTTATTTGAGCAGCATGTTGTATCAAGGAGAATTGCTTCTTCTTGCATATTGTATGATGATGTACTTGTAGCTACTTATAGCATTGAATTTGGCTACATTTTTGATGGTTTGTGGGGGAAGCCACATGTTTCTTGGTGTGCATCATTGGCACCATATTGTAACTTCATGTTTTCATCTTATGAGATGATTGTGGTAGTAAAAAATTCGTTGGTAAAGCACTTGTTATTTCTTATTTTGATGCAGGGAAAGGATGCACTGCAATGGTTCCATTAGTGGGGGTATGATTCACTCTCCGGTTGTTAAATGGAAACTTGTTTTTATTGTACTTTTCTTCCATATATTGCTGACATATTTATGTTCATGGGGAGCTTTGTTTGGAGAGTGGGCTTGAGAGGGAAGATGCCCATTGGGAGCATTATTCTCCGCACTTTATATGTTTTACATTTCAGGAGGAACCATGGGAAAACCATGATGACCACATCACACTTTTTCTCTTCTTGTGGGAGGAGCCTCTTGGAGAACTTGAGGAGGCACTTCATGGATGAACTATTTGTTGGGAAACCATACAGTTTTACCATCATCATCTTACTCTATGGCTTTTATGAGGGAGAGATGAGGCAGCAGAAAAAGCTTTTGTTGCTATGGTTGCACTTGGGAGAGTATGGGAAAAATTACTCCCATACTTTTCATGAGATTTCTAAAGAGAAGGAAGGCACATTCATGGTGCAAGGAGGCTACCCTTCAGCATTAGAGGATCATGAGAGACTTCCATGTTGGAAGGAGATCTTCTCACTTAGCAACATGATGGTGGATGTCTTTGGCATGTGGAATTTCAAAGGGAGAATTCATGGAGTGACAAGAGCCTTGTTACTAAGGCCCACAGCATTGTCACTTGAGAGCATGTTTCTATTGATGGAGTGTTCCAAAGGGAGTATGCACCCTCTCCTGTTGTAGATTTTTATGAGGGGATTTTCATGGGAAGACCCACTCTTGGACCACACCTTCAGCTCACACATGATGCATGGTAAGAAATACATTTATGTGCTTGTTGATTACTCTATTGAGTATTTTTACTTTCTCACCATATGTAAACAGTGCATTGCTCCACATAAGAGAAAGATTATTTATGGGTTTCATGGTCACTTTAGGGCCAAATATTGTAATATTTATAAGCCATATCTACATGACTTTGGGAAAATGGTGTATTGATTTTATTGTACATATTTGGTATATATTGCAGCTTACTACTTTATATTAGATGACCTAACATGCATAGCTGCAAATTCTTTAAAGAACAACTTTCCATTTGATGCTCTGAATCAGCAGTTGAAAGGACTGCACTGCATCCACCAGAGAGACCATGTGTATCATCCAAAGTTGCACATAACTTTTAGCCATTTTTCTATTTATATTCCATATGGTGATGTTGTTCCATTCATCTTGTATGGAATGGTTTGGGTTGGCATGACTCATGACTTTGAAGGAAGGGTCCTTGGAGACTCAATCTTTCTCTTTCCATTGGAGGGAAATCATGTTGCAGACTGAGATCAGCATACCCTCTACACTTATCATCAATGGAGAGGAGGAAAGCATGGGATAGGCCCCCTTTTATATCATTTTAATCTATTTAGCCCACCTACATTTCAGGAGCTCGAGTTGGAGGAGACTTTCCATAAGTTACCATGTTGGAGGGTGACTCAATTCATTTGGATGATAGCATGGGTGAGGGAGGCACTCATTCACCATGATGATCATCACTCGTACTTTTTGGAGGCCATGATACAACAAGCAAGTTTCCATTCACACTTTCCACCTTTGATTGATGTGGACCATTTGGTTTTGCACACTTAGGAGGACACATTGGGTTACAGTTTATTCACAGATTCTCTTGATGCAGTGATGGAGGCTATTGATGGGAGGCCACATGAGGGTGAGGGGAGAAATTTTTCTCTCCTTATACATTTTCTTGATTACAAGCAAATATTTTGGAGGGGAGGAATGCAATGTTCCAAAATTTTAGCCTCAAAGCTAAATGGAACATTAGAGTTAGCAGTAGCTTTAGCCGATGAATAATTGGGTAGAAAAGCCGATAAGTATCCTATGGAGGATAAAAACACTCCAAGTTTGAAATGAGACACTCTTTCTAGCTTAATAAAACACCTCCATGTGTGAACAGGGATGAAATCATGTTGCTTTGACTAAGTCAACAATGCAGTTGTGGAGGAGGAGGAATCCAAGGAGGAATAAAGCAGTTTTGGAGGGAGATGTATCTTTGGATAGAGATGACCTAATTGAGTGGTGCCAAGGGCAAGAAAAATCATATTTTATATAAGGAAGAGGATGGTAGCATTATTTATCATGTCTTAGATTATTATTCATGTCTGCTCAGACTTTTTCTTCCTCTTGCTGTTTAGTAGAGTAGAAGTGATGTTTAGCACAGGGTGTTTCCAATCGAGAATCCAACCTCTTTTATTGAGGAGCCTCTTGGGAGAGTTTGTATTCATCATTCAACATCAGTTTTTCAGGCCAAGCTTTATCCTAATTCATCAGCGTAGTTTTTTATGGAGATTTTGCAGTGTTGCTGGGTGCAGCAGTGGAAGGGATTGGAATCTCGGTTTCTGAGCTAGTTTCTCATTGGAGGAAGGTTTCCTTCACTTGAGGGATCTGTTTGGAGAGCTCTAGAGTAGATTTCAGATCTATTTTATTAGAACACACATTTCCCATACATTCCCAGCTTTTTTCTAGCTAGGGAATGCATTATTTTGGAGGCAGTGTTCAATGCATGGTTTGGTGGCTCCGTTGCAGTGTTTCCTTGTGATTGAGAGGTTCATCCTTTCATGAAAGGAAGCCCTTGAAGGATCTATAGCATATCAGACATATTTCAGCCTTACACACTCATGTACTTCATTTTTGTAGTGGTGATTCAGTAAATTACTGAATATCCCATCTTGTATGCAGAATGTTTGACAAGAAACTCTTGTCGGGTTATCTTTTATTTTGTATAAAGGAGACTGGATCTCATTTTTTGAGTATATTTTCTAATATAATTATAGATCTATTTGTCTCTATCATTTTTTTGTGTAAACCCTCTCTTATACTACGTAGTCCCTTTTATGCAGCAACTCTGGTATTTTGCAATTTGGGGTTTTAACACATTTTGGAAATCCTAGGTGTGGGAAATTTCAGCTCTATTCTTGGATTTAGGTTTTATATTGATTAATTTATGGGATCCAAGGGTCCATTTCAGTATTTTAATGCAAATTTTGTTGGAAATGCGTTTTTAGTGCATGATTCATGAGTTGTTCCATATTTGGAATATTACACTTTTGGGTTCAAAAAGTGGAATATTTTTTTCATATTATATCTCATGATGGTGTTAAAGGGGAAAATAACAAAATTAAAGTTATGATGGTATGGCCAATCCCTACAACTTTGAAGAAACTCATAGTTGGGATTAAGGAGATAATATTGCAAGTATGTAAAAAATTATAGTAAAATAGTAGCACCCCTTATAAAATTATTGAAGAAGGGAGCATCCTCTTGGACTCATGAAACAACCAAATATTTTGAAAAGCTTAAAGAGGATATGTATACAACTACCATCATATATATTGGTGTCAAAATACAATGCATGGAGAACTAGAGGGTGAACACGATCAACTAAGGGTCTAGATATAGTGTGCTCATGCTTTGGTTCCTAAGCACCAGTAGTCATCATGAAAAGGGTGCAATAACTTCCCCACGGGTCACACAACACTCCCATCTTAGGCTTTGAGGCACCAGTGGGCACGCCCGGACATCGAGAATGACAGATCACAATAGACAGAGCCAACTAGCATAACCGACACTAGAAGAAGATGTGCACTTACCACATCCAACGACAAGAGCTCTCCTACACCCTCAAGATGTGCAAGGGTTAATGTGTGGAGGCCATGCGAAGTAGGCCACATGTTTCCATCACGAGTCTCCTGCACAACCTTTTAACCTGAAAATTTATCCTCATACTCTTCATGAAATGTTTCCATGTGTTATAACCCATGTCACCTATGGGAAACTATTGTAACACACCCCTCATCACCTACCACGTAGCCTCCACGTGGACCAACTTGTCCCTCCCCTCCATGTCCACTTCATACGCCAAATCACCTGCCACATTTACATCCATCGAATTCCACGCATCCGAGTCCCCTTGGTCCAACCACTCAGTACGTCACCCAGATGTTACAAAACGTTTGGCAGAAAAGCTACCAAACCTTATTGGATGGTGGTGATACCTTCTCATATAGTGACTACAAGTTATTTTTCACTCGTAAGTTGAACGACGCTTAGGCGAGTCAAAAGTTGTGGAGAGAAACATGTGTTGGCATCGCGTTAACTTCACACCCCCTATAGGTCCCCCATGGTTGGGAGATAGATGACGTGAAATTGTGCCATGCATCCCTCATATCCCATTAATTTTTCCATGTACCTATTTTTTCAATGAACTTTACATGCAATGAGCTATTTATCCATGATCTTGTGCTTGAATATGATCACCATAAAATAATAGAAAAATGGCCAATAGATAGAAAATAAAATCCCAACCTAATGATTTAAAATTAAACAAGAAAAAAGAAGGTTTGAGGCTAAGAAAAAGTTAAATCAACATGATGTCTCAAAGGAACTAACCCTAAGGAGAAAAATAAGCTGATAACAGATGCCCCCTAATGTATGAGGTCAAAAGAAAAATTGATGGTGGAAATAAATTATGGCAAAGCTCAGAGGTAAAAATAGGATTGAGGCAAAAACACCAAGGATTAAGATCATAAGACACTATATTTGAAGTCTTGTTTGTGCTGATAACGTCCCCGGGGAAGGCATACCCATTCTTGGTCACAAGAATATATTGAACATGACCGCAATAAAATACATTATTGATCCATGACATGAAATTATTTTAACATGTTCATGATGACATATATAGTGGATCCATGTGACTCAATAAATAGAGCCTAGCCACTAGCCAATAAAATGTGGATCTATGTCACAATATATATTAGTAGGACTATGGGCACATGACAGATAGAAAGGTTTCCCAGATAGTTTTCAACGTACATGAATCGTATGTCATAACTCCAACATAGACTGGGAAGGATGCCATATAACACTGAAATTCTCCTAACCCTAGGTATTTTTCATAACCCCTCTACATAATGCAAATACAAGAGATTAAGTCTAGAATGGTAGAAAGTGTCTGATTACCATCCAGTGGGGAAAAAAAGTAACATACACAAGGGAATCCACCAATGAGGAACATGGATCACAAGGTATCTAGTACAATCCACTATGTGTGAATAGATGAGTTGGCATATATCACCAGTGAACTTGACCAATCAAGACCCAATGATTTAAACCCATTTTCAATCGCAAGGAATCCTACCACTGAGGTCTGTAAGATCCAAGGTACTGCTGGTTCCTAAATCAAGCTCCTGGATAATGAGATCGAGTAAACATGAGATGATCCATTGGAGGAGGGCCTTGATATATCCCCAATCAATTAACATATTAAACACGAGGAAGATGTGATGTATGGATGAAGTCATGAATTGATGAAGTAAAACTGACACAAGGATGGCCGACTCAATAAGGTAAAAGGGATATTGCGGATGGACGAAATATGATGGGACTTCCCTTAAATAGATAGTGACATGACACAAGAGTGACTTTGAAGCATAACTAATCATCACCATGTGATATCATGCAATGATCCAGAAGGCATTGAGGCATGCTCCATATGACTGAAATATTAACCAATTGGAGGAGTAGACAAAATCATATGTATGGTATGACTTCTAGGAAAGCGAAATCCAAACTGTGAGATAATGAAGCATACATGTACCATGTTCAAGGGTGACACAAAGGATGTTGAAATTTCATGACTAATGGAAATAAATATTCCCGCCCTTCTATTTTTATAAGTTATTTTTTCATAAATTTGTCCCCCAAGCCCAAAAATTAGATAAAAGTTTACATGGGAGAACCCCCTAGCCATAGTAGACTAGGATATTCATTTTTCACAACTATTATATCCCAGTCTAAAAGGGTTAAAATTATATTGGGTAGATGACACTTCAAATACTTTAATGAGCATTAAGGAGAGAATATCACTTGACAATATTTTCCAAATTAAGGAGTCCAAAAAGATCTTAAAGGAAACTCCTTCTATAGGAATGAGTGGTATAAAGGATAAAAACTAGTTCTGGTAATGATGGAAATTCTCATGACATAATGAGGACAAGAGGTTGGCTAATAATACCACTCATCGTAGTGGTTCCTCGAAGAAAGGGTAAAATGCAAAGTGAAAGAAAATGAAAGGCCAAGCAGATGATGCCGATGGAATGAATAAACCAAGGTTGATAGTGAAAAAGTAAGTTGATAAGAAATGGAAATCACAAGGGATAAATGGGGTATGGCTAGAGACATGACAAAGAAGAGGACATGAAGCTCAGATTATAGGTCATGGAGGGTTGGAAGGAGGGATTTTGAAAAGAGGATAAAATGACTGCATGGACACCAAGATGGAAAATATGTGATATACAAGGGTATCCATGATTGGATAAGCTCTACCGCAAAGAAACAACATGCATAGAGGAAAGTGTCTAAAGTCACAACTTGACGAGGTCATAACTAAGGCATAAATATGGCATTAATGGAAAATAATGCAATGAGGATGGAAAAAAGGACCTACCCCTATATGGCAGTAAGAGGAAACATACCTCAAACCCATTGGATGTCACATTAAAAAACTGTTGCCTTATGTTATAAAAACCATCGAGAAGGAATATACCCATGGTTAAACAACACAATGAAATAAATAAAATGGATGAGGTATATACAAGACCATATATCTTGTATTTTTTTATTTTTTATAATAAAAAATTGGATTTTTGGCATAAACAAAGCATTACAAATACTAACATCACATACCAAACCAAAAAAAGATAAACCATCACACTCCTATATACAATATGCACTAGTGCAACACAGTCCAGTAGGTCATTCTCATTCATGGGAAGGGCCCAACTTGATCTAACTCTCAGTAAGGGACTCCACATTTTTAGGAAGTGGAGTGCGTGATCTAGAGGAAATAAGTCAATCGCATGGAGTTAAAATCTTCATGTAGAGTTTTAGGAATATTGGGGTATTTAGGGAGGGTCAAAGCCCCTCTTTTTGTAAAGGTTTTGGATTTTTCTTTTTAGTATTTTGAATTCCACCCATGGTTTATGGATCATGGTATTGTAAGAAATAATTGTATATAAGGAGATGTCTTAGGAAGTAAAGTCATGATATGTTGTGTAATGAAATGAGCATGAATTAGATCTAAATTATTTCTATCTTTAAGTGTTTTGGGCCTAAGGAAGGCTCTGCAAATGTGTGTGTGGAGACCTTAGGAAGTCTGTAGTTATGTGCATAGGCCCCTACATGATCCAATTTGCATCCTGCAGTTTTGTGTCAAAAATATAAAATGGCCAAGATTTACATTTATAAGTAATTATTCATCGATTTTTGTAATAAACAGGTTGTGTCAAAATTGCATCAACCAAGAAGGTTTTATGAGTAATGGTTCATCGGTTCAAGTCATCAACAGGATCTTGTCAAAATTGGTAAGTGACCAAAATGGTCACATGCATCATTCTTGTTATATGCAAGAATTCAAGTTCAACATGTCTGTCGTCAGCTTTGACATCAACGTCAGTGACTTCGACAATATTCACCAATATTTTTCTCTCATGAATTGAAGTCCAAAATATTGTTATGTAAAAAAATTCATCATAGTGAGATGTGTTGACCTGTGACAATGAAACATTAAAGAGCATAGTCATGATGAGAATCGTAAAGTGCTAAATCCATGTAAAATAAGTATGGATAAAAGAAAATGCTAAGTCTAAACATTAAGCACTAGAGAGTCTAAGTTAAGTGTTAGTTCTAGGCGAAAATGTTAGTGATTAGTATTAAAAAAAATTTGTTAAAGACTAAATCCTGAAATACCGAAGAAATAGCACAAAAGGTTATGTCTAGGTCTAAGTCCTAGTTTTAAACCTAAGGTTAAAACCCTAAGGTGAAATAATGTAAAAGGACTAATCCTAAAACCTAGTGCTAAAGTCCTATTCTTTATAAAACCTATCCATGGTGATGAAATTATAAACATCACAATTAAGTAACAAAAACCCACTTTCGGGCTTATATTATAAATCTAAATGTTTTAATAGAACAAAAGCCCACATGATAACCATCAGAGGTCTCTAGCCATGCGAGCAAAGGTAAATAGTTGGATCTAGTCAGGAGCTGTCAGGTTTAGATAGTAAACTAAACCCATCAACAGTCCATGTGAACGCTTCGAATGTCAACAGTTAAGCTGCAGTGTTAGTTGACCGCAATAGATAACCACGCAAAGGGACCGCAGCGGAACCATTCACATGTGAATAGAGTTAAATATAGCATCAAACTGCAAGCTAAATATGCCAACTACCTGACCATGACCACCAGAGATAACACTTATCACATGTGAGCGTTGTCCACAAGCGTTAAGTGCAACTGTCCGGATTGACCGTCGAAGAAGCAGCCTTCCGAAAAGCTGTGACATGCCAACAACTTATAGCTTCGCCTGGTTTTGTTGACGGTCAAGGTTATTTTTATCCTAAATTTTTTTTTGGTTTTTTTTCATAATAAATGGAACTAATGTAATTAAAGGACCTTATCCTTTAACACCTAGGTGTCAAGTAGCCCAAGGTAAACAAACTTCAAGAGCTCAACCTATATCCAATTTTGGCCTTGATGATCTCGAAGAGAACCATCATGATATGAGCTAAAATCTAAACTAGGTTTTAAATTTATTTTATTCATTTAATCATTATCTAAAAATGGAATGCACATTAAACCTAATGAACCATAATCTTCGATGTATGAAGATAAAAATGGGGAATGGATTGGTTTAATGCCTTTTTCCCTCATCCTATTTAAGAAAACAAAGATCCTTTGAAGAGGATAGAGGAGGTCTCAAGAGAAGAATTAAGAGAGTGCTTTTGGAGTAGCTTTAGAGTACATTGTAGAGAGTTTTGTTTTGAGGGAAATTGTGAAGAAGGAGAGCTCCAATTATTGCTTACATTTAGATTTGAAGTTTGGTACAGTGCATCAAGTTCCACTTCAAACATTAAAACTGAGTGGATATAGTTTTGTGCAAAGTTCCAAATGCTTCAATTCACCAGTCAGAGTGTGTTGATCATCACAATATTTTCTTGGCCAACTAAAGGCCTATTCAAGTAAAGAGACAGTATCTAAAAATCCTGTTTAGGAGAATTTTCTTCTACATTGTCAATAGTGTTGTTTGGCACTTATCAACTAACAAGTCAATGTAATCCTTTTCTCTCATCTTTCTTAATACAACAATCAGACACTTTTAAAGCGAACTTGGAGATGTACTCCAGGAGGGACGAACTCCGTCATTAATTCTTGTTGTCATTATAATTTTGATTTTATGTGTGATCCTTAAACTTTAACATTAAAATTAACGGCTTATTTCTAAAAAACTATGTGTTAAGAAGTTGGAATCACATCAAGGAAATAGTTTCAGTTATTCTTCTTTCCATTCTCATTTTTTTCAAGAGTTAGAAAGATCTTGTCTATCCACTTTGAGATCATATTTTGGTATTGAAGAATAGTAGCTCTTTTGCAGGTACAAAAATGGGCAAGAACTCAAGACAATAGCTTTTTTTGAAAGAACTCGAAGAGTTCAATCAACAGTTTCAGCAGGAAAATATTGATCTACGAAGAATGGTGCAAGCTATGGAAAGTGACAAGAATATATTGTAGTCTAAAATTGAAGTCTTGAGAAAGAACAAAAGAGGAAATAGTCCTCTAGTAAAAGGTGCAACTACTAATGGAAAGAAGCCAACACTATCTTTTCATCAGGATGATGAAGATAGTTCTTCTCTTTCATCAACTCCAAAATCAATAGGAGAGGCCATCAAAACCTTGTCCTCACTTGATGAGGAAAATCCCAACATATTGGTATCTCCAAAAAGTGATTCAAACCCATAGGAATTTTCTATCCAAAAGCAAAGTGAAGTTTCTAAAAGAAAATTTTTGTCCATGATGAAGGGCATGGGATATCAGGAAGGAGAAAGCCTTGGAAAGAATGGTCTTGAAAGAATTCTACCAATAACTGTACAAGAAAGGCCTATGTATCAAGGCCTATGTTATGGTTTTCTGAAGTGCGTCTATTCTGAAAATATGGGCCACATTTCAAGTCAATTTTGGTTTCTGCATCCTGAGCTTATGCCAAAGAAGATACAGGACAAGAAAGGTAAACAAAAACAATCTTCTAGTAGTGATTCTGTAAGTGATTTCTTTTATCAAAATTGGGTTGTAGAAACTATTAAAAGAATATGTCCATGCACATTTTGTGGAAGTTCATGGCATTGTGTAGAACATTGCTGGAACAAAAGATCCTACAACAAGAAAGTTGGAGCTACCAAAAGCCAACAAAAATAAGATGATAAAACACTACAAGTGAAGAAGCATTCAGGTAAAACCTACTTCAATTTATCAATGAATACACTAAAGATGTGTTAGAAAATTAAATATTACAGAGCAATGAAACACATAAAATATGCGGAAAATACAAGCACACAAAACACATAAAACCAGAGAGACACAGATATACGTGGTTCACCCAGTTTGGGCTACGTCCACCCCGAACAGCCAGTCCTTCCTTTATATTATCCAACAAAAATTGAAGAGACAAAACCTACAGCAGATCCGCTGTAATATCCTCTGTTATCTCTCACAGTCTCCCTCTCTGTTTCTCGCTCCGAGAATACACTCATAATCCACACCCGCAATACAATGCCCTCATATATACAAGGGGGTTGCCTTCTAGGGCAAAAAACCATAATCTAAACATAACTTCTACCGTCAGATCATTTGCCTAATGAATGGCCCAGATTGACTAGAAATTACTATACTTTTACAAGGAAATTTTACATCTGTTTTTATCTTCAAGGGCACTCCGAAAAGCGCTGCCGCCCCCCCTGGAACCCCCACGGTAGCGATTAAATTTCAGGCGGCGTTGCCGCCCCTTTTTAAGGTACAGGGGTCCAATGCTTTGATACAAAGTAAACAAGATAATCAGGCTCCACACCCAACAAGATGAACAACTTTCAAGAAATTCAAAAAGTACAAATTCCAAAGAGAGAATTTGTCAGCATTGCAAATTTTTGGGGCATGCTAAGAGAAACTGTCCAATCCTACCACAAGAAACAACATTGGTATCCGTTGTACATGAGTCATCCAATTCACCTGTTGGGGAACATTCGATTGCCAAATGGAACTGGGCAGACTATATGCCATATGTCTAAAATGAGTCTGTAAATTTTTTTCTATATCTATATGAGTCCGTAATTAGGATCTAGAGTTAATTTTTTCAATACATTGTAATAAAAAAAACTATTGGAGAACCAAAATTTATTTTTGTGGGAAGGTGTGATCCAATTTGGATCCTGAATTTTTGTGTCGAAATTATAAAATGGACAAGATGGAAATTTATAAGTAATTAGTGATAAATTTTTGTAATAAACAGGTTATGTCGAAATTGCATCAACTAAGAAGGTTTAATGACCAATGGTTCATCAACTCAAGTCATCAGCAGGACCTTTTCAAAATTGGTAAGCGACCAAGATGGTCACATGAAGCATTCTTTTTGTATGCAAGAATTCAAGTTCAACATGTTCGTCATTAGCTTCGAGATCAACGTCAGTGACTTCGACAATATTCACGAATGTTTTTCTCTTCATGAATTGAAGTCCAAAATATCGTCATGTAAAAAAGTTATCATAGTGAGATGTGTCGTCCTGTGTAAATGAAACATTAAAGAGCATAGTCATGACAAGAATCGTAAAGTGCTAAATATATGTAAAATACCTAAGGATAAAATAAAATCCCAAGTCTAAACATTAAGCACTAGAGAGTCTCAGCTAAGTTTTAGTTCTAGACGAAACTATTGTAGGTTTTAACCCTGAACAGAAATTATCTACACACGAATCTTATAACATAAAATAAACAATAGCGAGAGCATGAAACATAAAATATATAAACACAGAGAGTTTCCCTGGATCCCAAATTGGGATGACTAGCTTGATATTTCATTATATTCCTTTTAGTGTTACAACACATATATATATACCTGTCGAAGCATACATAAACCCTATCCATTAACCCTAGATTAGAACATAACAGTAGTTCCCTTGACCGGATCTACAAAAATACCTGGGGACGAAAACCATCGTACCCCAAAACCATGGGCGTGGACCGCCCACTGGAAATTAAGGACCCAAAAATTAGTCATGGAATGAATATAACACATACCCAAAAACTATTAGTGATTAGTCTTAAAAATATTTGTTAAAGACTAAATACTAAAATACCTAAGAAATAGCACAAAATATTATTCCTAGGTCTAAGTCCTAGTTTTAAACCTAAGGTCAAAATCCTAAGGTGAAATAATGTAAAAGAACTAATCCTAAAACCTATCGCTAAAGTCGTATTCTTTATAAAACCTATCCATGGTGATGAAATTCTAAACATTAAAATTAAGTCACAAAAACCCACTTTCGGGCTTATATTATAACTCTAAATCTTTTAACAAGCCAAAACCACACATGATAGCCATTGGAGGTCTCTAGCCATGTGAGAAAAGGTAAACAGTTAGAGTTATTCGGGAGTTGTCGGGATTAAACATTAAACTGAACCCGTCAACAATCCATGTCAACTCTTCAGAAATCAAGGGATAAGTTGCATCGTTAGTTGACCGTAGTAGATAACCGCACAAAGGGACTGCAGCGGAACCATCGACATGTGAACAGAGCTAAATGTGGCATCAAACTGCTAGCTAAGTATGTCGATTACCTGACCGTGACTGCCAGAGATAAGGCTTATCACATGTCAGTGTTCTCTGCCAGTGTTAACTACAACTGTCCAGATTAACCATCGAAGAAGTTGCCTTTTGAAAAGCTGTCACATGCCAACAGATTATAGATCCACCCGGTTTGGTTGACAGTCGAGGTTTTTTTTATATTAAAGTTTTTTTTTGTGTTTTTTGCATAAGAAATGGCGTTGATGTAATTAAAGGACCTTATCCTTTAAAACCTAGGTGTCAAGTAGCTCAAGGTCAAAAAACTTCAAGAGCTCAATGCATATCCAATTTTGGCATTGATGATCTCGAAGATAACCATCACGATATGAGCTAAAATCTAAAATAGGTTTTAAAATGATTTTATTCATTTAAATCATTATCTAAAAATGTAATTCACATTAAACCTAATGAACCATAATCTTCGATGTATGAAGATAAAAGTTGGGAATGGATTGGCTTAATGCCATTTTCCCTCATCCTATTTAAGAAAAAAAGATGTTTTGAAGAGGATAGAGGAGGTATCGAGAGAAGAATTAAGAGAGTGCTTTTGGAGGAGCATTAGAGTACATTATAGATAGTTTTGTTTTTGTAGGAAATTGTGGAGAAGGAGAGCTCCAATTCTTGCTTACATTCAGATTTGAAGTTTGTTACAGTGCATCGAGTTCCACTTCAAATATCAAAACTCAGTCCATCTACTTTTGTGCAGAGCTCCAAATGCTTCAATTCACTAGTCAAAGTGTACTGATCATCACAAGACTTTCTTGGCCAACTGAAGGCCTATCCAAGTAAAGAGACACTATCTGGAAAGCCTATTTAGGAGAATTGTCTTCTACATTATGAGTAGAGTTGTTTGTCACTTATCAGCTGACAAGTCAATGTAATCCTTTTCTCTCGGCTTTCTTAATACAACAGTCACACACTTTTGAAGCAAACCTGGAGATGTAGTCCAGGAGGGACGAACTCTGTCATTAATTCTTGTTGTCATTATAATTTTGATGTTATGTGTGATCCTTAAACTTTAACATTAAAATTAACGGCTTATTTCTAAAAAAATATGTGTTAAGCAGTTGGAATCACATCAAGGAAACATTTTCGGTTATTCTTCTTTCCATTCTCATTTTTGTCAAGAGTTAGAAAGATCTTGTCTATCCACTTTCAGATCATATTTTGGTATCGAAGAATAGTAGCTCTTTTTCAGGTACAAAAATGGGCAAGAACTCAAGACAATAGCTTTGGTTGAAGGAACTCAAAGAGTTCAATCAACAGTTTCAGCAGGAAAATATTGCTCCACGAAGAATGGTGCAAGCTCTGGAAAGTGACAAGAAGATATTGCAGTCTAAAATTGAAGTCTTGAGAAAGAACAAAAGAGGAAACAGTCCTCAAGGTAAAAGGTGCAACTACTAATGGAAAGAAGCCAACACTATCTTTTCATCAGGATGATGAAGATAGTTCTTCTCTTTCGTCAACTCCAAAATCAATAAGAGAGGCCATTGAAACCTTGTCCTCACCTGATGAGGAAAATCCCAACATATTGGTATCTCCAAAAAGTGATTCAAACTCAGAGGAATTTTCTATCCAGGAGCAAAGTGAAGTTTCTGAAAGAAAAATTTTGTCAATGATGAAGGCCATGGGATATCAAGAAGGAGAAAGCCTTGGAAATAATGGTCAAGAAATACTTCTACCAATAACATTACAAGAAAGGCCTAAGTATCAAGGTGTATGTTATGGTTTAATGAAGTGCGACTATTGTGAAAATATGGGCCACATTTCGATTCAATGTTGGTTTCTGCATCCTGAGCTTTTGCCAAAGAAGATACAAGACAAGAAAGGTAAAAAAATAAATCTTATAGTAGTGATTCTGGAAGTCATTTCTTTTATCAAAATTGGATTGTAGAAACTATTAAAAGAATATGTCCATGCACATTTTGTGGAAGTTCATGGCATTGTGTAGAACATTGTTGGAAGCAAAGAGCCTACAACAAGAAAGTTGGAGCTACCAAAAGCCAACGATAATAAGATGATAAAACACTACAAGTGAAGAAGCACTCAGGTAAAACCTGCTTCAATTTATCAATGAATACACTAAAGATGAACAACTTTCAGGAAATTCAAAAAGTACAAATTCCAAAGAGAGAATTTGTCAGCATTGCAAATTGTCGGGGCATCCTAGGAGAAACTGTCCAATCCTACCACAAGAAACAACATTGGTATCGGGTGTACATGAGTCATCCAATTCAACTGTTGGGGAACATTCGATTGCCAAATGGAACTCGGAAGACTATATTCCATATGTCTAAAATGAGTCTGTAATTTTTTTTTTATATCTATATGAGTCCGTAATTAGGATCTAGAGTTATTTTTTTCAATACATTGTAATAAAAAAAACTATTAGAGAACC
Source organism: Pinus albicaulis (assembly GCA_034641835.2). Taxonomy (NCBI): domain Eukaryota; kingdom Viridiplantae; phylum Streptophyta; class Pinopsida; order Pinales; family Pinaceae; genus Pinus; species Pinus albicaulis. The sequence goes on along the minus strand of CM076574.1, from coordinate 539,162,461 downwards.
AAAATTTATTTTTGTGGGAAGGTGTGATCCAATTTGGATCCTGAAGTTTTATGTCGAAATTATAAAATGGCCAAGATGTAAATTTATAAGTAATCAGTGATCTATTTTTGTAGTAAACAGATTATGTCGAAATTGCATCGACTAAGAAGGTTTTATGACCAATGGTTCATCAACTCAAGTCATCAACAGGACCTTGTCAAAATTGGTAAGTGACCAAGATGGTCACATGAAGCATTCTTTTTGTATGCAATAATTCAAGTTCAACATGTTCGTCATTAGCTTCGAGATCAACGTCAGTGACTTCAACAATATTCACGAATGTTTTTCTCTTCATGAATTGAAGTCCAAAATATCGTCATGTAAAAAAGTTATCATAGTGAGATGTGTCGTCCTGTGACAATGAAACATTAAAGAGCATAGTCATGACAAGAATCGTAAAGTGTTAAATATATGTAAAATACCCAAGGATAAAATAAAATCCCAAGTCTAAACATTAAGCACTAGAGAGTCTTAGCTAAGTTTTAGTTCTAGACGAAACTATTGTAGGTTTTAACCCTGAACATAAATTATCTACACACGAATCTTATAACAGAAAATAAACAATAGCGAGAGCATAAAACATAAAATAGATAAACATAGACAATTTCTCCTAGATCCAAAATCAGTATGACCAACTTGATATTTCATTATATTCCTTTTAGTGTTACAACACATATATATACATGTCAAAGCATACATAAACCCTAATCCATTAACCGTATATTAGAACATAACAGTAGTTCCCTTGACTAGATCTACAAAAGTACCAGTGGCCAAAAACCATCGTACCCCAAAACCATGTGCAAAACCATGCACAAAACCATGGGCGCAGACCACCCACTGGAAATTAAGCACCCAAAAAATATTCATTGAATGAATATAACGCATACCCAAAAACTATTAGTGATTAGTCTTAAAAAAGTTTGTTAAAGACTAAATACTAAAATACCTAAGAAATAGCACAAAAGGTTATTCCTATGTCTAAGTCCTAGTTTTAAATGTAAGGTTAAAATCCTAAGGTGAAATAATGTAAAAGGACTAATCCTAAAACCTATCGCTAAAGTCGTATTCTTTATAAAACCTATCCATGGTGATGAAATTCTAAACATTAAAATTTTGTCACAAAAACCCACTTTCGGGCTTATACTATAACTCTAAATATTTTAACAAGCCAAAACCACACATGATAGCCATTGGAGGTCTCTAGACATGTGAGAAAAGGTAAAAAGTTGGAGTTAGTCGGGAGTTGTCGGGTTTAAACAGTAAACTGAACCTGTCAACAGTCCATGTCAATGCTTTAGAAATCAAGGGATAAGCCACATCGTTAGTTGACTGTAGTAGATAACCGAGCAAAGGAATTGCAGCGGAACCATCCACATGTGAACAGAGCTAAATGTGGCATCAAACTGCCAGCTAAGTATGTCGATTACCCGACTGTGACTACCAGAGATGAGGCTTATCACATGTCAGTGTTCTGTACCAGTGTTAACTACAACTGTCTAGATTAACCGTCGAAGAAGTTGCCTTCTGAAAAGTTGTCACATGCCAACAGCTTATAGATCCACCCGGTTTGGTTGACAGTCGAGGTTATTTTTATCCTAAAGTTTTTTTTTGTGTTTTTTGCATAATTCTAAATGGCGTTGATGTAATTAAAGGACCTTATCCTTTAACACCTAGGTGTCAAGTAGCTCAAGGTCAAAAAACTTCAAGAGTTCAACGTATATCCAATTTTGGCATTGATGATCTCGAAGAGAACCATCATGATATGAGCTAAAATCTAAAATAGGTTTTAAAATGATTTTATTCATTTAAGTCATTATCTAAAAATGGAATTCACATTAAACCTAATGAACCATAATCTTCTATGTATGAAGATAAAAATGGGGAATGGATTGGCTTAATGCCATTTTCCCTCATCCTATTTAAGAAAAAAATATGTTTTGAAGAGGATAGAGGAGGTCTTGAGAGAATAATCAAGAGAGTGCTTTTGGAGGAGCATTAGAGTACATTGTAGAGATTTTTGTTTTTGTAGGAAATTGTGGAGAAGGAGAGCTCCAATTCTTGCTTACATTCTGATTTGAAGTTTGCTACAGTGCATCGAATTCCACTTCAAATATCAAAACTCGGTCCATCTACTTTTGTGCAGAGATCCAAATGATTCAATTCATGAGTCAGAGTGTACTGATCATCACAAGACTTTCTTGGCCAACTAAAGGCTTATTCATGTAAAGAGACAGTATCTGAAAAGCCTATTTAGGAGAATTTCCTTCTACATTATGAGTAGTGTTGTTTGTCACTTATCAGTTGACAAGTCAATGTAATCCTTTTCTCTCGACTTTCTTAATACAAGAGTCGCACACTTTTGAAGTGAACCTAGAGATGTAGTCCAGGAGGGACGAACTCCATCATTAATTCTTGTTGTCATTATAATTTTGATGTTATGTGTGATCCTTAAACTTTAACATTAGAATTAATGGCTTATTTCTAAAAAACTATGTGTTAAGCAGTGGGAATCACATCAAGGAAACAGTTTCAGTTATTCTTCTTTCCATTCTCATTTTTTTCAAGAGTTAGAAAGATCTTGTCTATCCACTTTCCGATCATATTTTGGTATTGAAGAATAGTAGATCTTTTTCCGATACAAAAATGGGCAAGAACTCAAGACAATAGCTTTGGTTGAAAGAACTCGAAGAGTTCAATCAATAGTTTCAGCAGGAAAATGTTGCTCTACGAAGAATGGTGTAAGCTCTGGAAAGTGACAAGAAGATATTGCAGTATAAAATTGAAGTCTTGATAAAGAACAGAAGAGGAAATAGTCCTCTAGTAAAAGATGCAACTACTAATGGAAAGAAGCCAACACTATCTTTTCATCAGGATGATGAAGATAGTTCTTCTCTTTCATCAACTCCAAAATCAATAGGAGAGGCCATCAGAACCTTGTCCTCACCTGATGAGGAAACTCCCAACATATTGGTATCTCCAAAAAGTGATTCAAACTCAGAGGAATTTTCTAGCCAGAGGCAAAGTGAAGTTCCTGAAAGAAAAAGTTTGTCCATGATGAAGGCCATGGGATATCAGGAAGGAGAAAGCCTTGGAAAGAATGGTCAAGAAAGACTTCTACCAATAATAGTACAAGAAAGGCCTAAGTATCAAGGCCTATCTTATGGTTTAATGAAGTGCGACTATTGTGAAAATATGGGCCACATTTCGAGTCAATGTTGGTTTCTTCATCCTGAGCTTATGCCAAAGAAGATATAGGACAAGAAAGGTAAACAAAAACAATCTTCTAGTAGTGATTCTGGAAATGATTTCTTTTATCAAAATTAGGTTGTAGAAACTGTTAAAATAATATGTCCATACACATTTTGTGGAAGTTCATGGCATTCTGTAGAACATTTCTGGAAGCAAAGAGCCTACAACAAGAAAGTTGGAGCTACCAAAAGACAACGACAATAAGATGATAAAACACTACAAGTGAAGAAGCGTTCAGGTAAAACCTGCTTCAATTTATCAATGAATACACTAAAGATGAACAACTTTTAGGAAATTCAAAAAGTACAAATTCCAAAGAGAGAATTTTTCAGCATTACAAATTGTCGGGGCATGCTAAGAGAAACTATCCAATCCTACCACAAGAACAACATTGGTATCAGCAGTACAGGAGTCATCTAATTCACCTGTTGGGGAACATTCAACTGCCAAATGGAACTGGGCAGACTATCTTCCATATGTCTAAAATGAGTATGTAAATTTTTTTCTATATCTATACGAGTCTGTAATTAGGATCTAGAGTTATTTTTTTCAATACATTGCAATAAAAAAAACTATTGGAGAACCAAAAGTTATTTTTGTTGGAAGGTGTGATCCAATTTGGATCCTGAAGTTTTGTGTCGAAATTATAAAATGGCCAAGATGGAAATTTATAAGTAATCAGTGATTGATTTTTGTAATATACAGGTTATGTCGAAATTGCATTAACTAAGAAGGTTTTATGACCAATGGTTCATCAACTCAAGTCATCAGCAGGACCTTGTCAAAATTGGTAAGCGACCAAGATGGTCACATGCAGCATTCTTTTTGTATGCAAGAATTCAATTTCAACATGTTCGTCATTAGCTTCAACATCAACGTCAGTGACTTCGACAATATTCACAAATGTTTTTCTCTTCATGAATTGAAGTTCAAAATATCGTCATGTAAAAAACGTTATCATAGTGAGATCGGTCGTCCTATGACAATGAAACATCAAAGAGCATAGTCATGATGAGAATCGTAAAGTGCTAAATATATGTAAAATACCCAAGGATAAAATAAAATCCCAATTCTAAACATTAAGCACTCGAGAGTCTCAGCGAAGTGTTAGTTCTAGACGAAACTGTTGTAGGTTTAAACCCTGAACAGAAATTATCTACAGATGAATCTTATAACAGAAAATAAACAATAGCGAGAGCATAAAACATAAGATAGATAAACACAGAGATTTTCCCCTGGATCCCAAATTGGGACGACCAACTTGATATTTCATTATATTCCTTTCAGTGTTACAACACATATATATACATGCCAAAGCATACATAAAACCTAATCCATTAACCCTAGATTATAACGTAACAATAGTTTCCTTGACCGGATCTACAAAAATACCAGGGGCCGAAAACCATCGTACCCAAAAACCATGGGCGCAGACCGCCCACCAGAAATTAAGGACCCAAAAATTAGTCATGGAATGAATATAACACATACCCAAAAACTGCTAGTGATTATTCTTAAAAAATTTTGTTAAAGACTAAATACTAAAATACCTAAGAAATAGCACAAAAGGTTATTCCTAGGTCTAAGTCCTAGTTTTAACCGTAAGGTTAGAATCCTAAGGTGAAATAATGTAAAATGACTAATCCTAAAACCTATCGCTAAAGTCGTATTCTTTATAAAACCTATCCATGGTGATGAAATTCTAAACATTAAAATTAAGTTACAAAAACCCACTTTCAGGCTTATATTATAACTCTAGATCTTTTAACAAGCCAAAACCACGAATGATAGCCATTGGAGGTCTCTAGCCATGTGAGAAAAGGTAAATAGTTGGAGTTGGTCGGGAGCTGTCAGGTTTAAACAGTAAACTGAACCCGTCAATAGTACATTTCAATGCTTCATAAATCAAGGGATAATCCACATCGTTAGTTGACCGTAGTAGATAACCGTGCAAAGGGACCACAACAGAACCATCCACATGTGAACAAAGCTAAAGGTAGCATCAAACTGCCAGCTAAGTATGCCGATTACCTGACCGTGACCGCTGTAGATAAGGCTTATCACATGTCATCGTTATCTGCCAGTGTTAACTGCAACTGTCCAGATTAACCGTCGAAGAAGCTACCTTCGGAAAAGCTGTCACATGTCTACATCTTATAGCTCCACCGGGTTTGGTTGACAGTCGAGGTTATTTTTATCCTAAAGTTTGTTTTTGGGTTTTTTGCATAAGAAATGGCGTTGATGTAATTAAAGGACCTTATCCTTTAACACCTAGGTGTCAAGTAGCTCAAGGTAAAAAAACTTCAAGAGCTCAACGTATATCCAATTTTCGCATTGATGATCTCGAAGAGAACCATCATGATATGAGCTAAAATCTAAAATAAGTTTTAAAATTATTTTATTCATTTAAATCATTATCTAAAAATGGAATTCACATTAAACCTAATGAACCATAATTTCCGATGTATGAAGAGACAAAATGGGGAATGGAATGGTTTAATGCCATTTTCCCTCATCCTATTTAAGAAAAAAAGATGTTTTGAAGAGGATAGAGGAGGTCTCGAGAGAAGAATTAAGAGAGTTCTTTTGGAGGAGCATTAGAGTACATTGTAGAGAGTTTTGTTTTTGTAGGAAATTATGGAGGAGAGCTCCAATTCTTGCTTACATTCAGATTTGAAGTTTTCTACAGTTCATCGAGTTCCACTTCAAATATCAAAACTCAGTCCATCTACTTTTGTGCAGAGCTCCAAATTCTTCAATTCACCAGTCATAGTGTACTGATCATCACAAGATTTTCTTGGCCAACTGAAGGCCTATTCAAGTAAAGAGACAGTATCTGAAAAGCCTATTTAGGATATTTTTCTTCTACATTGTGAGTAGTGTTTTTTGTCACTTATTAGCTGACAAGTCAATGTAATCCTTTTCTCTTACCTTTCTTAATACAACAGTCAGACACTTTCGAAGAGAACCTAGAGATGTAGTCTAGGAGGGAAGAACTCCATCATTAATTCTTGTTGTCATTATAATTTTGATGTTATGTGTGATCCTTAATCTTTAACATTAAAATTAACGGCTTATTTCTAAAAAACTATGTGTTAAGCAGTTGGAATCACATCAAAGAAACAGTTTCAGTTATTCTTCTTTCGTTCTCATTTTTGTCAAGAGTTAGAAAGATCTTGTCTATCCACTTTTAGATCATATTTTGGTATCGAAGAATAGTAGCTCTTTTTCAGGTACAAAAATGGTCAAGAACTCAAGACAATAGCTTTGGTTGAAAGAACTCGAAGATTTCAATCAACAGTTTCAACAGGAAAATATTGCTCTACGAAGAATGGTGCAAGATCTGGAAAGTGACAAGAAGATATTGCAGTCTAAAATTGAAGTCTTGAGAAAGAAAAAAAGAGGAAATAGTCCTCTAGTAAAAGGTGCAACTACTAATGGAAAGAAGCCAACACTATCTTTTCATTAGGAGGTTCAAGATAGTTCTTCTCTTTCATCAACTCCAAAATCAATAGGAGAGGACATCAGAACCTTTTCATCAACTGCTGAGGAAACTCCCAACATATTGGTATCACCAAAAAGTGATTCAAACCCAAAGGAAGTTTCTATCCAGAAGCAAAGTGAAGTTTCCGAAAGAAAAGGTTTGTCCATGATGAAATCCATTGGATATTAGGAAGGATAAGGCCTTGTAAAGAATGGTCAAGGAAGAATTCTACCAATAACTGTACAAGAAAGGCCTAAGTATCAAGGCCTAGGTTATGGTTTAATGCAGTGCGACTATCGTGAAACTATGGGCCACATTTCGAGTTAGTGTTGGTATTTGCATCCTGCGCTTATGCGAAAGAAGCTACAAGACAAGAATGGTAAATAAAAAAAATCTTCTAGTAGTGATTCTAGAAGTGTTTTCTTTTATCAAAATTGGGTTGTAGAAACTGTTAAAAGAATAATGCATGTACATTTTTTGGAAGTTCATGGCATTGTGTACAACATTGCTGGAAGCAGAAAGCCTACAGCAAGAAATTTGGAGCTACCAAAAGCCAATGACAAGAAGATGATGAAACACTACAAGTGAAGAAGTGTTCAGGTAAAACCTTGCTTCAATCTATCAATGAATCCATTGAAGATGAACAACATTCAAGAAATTCGAAAAGTAAAAATTCCAAAGGGAGAATTTTTCAGCATTGCAAATTGTCAGGGATTTCTAAGAACAACTCTCCAATCCTACCATAAGAAACAACATTGGCATCAGCAGAACAGGAGTCATACAATTCACCTGCCGGGGAAAATTTGACTGCCAAATGGAACTGGGTAGACTATATGCCATATGACTAAAATGACTCTGTAAAATATTTTCTAGATCTAGATGAGTGCGTACTTAGGATCTAGAGTTATTATTTTCAATACATTGTAATAAAAAAAACATTTGGAGAACCAAAAGTTACTTTTGTGGGAAGGTGTGCTCAAATTTGGATCCTGAAGTTTTGTGTTGAAATTAAAAAATGGCCAATATGGACATTTATAAGTAATTAGTGATCGATTTTTGTAATAAATTTTTTTTATCGAAGTTGCATCGACCAAGAAGGTTTTATGAGCAATGGTTCATCGACTCAAGTCATCAGTAGGATCTTGTAAAATTTGGTAAGCGACCAATATGGTCACATGTAGCATTCCTTTTGTATTCAATAATTCAAGTTCAACATGTTTGTCGTCAGCTTCAACATCAACATTAGTGACTTCGACAATATTCACCAATGTTTTTCTCTTCATGAATTGAAGTCCAAAATATCGTCATGTAAAAAAAGTCACCATAGTGAGATGTGTCGACCTGTGACAATGAAACATTAAACATCATAGTCATGATGAGAATTGTAAATTGCTAAATCCATTTAAAAGACCTAAGGATAAAAGAAAATCCTAATTCTAAACATTAAGCACTAGAGAGTCTAAGCTAAGTGTTAGTTCTAGGTGAAAATGTTAGTGATTAGTATTAAAAACATTTTGTTAAAGACTAAATCCTAAAATACCTAAGAAATAGCACAAAAGGTTATGCCTAGGTATAAGTCCTAGTTTTAAACCTAAGGTTAAATCCTAAGGTGAAATAATGTGAAAGGAATAATCCTAAAACCTAGCGCTAAAGTCCTATTCTTTATAAAATCTGTCCATGGTGATGCAATTCTAAATATTACAATTAAGTGATGAAAACCCACTTTCATGCTTATAAATCTAAATGCTTTCATAGACCAAAACTACGCATGATAACTGTCAGAGGTCTGTAGCCATGTGAGCAAAGGTAAAAAATGGAGTTAGTCGGGAGTTGTCAGGTTTAAACAGTAAAATAAACCCGTCAAAATTCCATGTGAATGCTTCGGAAGTCAAGGGATAAACCGCACAGTTATTTGATAGCGACAGATAATCGCACAAAGGGACTGCAGTGGAACCATCCACATGTCAACAGAGTTAAATGTGGCATCAAACTGCCAGCTAACTATGCTGACTACCTGATCGTGACCGCCGGAGATAAGTCTTATCACATGTCAACGTTATTTTCAAGCGTTAACTGCAATTGTCTGGATTGATCGTCGAAGAAGCTGCCTTCTGAAAATATGTCACATGCTGACAACTTATACCTCCACCAGGTTTGGTTGACGGTCGAGGATATTTTTATCCTAAATTTTGTTTTTGGATTTTTTTCATAAATAAGGGGGCTGATGTAATTAAAGGACCTTCTTGTCTAACACCTAGGTGTCAAGTATCCCGAGGTCAAAAAACTTCAAGAGCTCAACCTATATCCAATTTTGGCCTTGATGATCTCGAAGAGAACCATCATGATATGAGCTAAAATCTAAAATAGGTTTTAAAACTATTTTATTCATTTAAATCATTATCTAAAAATAGAATTCACATTAAACCTAATGAACCATACTCTTCGATGTATGAAGATAAAAATGGCGAATGGATTGGTTTAATGCCATTTTCCCTCATCCTATTTAAGAAAACAAAGATTTTTTGAAGAGGATAGAGGAGGTCTCTGCTACAGGACAAATGACCTCCTCATGAGCTTAGAGGAGAAGGTAACATGGAAGGAATAAAATGACCTAGAAAAGACCCATTTTTGCGAAGGTAACGCACCCCAAAAACAACTAGATTTTTGTGAAGGTAACGCACCCCAAAAACAACTAGGTAGAGTTATAATGCACCTGAGTTATACAAAGGGAGTGTTAACTCCTAGGCTAACGCTCTATCTTGCCCAAAGGGTAGTTTTATCTGTATTTGAATGTGAAAAGGGAAATATCTTGTGGAAAAATGACTGGAATTTCCAGCTTTTTCTCAAAAAATGTCAATTCAAAATGGAAACTAAATCTCACAAACCTTCTATTAGGCATTTCCAAACACAACTAAACTCTTACGGAAAGAAAAATCAAGGAAAAGTGAGGACACATCTAGATATTTCCCGATTTGAATTGGTTGAAAGAGTTAGCAAGCTTTGTCCTCTCCATCTCCTATAAATTGGAGCTATGGGTTCTTGGTCGAATGTTGAAGGTTTGTTTGATTATATGTGGAGAAGAATTTCATTGTTGTAGCGTGAGGCTTGAAGATCAATGAAGTTCAATGAGAAATGTTTTCCTTGAGCATCATCACACTCAGAGATAGAGAAAGAGAGAGAGGAATTGGAAGATTAAGGAGGGCTTGGTGCAACTGATGGTTGTAATCCTCCTTTTCATAAATCAATAGAACTGTATCTGTTTTTTCCATTCGATGAATCAGTGTCACAATTTTTGTTCAGCTGTCTATGTAGCATGATATGAGTGGCTTATATCTGCATTGTTTTATGTTTCTTATATGCTATTTTAATTGATAGAAAGCTCCACTATTGTAGAGATTACACAGGTGCTTTGATTGGTTGTGGGATCTAGATTTAGAGCCACTGAAGAAGGACTTCTACTTCACTACTTGGTGTTCTCCATAGGATCTATCATCCAAAAAGAGTTAATCTTTTCAATCTCACTTTGTCAATTATATATATTAGTATGAACATCTATTCAGTACCTTTGGAACTTTACAGCTAATCTTACATTCTACCTCAGGCACGGGAAAGCCCTGAGAGGGATACCTAGTAACCACCACCCAAGAGTATTACCCTATAGTAAAAATGGCAACTCCACTGGGGAGTAAACCCCAAGTTTCTGGGTTGTTCCTATGAATTTACCTCTTTTCCTCTGTTCACATATCCTTCCGACCAGTTTATATGCTCAGTAATCATCTAAAAAGCTCATAGAGTCCATATTAGGCCCTACTTAGCCATATGTGCAACTTTACCCTAAGTAACTCTCCCTCTGAGGGTGTTTTAGTGCATTATAATGTTGCTTATGCTCAGATACAGTGCGTTAGTCTCAATATTAATGCTTTGTAGCCTCTTCTTGCCAACGTTACCTAGCCAAAATCTACTTTTTACACCTTTGTTGTGTTTCCCTTTGGCTGTGGAGTTCTTGGCCACCAAATTATCTTCTTTTGCTGGATCCCTGTGCTTGATTACCAGTTAGCATTTTTTTCTTAGTTCTTTTTTAAAATGTTAATGTTAGTAACATCTAATTTTTGAAGAAGAATTTATTTTTTTAAGTTTTCTGAACTTAGCTGAATTACTTTTGAAAAAATTTGGTTAAAAAGTTGTTAAGAGAAGATAGATAGATGTCTGAATATTTGAATTTGAACTATGTTATTTGAGTGTTTGGTTTACATTTGTTGAAATAATATCTCCTTGTAGAATAAACTCTTCGTTGAATTAAATATTTAGAGCATGTTTCTGCATGGTTTTTGAGTCAGAGTATCATCACATTTCATACGTCCACTCCCCCTCTGCAAGACTAATAATCAAGTACGCTAAGAATCAAGCGATAATAAAATTAATCATATAAATTTTTCTGAGCTCACACCAACTATAGGTCATCCTTGGATCTTGGGGTAGGAGAAGTGAGAAAATCACCCAACATCTCAAAACTTGAAACTAGAGTCATTAAAAAGTGAAATCCTATTGCACTCATATTATCGGGACCACTCCACTACCATCGGAGTTAAGCACAAGACAATGATAGGGTGCATGAGAAGGTAGCCCACCTTTGAGTGCATTTAGTGGGTATGCTATATATTGGGGTTCCCTTTAGGGATGTCGAAACTAGATCAGGGATATAAGTGTTCTTCCCATATAGCATGTCATCTACGACCATGACCCGCCTGATGATGTTTGTGATTTAAGGTAACTTTAGTTGCCATACTTCTTAGGGACTTACACGAGGTGACTAGGATGGGCTGTCCTGGTACCTAAAACAAATATACCTACTTTGTCTTCAGTATTTTGAAGGGTACTCATCTTCATGAGAGTGCTTACACCTATTGTCTAAGGATTAGGTGAAGCTCTAGAGTAATCGTAGTTGTATTTTCGACCAACCCTCTCTATATGCTATTGTGAGGTTGGGTTTCATCTCCAGCAAATGATAGTACTCAAATGGGGCCACGCTGTTCTGGCTCCTTGTTAATTGATTTTAGAAGTCCTTTTTCCTTTTTTCCTTTTTAGGTGTGTGGTTACTATCACTAAGACTTTATAATACATAAAAAATAATTAAAATTTGATAAAAGTAAATAGGTCACTGTAGCTTCCTTTGACCCTCGTCGTCTATCTTGATGACAGCAAGGTCTGCCTCCATTGACACTGGAGGAGGAGTTCAGTCTCGGTGAGCCAGTGCCTTCTTTAGAAGAGTATTCTCTAGTGACAACCCCTAATTTTCACATAGCCTCATATCATACGGAGTTTCAAGAGGATCCTTTACGGAAAGAGACATACCTCCTTGCAATCCTCCTCTCACTTACTCCTCTGGGCTCGTGTTAGTTCAGGTTACACTAGACCAAGATATTTCTAGCTCCACCAACATCCATTTCACAACCAGTGCCCATGGGGTTGATTCCGATGGTAACCAACTCTGGTCAGCCACCATATTTCTCACTCGTTGTCAGTTCTACGCAATGATTGACAACCCTAGTAGCTAGGCTATACTAGGTCCCAGTAATCTAGTCACCACAACTGTCAGCAAACATCTGAATCCTTTGGGATCTGCTCCTATTGTGACTATGCTAGGACCCACGGTTTCCGCTCCCGCTAGCGAGGCTACTTCGGTTCCTTTTAGCAACCCTTTTGGTTGGCACCCTTTGCTGATTTCAAACCCCTTGAAAATCATGCCAGGGGACAATGTCACGAACACATATATGTCTGGGGGGAGGAAATTTGGTACCCCTACAGTCATCAAGACAAACAGGACAACCTATTGTAAACTTTGTTCCTTTGAGTGGTTAAAATTCCGGTGTAGCATCTATGTCGTTGCTTAACTATGCGAATAGAAGTATGGCTTTGGCTAACTATATCATGTCCATATGGGCGAACCAATCCCAAAATCAATTTTGGAAAGTGGGTAAATTTTACACTGGGGGAAACCAACAGTTCATCCCCCAGTACAACATACCCTACGGACAACAACATACACCCCTACACCCCCACCCACAGGGAAATTTTATCAACAAAGTCCTTCTTACCCCATTGGTTACACATTGATGGGCGGACCCTACGGTCTGAACGGTCAGCCAATACTTCCTTGGCTAAATCCTAGGGAAAACATGCAATTTCCATTTTTGGCATCTCTAGACATCCCCGACATCTACAAACTGACCCATGATCCCATCAACCACAACCCACTCTAGCCTCTATTACCACACAATATTCCGTCTGACATCCCTAAATTCGACAGGAAACAAGCTGACGATACGGCTACGCACGCCACCACCTTTCATATATGGTCTATTTCTAACTCCATGTTGGATGATAGTATCCAACTTCGACTTTTCCCTCGCACTCTCACAGGAAACGTTGCCAAATGGTACATTGAGTTACCATGTGGGGCCGTTAGAACTTTTGGTGACTTAGCTATGGAATTTCTTAAGAACTTCCAATTACCTATTAGATACGAAACCAACACGGAACTCATAACCTCGCTGCACCAAGACACCACCACCCACATCTCCGATCACATTCATGAATGAAGACGTAGGCGGAGGCTCATCAAAGCAACAATCCCAGATCAGCTCTTATCTAACTGGTTTTGTAAGTCACTCTTACCACCCCTAGCTAAGGATGTTTGTTTGTCCAATGCGGTCACACAAGACCAATCCATTTGTTCTGCACAACATTTAGATCTGATCTATGAACAATATGGTAGGCTATATGATTTACTCCCCCATGCCCTTGGCAATTTGAATCCTCCCGCTACTCAGAAACCCAGAGTGCACGTCGACGACCTTGTTGGTGCAATCTCCAGCGTAGTCATAAAACAACCTAGTGGGAAAACCTTCTAGCCATCTTCGGCTACCACCATCCCTAACCAATTGACTACTCTTCCTACCGCTGAGGTAAATTCTGTGCAATTTTCACAAAATCCTAGAGGCAAGAACAAGAGGAACAAGAAAAATACCTCTTCTTGTGAAGAGCGGCTCGATACTCAGAATAATCCCAATTAAAAAAACACCACTAAGAACGAAAAAGGAAAGGAGAAACCCATGAAATTTCCTTGTAGAATCTGTACGGAGGACCACTTGACATACAAAATCCTTGGTTGTAGGAATGCACAAATTTTATCACAAACAAGGACTCTTGGAGGAAACCTATAATCCTTCATAATCCCTTTCCTCATCCATAGCAGCAACAGCAACACATTGTTTCAAATCCACCACAACACCCACAAAGGAGAAACGGTGGTACCCATCCTTTTGGTGAAGGAGCATCCATCATTTATTGTGTATAAATTACTGAAATCCAAACACAAGCCAAAATTTATCGAAATCCTATCATTGATGCTCAGGAACCTGGTACCAGTTCGAATCCACTGCCACCCAACGATTTTCATATCGAAATGCTTGATGCTGACCCTAAAATTCGTCCCCCAAAAGGGACACTTCGACACAAGACTCATAACACCTCTACAAGTGCTACCCAAAACTATAATATTGTCGAAGATTTGGTGCAAGCACCATCAACGATGTCTGCACTCAGAGTATTGCAAACCTGCCTAGTGCAAAGGAAGGTTCTACTTTCGGTCATTGGTGGAATGAACCCTAGGGATTCTACGCTAGCCATCTACAACATGGAGAAATTTAAACCTCGCCTCTCACACCAACTTGTGTTCCAGGTGAAAGTTGTGTAGAAAAGGGAGACCAATCCATCGTACTGTCATAGATGAAGGTGCTTCGACCTGCGTTATGTCAACTGCATGCTGGCTTGCTTTGGGTTCACCAACTTTGTCTCCACTATCGAATTCCCTTAAAGCTTTAGATGGCCACACTTTCCTCCCAAAATACTACCTTGCAAGCTTTCCTATTTCGCTTAGTGGAAAAATGATAACGGTGGACATAGAAGTCATGGATCTTCATCTCAAATATAATCTATTGCTGGGTCATAGTTGGTCTTACACAATTACTTCCATTGTATCTTCGGTCTTCCAACTCATCCTCTTTCCATTGGATGGGAAAAGAGTCACAATGGATCAGTAGGAGGTGTCCCTGACTCGTATGTCAGCATTGGTACCGGTATTGTGAAGGACTCTTCCCTGATGGGTTTCTTTCCTCTCCTGCCACCTGAGGTTCCACATAATATTGCAATGATATCCACCGTTTCAGATGGCTCTATTGATCCATGAATCCTACCAGCTCCGTCAGACATTTATTCCTATGGAGATAAAATGTCACTATCAACAACAGAGTTATATTATCAAGCCATACAAATAGCATCTTAACCCTCCATAGTCTTGGTTTCGACCAATGGTACCACCCTCTTGCCCATCACTATTCATTCTAGGGATCTCCTCGATGAAGTCTTTCCTATGGATGAAGCTATTCGAGATATCATGTCTGTAGAAGAATGACCTTAGGGAGAGTTCCATCATCGCACTTCCATGTTCGATTTAGACACGATCGCTACTCAAATCCCATCTCTTGACCCACCCAAGATCATTCCCTCAAACTATTGATTCAGAAGGGAACATGGGCAATCTTTCCAAGACTATGCTGATATATATCTTGGTCAAAACGGGTATCGTGTAAAACATTCAGATTGGAGCAGATTGTAATCTAGAGAAAATTGCACGCTTCACATCCCTTTTTAAGGAATTCCACGATTTCTTTACTTGGTATTATGAGAAAATTCCTAACATAGATCCTTTTATTGATGAGAAATAGATCAAGAAATTTCGCACTTTCTTTTTATTGTATTTTTCTCGCTTGTTAATCCGAAAAACCTTGAGTTCTCTTCTTTGGGCTTGTTAAAATTACACAAAGAAGCACCGAGAATTATTTTTATGGTCTTTTTATCACTCGTTAATCTGAAAATCCTCAAGCCCTCTTCTTCAGAATCGTTAAACTTACATGAAGAACCAATGAGTTTTAGTTTTAGGGACTTTTTCTAGCTCGTGAAACTGAAAAAAAACCCTGAGTTGCCTTCATCAGGCTCGTTAAACTACTACGACGAAGAAATATGAGCCATTCTTTTCCATATTTTTCAAACCTCATTAAACAAAAAAAGTAATCGAGTTTTTCTCCGTGGGACTCGTTAAAAATTCACAGAGAGCACCAAGTATTTCTTTCGTCGGACTTGTTAAAAATTCACGAAGAATATTGAGTTTACTCTATCTCCTCGTACTCATAACAAAATGAGGCAAATGTCCATTGAACATAGGTTTCTCACTTTTCCGGATTCAATAGAATAACTCATAGAAAATGAACTGTTTCGAGCTTAATATTATAATTTCGTCGTGCCTGATTATAAAACATGAAAAAGGTACCCCCTGGATTTGTCTTTTACGATTTTTTTCAGACTCTTTAAATATGAAAAGATCGCCGAGTTTACCCATCTATACTCGTTAAACTTAATCAGGCAGGGAAAATTTTGGAGAAAGTGGATACTTATTCTATCACATTTTAAAGGTATATTTGGAAGCACAAAATATTGAACATGACACTTCCCAGAAAAATCTCTCGCATTTAGCCAAACCCTACCATATATGAGTTTAACCTTCATATGCTAATGTTCTTGCATTGGTGAATCCTGATGCTCTTTGGTGTTCATTAAGTCTAAGCTACTTGGTACCCTATTAGAGTGACTTCTATTTTTCAAGAGGATCTCATTATCTACTGCTCCTTATATCAACCAAGCCATCATATACCAGAACTTATTTGTCGTCAGTTATTCCCATTTTCTCTTGATTATTTCCATAAACAAAATCATCTTTTCCTGTTTTGTGTTGACTGATGTAGGATGCCTCAGTGCCTACCTTTTAACAGATCTCTTCCTATAAACTTCAACATATTATCTAGGAAGTTGATTCAGAAACACATTAGTACCCGAGTACTTGCAGACATCATGTAATATTCCTAAATTAGCATGCAACTAATAGGAATATTAATTTTTCTTTTAATATCTAGTTAGATGAATAGATGGGAAAGGAGGCTCATAAGTTTCTTAAGTAGGCATAAAATCCCTCATAATGAGAAAAGGGATCATAATAATAACTAGATCAAACATCTTCATGTGTGAACAGGGTCTAAAATTTGTGGACAAAGTCAAGTTTGACCAAGTCAACAACATTATTATATGAGGAATGGATCATAAAAAAAACAACTCAGTGTGAATGAAGATCAATGTAGCTAGTAAAAATGAAGACACCTTAGGTGTGAAAAGAGACAATACATGAAGATCAAGCCAAGGTTGACTAAATCAACCATCACTGTAAAAGGATGAGTGGTACTAATGGAGACAACATAATTTTGGTGGAGGAGCCTTTGCATGAAAGCAACCTCATAGTTGGGTGGGACCCTTGGTGAGGAAGCTCATCAACTATATAATGGAGGGAATTCCAACCATATGAGGCATGATTGAAGATTATATTTTTTATGTGGTCTGTTTAGACTTCTCTGCATTCTTTGGTTTTTTAGCTAAGTTTGCTGCATTGTTTAGTGCAAGGGTTTTCTCATGTTGAAATTCCCCACTCTTGCTTGGAGACATTCTTTAAGAAACATGAGGAGAGAATTTTGTGCTATATTCTCCACTACCTAGTGTTAGGCCAAGCAGTCACCTTCATCAAAATCACATTCCCTTACATAAATTACATTATTTATTAAGGTATTACAGTGGAGGGGTTTAATCCCTTGTTTTGTGAGCTAGTTTCCTTGAAGGAGGATCAACCTTTTTCCTGGAAAGCTAGTAAGAGGAGCTAGAACCATTTATTTTCATGATCAGCCATATTTATGCAATGCCTCAGCCATATAGTGTGATTCAGCCATAGATCTGCAGAAAATATTTCATATATATCAATTTTGTCAAGAAACCCTTGCTGGGTCATCTTGGATCTATCTAAAAGAGACTAGATCTCTATTTTTGTTCTTATTTGATTAATATATGAGCAGATATTTCTTATCTCTAAATTTCTAAGTATAACCCTCAATAAAAATACTCTGTCACTTTCTTCATTAATTTCTGTTTGCAATAGTCTTGGGGTTTCAGTGATTTTGGGTTGTTTCGGCCATAGGAGGCCCGTTTAATTAGGAAAAAGTGATTTATTTCTAATTTCCTCTTGGATTTGGTTGTAATAATTTCAGATATAATGGATCCATGGGTTGTGTTGGCTCCCTATGATTTACAATAATGGCAAGAATAAACACTGCAGGGGGCCACATCAGAACCACTTTGGAATCCTAAGACCTAGCCTTCCTGGATCCAGAGATGGATCTCTCTATTAAGTGCTTTCAAAGGATGTATCTTTATTCTTTGTTTATGATATTAGGCTAGTTACGAAGCTCAGAAAACTTTTTTTTTTTTTGGTTGGGATGGATATCATTAACTGAAGAGGTTAACTAAAGAGTGAAGGTGAGAGCAGATTGAAAAATGTTTAGCTGAAAGGATAGGTTATGAAACAGTATTAACCCATTGGACTATGGAGTCACAAAGGGATTTAATTGTACAACAATTCTTCAAGGGTTTCCATAGGGCAAGTCATATATATCAAAGGATATTTTAGATTGAATTGTGATATGAAACATTTAGATATTGTGAAAGAAGCAAAGTTAATAATTAACGAGGAATCTATTAACTCGACTAAACAAGAAAAAATCATTTCAAAGTAATTGTTTGAAGCAAGCCAAAGCATAGGGAAAACCATAGACTTCTTTGGATAGACTTGTAATAAAGCCAACTTTTCAGACAACAATCTAGTAATCCTAAGACTAATTTCAGAAAGGAGAAAGCATATAAGAGAACAAGGAAAATAGCCTAAGATCAAATAGAAACTTTGAATTCTAGCCTGCTTTTGGCATACTCTCAAGGGATATTTCAAAACATATTTTAAAGACTGACCAGAGGTCATGGCTAACCATAGAATTCCCTGGTTTATACTCTACTTAGCATGCACTTGAAAATAACATTAAAAAACAATATCTCAAGTTGTACTCAGAAAGACATGGGCTCACCAACATCTCTTCACTGGTTATACTCTATTGAATAATTCTCAAAACAACAAGCTAGATAAAATTGAAGGGCAATTAATAATCCTTCAATCAAACCTTAGCAGAAGAAAAAATAAAGATAAAGCATTCAGATAGAAATAGGGTACTTTTCAATAAATCCTACTCTAAATTTTCTGTTCTTTATCAGAGAAAATGGACAACATGTGAAACATAAGGGAAAAAAAATAGTGAGAAATAACATCACCATTAACATAGACCAGGATCCCATGAATTAGCTTGTGTTATTGATGTTCAAACCAGTTACATAATTCAATTCCAACAGGTCTTTACACCTCGAAACTTCTCTTCTCAGCCTAGTATTCTTCAACTACTCAACAACATTTCAACAGCTTCAGCAACTAACTTACACCTCAATGATAATCCAACCAACAATAACAATTCACTCCTCATACAGTATTTATAGATAAATGAGGAGGTGGATTGAAGTAAAGGGTTTCTAATGGTTCATAAATGACAGAGTAAATGTTTTTTGACCTTTTAGACCATGCAAGGCCCAAGGAAAATTGTACTTATGTCTAACTCTGCATTACATTAACTCTTTGAACTACTTGGTGGCTTTTGTTGACTTTTAGGCTTTTTTAGGTGGGCTGGTAATAACTTCTAAGCTGTCATTTGGAAATATATCTGACTTGGAGTAAATTTGTGTGTCTTTTGAGGTAAATTATGCCTGTAGGTGGCATTTTGATTCTTTTGGAGAAGTAATTGCTTCATTGATTTGGCATTCGAAGCATTCTCTTGCTGATTTGTCTGATTATATCCCTTTAAACTCTAATTAGGCCTTTGATATTTCTTTTAGGCCTTATTTAATCATCTTTTGTCTTTAAACTGTGCTTTATCTTTAATCTTCACGGGTTAATTATTTGATCTTATTGCTTTTGACTTTAACCTTTGATCTTTACTATATGTTTATGTTTCTGTGTACATGTCGCTCTTTTTCCGTGCTAGAGGGTTTCATAACTCAGCCAATGTTCATGAGGAACTGAACAAACAATGATAATAAACCCTGAGATCACCCTTTGTGCACATTTTTCCTGGAGGATCGTCATCTTGGGCTCCGTGCAACTCGGATTTTCTTTGGAGGGGCCTGCAAACTATAGGCCTCCATTAAACCTACATCAAAACTAAAGAAATTAGATAAAAACCTAAATTTCATGGTTTACTACATTTAGAGGCTGTGGCTAGGGCAGAGGAGTGATGCAGAGGGAGGGGATTATGTAGCAAGGGGGAATATCCATGGCAGAATCATGAATAACTGTGGCCAATTCAAATAGTGGCACGGAATGGAAAAGGTGGTTTTTTGGAATACAAGGATGGTATTCGCGCAGGGCACAGACGGTAAGTGGTAATGGGATAAATGAATGTGATTCCATTCAGCAGAGGATGCGTGTCCCTAGGAAAACCACTTTTTTCATGTTGAAATGGGTGGTTAAACCCCGAGAGCAGATTGCATGCGAAAATGTATGTGGGCCGTTGGATTTGGGGGAGCCAGATCAATGGTGGAGAGGGAGCGCGATCGAACGGAGTTTGATCGGTGGAAGGGGATGGTGGAGTACAAGTGTCAGGAAAGGATTAGACGATGGGAGGAGAGTGGAAGGTGGGCTAGCAGGGGTGTGTAATGTTCCTAAATTAGCTTCAGCTAACTTGGAACATTGATTTTTCCTTATTTATTTTGTATTTCATGATTAATGAATAAATTGTAAAGGATTATGTCTAATCCTCTTGCAAATCAAGAATAAATTGATGCCTCTATGAAAAGAGACATATTTAGGCCATTGGAATAAAATCTTGTAGGTGTGAAAAGGCCAAGACCACCAAAGGAGATCCCATTGGACCAAGTCAACAACATTGTCTAGGTTCATTGAACCTCCTTGATGGACTGCGTTGTTCTAGAAGGGGTTTCCAAGTGTGAAAGGAACCAAAAGATGAAATTGGTTTAGGGTTTGCCAAGAGACTCAAATATTATAAAAGGAGGATGAAAGCTCATGACGAGGTTGTTGATCATATTTTCATTTTTGGAGCTTGCTAAGGCAACTCCATTTCTCTTTGTTGTTTAGCAAGAGAAAGAGAGGATTTCCTATTTAGGAATCCTCCATCCTTCTTTGAGTAGATCTTGGAGGGAAGTGTGCTAGATTGAACCACTATCAGGTTGGAGGCCAAGCTACGCTTGCATAGATAGCGCTGGCTCACTGAGGGTTTTGCTGCTGCTGTAAGTGTAGTAAGTGGGATTCTAGATCTACAAGGATCTAATTGTTTTTGGAGTCTCCTCTTAGGGAGGGTGTCTTGTGACAACCAAGAAGAGGGTCTTTGTTGTATTTTGATTTCATATCTATATATTTCATCTTCTGTACTATTATGCTCAAGCTACTATGTAGTCTCCTTGGATAACTACGTTATTTCCTATGTACTGCTTCACTATTGTTTAGATATCTCATTGTACTTGTTTCTGGTGATTAAGGCTTGCCTCTCACTTTGAATATTTATGAAGTAGCTTGCTGATATATGATTTTCAGATCTGATATGTATCATTAAAAAATTCATCTTCAGAAATTATTGAAGCTTTCTGCAGTTCTGTGTATAAAAATTTAGATCTACACTTTCTAGTGCATTATTTTGTAAAAACCCTAAGGGGATCTTGATTGGAAGGCTGAGTAGTTTCTAGATCTGATATGGATCTGATGTTTCAGCCATGAATTTTATGTAGATATACAATCTAAAATTATACTACTGAAGCACACTTAGAGGGACATTTTCCATTCATTTCTACACTTTTTACATACATTGCAGCTCCTATTTCTGAAGATTTCTTGCTTATTTCTTCATAGAATTCACTTTATTTCTTGAGAAGCTCCATTAAGAGTCTAAATTTCTTCTGCTATACTATAATATATTTCTGATGGCTGATTTTTAGTGACTCTCTACTAAAACTGTGCAATTATGAAGTGGGTTTTTCTTCATTCCATCAGCTCTTCTCTTTAGCTGATTTTTAACTAGTCAGCTTCCTGGGATATCTCTTTAAGGCCCTTAAACCCATTTTTTTTTCTTAAATTAAGCATGGAGGTCCCACACAGCCAATAATAAGGGAACCCATCCCTGGTCAGCATTATTCTTGCACCATTTTTCTTATATAGCGTTACCCTTGAGCCTCTTGCAGTTTTTCCCGGAAGTGGAGTTTCCCTCTCCTTGCTTGTTTGGTTTTGGTGCGTCTTTTGGATCCATTCTTTAGATATGTAGATCTAAGGATCCCAAGGGTAGAAACTCCAAGGGGAGTTTTTTTTTTTTACACTTTCTATGTTTCATCAGTTTTCTATAGACAGAGTCTGGAACGGGCCAGGAAGCCTCTGGTTTTCACCCTCTCTTTAGAGGTGATATAACCAACAAATGCCCTACCAGTCTATCTCTGGTTTATAATTGCTGGTGTGTTTCTATATTACTATGAATCCATAGTGGAATATCTCAATATATTTCCTACTGAGCCTATTCTTCCCCATTTGGAACATTACAGGGTGTTTATCGGTGGGAGAGAGCGATGGTCGTAAGATCAAATATGATCAAGGGTTGAGATTTGATTTTGGAGGAGGAAGTAACGGAAGGGGTAGAAATATGAGATCAGGGGCTTATAAAAGTGGTAGAGTTAAGGTCCTGTGGGGGAGAGGATGGGACAAAGGGTTTACGGTAAGGGGGTTGTGGATTTAGCCCACAGTTTGTGGGTTTTGGTCACATGAAGAACGGGGTTGAGGAATTAAGCCCATAGGGGCTTTAGGCCTAATGTTTAGAAAGGGCGGAACATAGGCTAAAGTGTGTTTTTAAAGCCTTTTTTTAGGTTCTGGTAGGGTGTTAAGCCCCTATATTACTATTATAGTCCCTTATTATTGTTAGTGTAACCCCCTTATTGTTATTATTGTACCCTTGTAACCCCCATATTTTTATTATTGTGCCCTTAAATTATTACTGTTAGGTCGGCTAGGATTACATTGTGGCCCCACTAGGATTACATTGTAGCCCCATGGACTCCTATATATAGAAAGGAGGTTTTGTAATTTGAATCATCCAAGAATTTTTCATTCATGTAATGTATTGGAGGTTTCCCCCTTGAAGTGGCTTATTTCTAAGGCGTTGATATCCCTTTTCTTCTCTTTTTGGAGTTGGTTTCATAACATTTGGTATCAAAGTTTTGATATTCTAGTGTTTCACTGCTCCAAACAGGTAAGCATGGAATTTTGCTATAAATTTTTTTCTACGAAGGTTCAGAATATGAAATTTTTAGAGTGCGAAGCCAAAATCCTGAGGAACATCATTGCAAAATTTCAAAACTTGGTTCGCAATATTTTCGGAGATATGATCTATGCAAGTTAGGTCATTTTGTAGGCTCCTGAATTTAACCTAAACATGTCATCACGGTATTTGCGTAATAATTTTTTTTCTACAAAGGTACAGAAGTTGAAATTTTTATGGTGCGAATCCAAACTCCTGAGGAGCAGTGTCGCAAAAATTCAGATATTGGTTCACAATATTTTCAGAGAAATGATCTGTGGAATGTAGGGCTTTTTGAGGCTTCTGAATTTCATCTGAAAGAGGTGAACGTGGGAAAACCTTCATATCTCTCTCTCTGAGCATCAGATTGGAATGCCGTAATAATTTTCCACAAGTAAACGGACTGTAGTTTTTATTCTATCATTTTTAGAGACAAAGGAGGAAACAGTAACATGTGGCAAGTCGTACAAGTTCACTCTACTGAACCAGTCGAAAATTGGGTCATTGTGGGAGATTGGACATAACTTTGTCTTGAAGAATCCAAATCAGATCAGACCTATGGCATTTGAAAGAAGCTTCAGAGGGCTACTACAAGAATGAATTTCAGATATTGAGGATCCACAATTATAGAGATAATTCAATTTCAATATAGAGCTTCTCAAAAGCAAGTAAAAGGTGTGTATTTTTTTTTCAGAATTGCATAAGTCTTGTTTGAAGAATCAAGTTGAATTGATTCCAAGGGCATATTGTAGAATAGATATTAGTATTGGATTCTAAAATGCCTTCTAAAAATAATTTAACACCCATTAAGCCTTTAGAAGGCTCTACTATGACTCATGAAGATGAAGAATGGAAACATGACATATCAAAATTACAAGAGCAAGTGCAACAAATTTCGCTCTCGCAAAGAAAAACAAAAAATGAAATGGAAGTTTTGAAGAAAGGCATGGAAACTAATATGGATGGTTTGAAGAAAGGCATGGAAGCTAATATGGATGGCATGGAAGTGGGCATGGAAGCTAATATGGATGACATGGAAGCTAAGATTGATGAAAAAATGAAAGACAACATGGAAAACATGAAGAAGGATCTAAAAGTAGACATCGAAGGTTTGGCAAAGTTGATACAATAAATGTTTTCTAATGGTGAAAATATAGTAGAGGAAACTCATGATGAGAACAAAATAAATGTTAATCTTGATTTCATAAAATCTACTGCTGGAGGGAAAAACCAACATATTCCAAAAATGGATATGAGGAAGTTTGATGGAAAGGATCCTGTAACATGGATACTACAGATGGAGCAATATTTTGATCTCCATAATGTGAAAAACACACAAAAGTTACGCATTGCAACTTTACATTTAGAGCAAAATACATCTGTATGGTATCAATGGCTTTGCTCCCATAAAAAAAATTGTCATTTGGTCAATTTTTACAGAGGAAATGATAGCACATTATGAGGATACAAAGAGAAACACCTTCTTTAGCCAATTGATAAATCTCAAACAAAAGGGTTTAATGGGGGAGCACATTGAGGACTTCCAAAAATTGAATATAAGGGTAACTGATATTCCAGAGGAACACAGGATTGATCTCTTCATAGGTACTTTAAAGTATAACATCCAACATGAAGTTCACATTTTGGAACCTGATTCATTGGAGAAGGCATTCAGGTTGGCAAGAAAATTTGAATGTAAAATTATGGCGACAAGGAAGCCTACCACTTACTTCTATAAAGAGGGAAGTGTTGCTACTCCTAGATTTCCACAACCTACAAGGTTGACACCACAACAATTGGAAGAAAAAAGAGTAAAAGGGCTCTGCTACAATTGTGATAGCAAATACACTAAAGGTCTTAAGTGTGCCGAGAAGAAATTATTTTACATAGATTATGAAGAGGAAGAAGAAAATGAACAAGAAGAGGATATAAAAAGGGAACCAACCCAAGAAGAGGAAGAGATGAGTTCGACCATATCAGGGAATGCATTGGCAGGAATTACCACTCCTCAAACTCTCAAGATAGAAGGACATATCAAGAACAAAAAGGTAATAGTGTTGATTGATTCAGGTAGTACCCATAATTTTATTCATTGTAAGGTAGCCAAGGAATTGAATTGTTTCCTATACCCAACACCAGAATGTCAAGTGATGGTTGCAAATAGAGGAACTATAAATTGCTCTGGAAAATGCCATAATATCAAGCTAGCCATGGGGGAATATGTATTGAATATTCCAATGCTTTTCATTCCCATGGGAGGTGATGATGTTGTACTAGGAGTACAATGGTTACAATCTTTGGGGATGGTAGCTTTTAATTTTCAAGAACATTTCGTGAATTTTTTTTCAAAAGGAAAGGAAGTTGAATTACGGGGTATTGCAAGGAATTCGAGAAACATAATAAGCTCTAATGTCATGACAAAGCTTCTAAAGAAATAATAATTAGGAATAATTGCACAATTATGCTCACTAGAAGTTCCAACATCAAAATCATCTATTTCTGCAGATCTCCAAAAATTCTTGGACCATCATTCCAAGGTTTTTGAAACTCCAAAAGGACTCCCACCTATTCGTGATCATGTTCATGCTATTCATTTGATTCCAGGAAGCAAGAGATGAATGGAAGAAGGACGAAGACGTGTGGACACTCATTAAAAAGTTGCAGCAAAATCCTAGTACATCTGATACATTTAGTTGGAAAAATGATTCCTTATGGTACAAAGATCGCTTATATATTTTTAAGAATTCCCAACTAAAACAAAAGATTCTTTTGGAATTGCACACTTCTCCTTTAGGAGGACACTTAGAATTTTTAAAAACTTACCACAGGGTGAAGAAAGAATTTTTTTGGGATGGCCTTAAATATAATATTCAAAACTTTGTGGTGGAATGTTTGGTTTTCCAACAGAATAAAGTTGAGACAATTAAGACCCCGGGTCTTCTAAAACCTTTATCCATTCCAAGTCAACGTTGGGAGGAGATTTCAATGGATTTTATCACAGGTTTACCTATGTTCGAAGGAAAGAGTGTCATCATGCTAGTAGTTGATAGACTTACCAAGTATGCACACTTTTGTGCATTATCTCATCTATTTAAAGAAAGTACAATTTCTACTACATTTATGGACACAATTCAAAAGTTACGTGGAAAACTAAGGGTTATTGTGAGCGACAGAAATCCCATTTTTATTGGAAATTTTTGGGCGGAGTTATTTTCTTGTTTGGGTACTCAATTAGCTCATAGCTCATCTTGTCATCCTCAATTCGATGGTCAAACTGAGATAGTAAATAAATGTTTGGAAGGGTATCTTCATTTTTTGTATCTAATAAAGAAACACAATGGGTCAAGTGGTTACCTCTAGCTGAATGGTGGTATAACACTTCCTTCCATATTGCAGCAAAAATGACCCCATTTATGGCACTTTATGGATATCATCCACCATCCATCACATTGTATTTAAGAGAAAATTCGAAGGTTCAAACAGTGGAAGTTCACATCGAGCATCAACAAGAAGTTCTCCAAATCTTAAAGGACAACCTGAATTCGGCACAAAATCGAATGAAACAACAGGCAGATCAACACTGTAGCGAGAGAAGTTTTGATGTACTAGACTGGATATTTTTACGTCTACAACCATACAAAAAAATGTCCCTCAAGCAAGCTAAGAAGGATAATAAATTATCGCTAAAGTACTATGGTCCTTACAAGGTGTTGCAAAAGATTGGTACTATGGCATATAAATTGGAGCTTCCTGCATCTTCACGAGTGCATCCAATTTTCCATGTTTCATGCTTAAAAAAGGTTATAGGTGAAAATATTCCAGTTCAAATAATATTTCCAGAACTTGATGAGGAAGGAACTTGAAGCCGTCACGGAAACAAGAACTCAACATCTACGAAATCGATCAATTTTAGAGTATCTCATCAAGTGGAAGAACTTACCCACTAAACATTCTACATGGGAGGATGAGAATTTTATACAGAAGCACCCAGAGCTACTCAAGCGTTGAGGACAGCATTTGTTTGAAGGAGAGGGGCATGTTAGGCCCCTATATTACTATTATAGTCCCTTATTGTTGTTATTGTAACCCCCTTATTATTATTATTTTACCCTTGTAACCCCCATATTGTTATTATTGTGCCCTTAAATTATTATTGTTAGGTCAACTAGGATTACATTGTGGCCCCACTAGGATTACATTGTAGCCCCATGGACTCCTATATATAGAAAGGAGGTTTTGTAATTTGAATCATCCAAGAATTTTTCATTCATGTAATGTATTGGAGGTTGCCCCCTCAAAGTGGCTTATTTCTAAGGCATTGATATCTCGTTTCTTCTCTTTTTGGAGCTGGTTTCACAACATAGGGTGAAAATGGTGTTTTAAACCAAATAAAAAAGGTTTTTATGGTTTTAAAAGGGGTTTTTGAGAAAATGAGAATAAATTAAGGGAAAAGTGATTGTAAGGATAAGTGAAAATATGGGTGAAATGGAGTTTATGGGATGATGGAAAATAGCTTTGAAAAATATTTATTTTTGTCTTGGCAGGGTAACTTAAAAGGTTTTGAGTGAATATTTTTTAGTGGAGTGACTCTTTAATAGTAATGAACACAGTGGGCTTTCAAGAACTCAAATATTTTTCACAAAAAAAAAATTCTTGAAAGTTGAAAACACTTATTTAGCCTTCATTAGGTATAAAAGAATTTATAGATGGCTAACAGTGGCTCCACTTGGAGAGGGAAGCTCCTTGGAGGTGTCAAGAAACTCAGAGATAAATCTCTGGAAAGTAGACCAGTGCCTTGTGTTTTGCTGCATTTTGACATTCCTCTTTATCCTTGATCATGCTTCTTTTTAAAATATGATCAGTATTTATCACAAGAAGATGATTTTTTCTCCCAAACTTCTACCTACACATCCTACTTATCCTAAAAAAATTTCTTCAATGGGTGCATTTGGACTTGCAAACCCTTTCAACATCATTTTATTCTTTTATCTGAAAGCAGGAAACTAATCTATTTCTACCTTTATTTATTCCTTGAGTTCAGATTAAACAGTTGAACTCAATACTTATCTACCTAACTATCTATCTGTCAAGATTGAGCTGTTTGACAGATTTTATTCTCTATTTTCCAAGACAAGAAATTTAAAACATAGCCAAATCAAGATTAGACAGTCTGATTTGCTATAGGGCTATGGCATTATATACAAGCTGCACATAGACTTTATTTGTAGAAATTTTAAAACAAAATTGTGAACGCTTAAGATCTAAAATTGATAAACATCCTTATTTCTTTCTTTGGTTTAGGTTTTGAGTTTTTTAGAACCATTATTTCTCTATCCTAATCTATTCTACTGATAAGCCAAGATTATGCAGTTTGGAAAATCTATTTTCACTAAAATTTCAGTACAAAATTGAAATTTACTCAGTCATGATTAGGTTGTATGACTGAATAAAAATTTGATTTATAGTAGTGGCATTTAGACTTGCACACTTTCAGATTTTCTCTTTTTTGGTATGGGGTTGTACCTTTCATTTTAATATGCCCTATTTTTTATTTTTCTAGTGTTTTTGTACTTCATTTTCAAACTTTCTTTTAAGAAATGTTATTCACATTGAATAATAAAAATAACTTTGAATACAAACATTAACAAAAATAATGTTTGAGCATCCTTCCATTGACAAGACCTCCAAAAAGATCAGCTCCATCCATCTCTTGAAGAAAAAAGGCATTGTTTCTTATAGAAAATTGAATGAGATAAGGGCCCTTCAAAAAAATTTCAAACTTTTCATGTTTTCCCCTATCTTCTTTCCTAGAATCCCATTTTAAAACCTTGTCACCAATTTTAAAATCACTTTCATTTGTTCTTTTATCAAACAGTTTTTTGATGTTTTCTTGTACCTGCTGTGCTCTGTTGTAGACCTGCTCTCTGGTTTGCTATAAATGTATAGTCTGGTTTATTCTTCTTGTCATATTATTTTCTTCAGATTGCACTTCCTGGATCAACTTCATAATTGGCACTCCTAGACTAGTTGGAAATATTACATCTGCTCCATAAACTAGCTGATAAGGAGACGTCCCAATTGACTTTTTAGTGGTCAATCTATCTGCAAAAAGTGCATGTACTAGCTTGTTGTGCCGTTATTTTTTGTTCTCTTCCAACAAATTCTTTATTATGTTTAACAAAATTTTGTTTGAGGATTCTGCCAGCCCATTACCTTGAGGGTAATACGCTGTGGAATGGCCCAATATAATCTGATATTTATGACAAAAATCAACCATCTTTTTGGATCCAAATGCAGCTGCATTGTCTGTGATAATTTTCCTAGGATAGCCAAATCTAGACAGGATATGATTTTCAAGGACTGAAATGATAACTGAGTCTATGGCATTCCTAGAAGGGATGGCATCCATCCATTTGGTGAAATAATCAGTGGATGTGAGGATCCATTTATGTTGGGCAGATGATGCAGGATGGATTTCCCAATGAATTCTAGACCCCACTGTTGAAAAGGAGTTTCAACAGTGATTGGTTGCAGAGGTAAGGGAAGCAATTTTCTTTTGCCTTCAAAGATTTGACATTTATGACAGGCAGTGACCATTTTGTGGATATCTTGAAAGCGGGTGGGCCAGTAATAACAAGCTCTAAGGATTGCTTTCACAGTAGTTTTCTAGTAGAGGTGGCCTCCACATTCTCCTTCATGAAACTCGTGCTTGATCTTATCTGCATCATTCTCAGGAAAACATTTAAGCAATAATCCACTAGCATTTTTCCAATATAAACATTTGTCTAAAATGCAGTAATTTACAGTTGTTAACTTTAAAAAATTTTCCTTTGTTTTAGAAAAACCAGGAGGGAAATTTAGATTAAGTAGCACATACAAAATATTAGCATACCAAGATGAATTCAGAAAATGATCTTTAATAAGTGGAGTTGCCAACTCCTCCTGTTCATCTAATGCATTAAACATTTTTATATCAAGAGCTTGAAAGTTGGATTCAGCCATATGTTTTGCTAGTCCTTGACCTTTGATGAGCTTAGTGGGCTTGATTTCTAAGTCATATTCTAGTATTACAACAATCCACTTTCCTCTTTTTCCATAGGATCTTGTGTCAAAATGTCTTTCACCACTGAATGAGGCACAAATGATATTATGTGTGAATGTAAGATGTAAACTCTGAAGTATTTTAAAGCTTTGACCAGAGAAAAGGCTTGTTTTTCCATTATGTTGTACTTCAAAGGTGCATCTCTTAATGCCTTGATGAAAAATGAAATAGGCTGCTCTTGTCCATTTATGTTCTTCTATAGGAGGACAATAGCCACTGTGTGTTCCGATGCAAATGAAAATATGAAGAAATATTTTGTAAAATCATGACTAATAAGAGCTGGTGTTTTGGTAAGTGCTTGTTTTACCAGTTCAAAGGATTTATTTGCTTCTAAGGTCCATTTAAATAATTATTCTCTTTTAAACATATTTGTCATGTTTCTAAGGAGTTCAACTAGGTTGGGTATGAACCTTCTGAAGAAATTAATCTTTCCAATGAAAGATTGAAGTTCCTTGATGTTTCTAGGATGATTGATTTGCAAAATACCTTCAATCCTCTTTGGGTTTATCTTTATTCCCTCTTCAGATATGATATGTCCAAGAAGTTTACCTTCTTGGAGACCAAACAATGTTTTCTTGGGATTTAATGACAAACCATATTTCCTGCATTTCTCAAAGACTTTTCTTAGGTGTATTAGGTGTTCTTCATCTGTTTTGGAATATACTGTGATGTCATATAAGTAAATCACAATGAAGTAACCTATTTCTTCTGAGAATGAAATATCCATGGATCTCTAGAATGTGGCACCAACATTCATTAAACCAAAGGGAATTTTCACATACATGAAATTCCCCATGGTGTAGTAAAGGTTGTTTTAAGTTGACCATCAGGGTGTACCAATACTTGGTTATATCCTGAAAAGCCATTTAGCAAATAAATTCTTCTAGAACCTACTACCCTTTGTAAGATATGATCCATTTTGGGCAAGGGATAGTTGTCCTTTAATGAGGCTTTATTTAAGTTTCTGAAATCAATACAAAGCCTCATTTCTCCTATTTTCTTTCTAACAGATACAATATTGGATACCCATTCTGAGTATTTGACAGGGACAAGAATTCCAGCATCATACATTTTTCTAATTTCTTTCTCAACCAGAGGTAATTGAACAGGGTTTATTCTGTGCAGTTTTTGTCTAAAAGGTTTCTGGTTTTCTTTGAGGGGTATCTTATGATGAATTATTTCCGTATCATATTATTTCAAATCTTCATAAATCCATGCGAACACATCAAAAAATTCTCTAAATAGCTCAAGATATTTCAATTTAATGTGAACTGGCAGTGTTTTGGATAATTTGATCATTTTAGGCTTTGACTCACTGCCTATATTGCATTCTTCAACTTCAGCTTCAATGGGTTCTATTTTTGGTTTTTTTGCAACATCATTAAAGTCAAAAAATTCTTCTAAGGGTAACATTCCTTTTGGCAAGCTTTCAGTTTTGGATTGTAGCACTTATAAATCTTCTTTTCCTAAATCTATGTAGTTTTCTATTTTATGCTGGGGTTGTTTGGTCAACAAATTTATATCAGCAATCTCAGGAGTTTCTTCTTCTTTAAAAAGTGATTTTTCCTCAGTAGGACAGTCTTCTTCATACTCTGAATCTGAGTTTGGCATTTCAAATTCATTTCTTGACTATAGGAAGTCTTCTATTTGTTTATCTCCTTCAAAAACTTGCCATTATTTTTCATTCTCTAGGACTGCTGGTATATATTTAACTTGAATTGTGTATTGTTTTCTTTCGTAAGGTTTCAGACAGGTACTAGCAGCGAAGGCTAATCTATTGTCAATAATATTTTGGTTTCTAGGGACAAAATTGAGTTTAAAATTTGCAATTTTTTTCAACACGTCCATGACATCATCTCTATAGGCTCTTAGTTTGGGATGTTTGGCAGTATATTTCCCATTTACTTTCCTAATTATCAATTCTGAATCCCCATGAAATGTTATCCTCTTGGCTCCTAATTTTTTCAGTAAATGTAGTCCTAAGAGGAGTGCTTCATACTCTACTATATTATTTGTGCATTGAAAGTTTAATCGGTATGAATGGCCTTTTACATGATTATTTTCAGTGTTGTGCACCCATATGCCTACTCCTGCACCAGTTTTTGTACAAGATCCATCAAAACTCATGCTCCAAAGAGGAATGGTTTTAGATTCATCATTAATTTCCTTTCTATCATCTCTGTTTTTTTTATTTCGATCCTCATTGTGTTCTTTTTTAGGATATGTACTATGTTTATTTGTGTCTTGTTCCTCAAGGTTTTCAATGTGTTGAAGAATTTCTCTTTGATTGTTATGATTGGCACTATGTTGATGACTGTCTTGTAGCTTAAGATCTTTATTTTGTTTGCTGTGATTTTCTGAAATAGAAAATTGTTTGGATGTTTTCTCTTTCCCTTCATCTTTTTCTATGGCTGCCACTATGTTGGTTGATTGTTCCTTTTTTAACTCTTGCTCATTAGGAATCTCATCATTGTACAAAATGAAAGAGTCAAGGTCAGTATGTATAGAATAAAGAGGGGATTTTTCTAGTCTTTCTTGGCTACTCACCATGTATTCCATGTGTGTTTCCCTATAGAGTCTTCTAGGCTGATTGAAGATAGGGATGGTGGCATAAGTCATATACATTTTCATTTTTCCTTGCAATTTAGCACCCCAAGATATTGAAAGAAGCATGCCATATTTTGGGTGTATATCAGCCACAACAATGTCCATCACTAAGATTTTGGCTAGGATTTGTGCTAAATTGACACAGAGATCTTTTATTATGCCTAGGCATTTGACTCTGCTGGAATCAAATAAGTATAAATCTTTGTAAGGTCTAGTTACCTCAAGGCCTAATATTTCCATTATTATTTTGGGCATAAGGTTATGTGATGCTCTTGAATCAAGTATGGCATTGTGCAGAGTGTTATCATGGATGTTTAAGCTAACATAAAATGGAGAAAATCCACCTTCTTGAATTTTTCCTTCAATTTTTGGTCCAAATAGAAGCTCAGGTTTGTCATCATTTAAGTTAACGGAGTCATTGTGATCTCCTGTGTTCAAAGATTTTAACAATTGGGACCTATATACATCTTGAGTGACTAACTCAGTGAGAGGGATAGAGATTTTTATCTTGGAAATTTCACTCTCTATGCTGAAAGGAGTTTGAGTTTTGGAAATGTTTAATTTAGCCTTTTTATTCACCGTTTTATCAACAAAATCACCTTGTTGTTTTTTATTATTTATAATAGTTAAAATGGTTTTTTCCAGGGCCATTAGATGAGGTGCTAGTGATACTAAGGTCACCACTATGTTTGTCATTGTTTAGGGTGCCTTTCCCTTTGTTTTTATCAAAACTTTCAGCCACTGTTTTATGAGTTCGTGTTGCATCTTTGGATTTGTTTACAGGGCTGTTTTTAGCAGAATTTTCAGAGGTCTTCTTTTTGGGAGTGTCTTGGTTCCTTTCACTTCTCAATTCATATTGTTTGTGCACTTCCATTATGGCATTTTCAAGGCCTAATTTATAATCTTCTGATTCTAGGCTTTCTTCCTCATCAGGTATGTACGTGACTGGTTCTTCTTCATTGAGGAAAAAAGTATCCTCATTGTTTGCTACCAACATGTTTATGTGATTTCCCTCTGTTTATTCAATCAATCCCTCATCATCATCAGCATAATTTTGTTGGAAAGGAGGTCTAACTTGCTAATCAAGACCTCTTTGCATAATTTGAGGGGGATTCTTTCTAAAGTTTTGGTTCCGATTTTGGTTTTTGTTTTGAGGAGCTATTTGATTTTATTTAAGATAAACTCTCTCATTCATGTTTATTCTTTCCATCATAATTTCCATGGTTCTAACCAGACTATCAATTTTGGCATCTGATGTGGAGGGTCCTGCTTCATCTTTGTAGGTAACCTTTTTTTCTGCTTTTATTCTTTACCTTCTGGCATTCAGGTTAGCTTCTACACTTACTGCCCCTTTCTGAATATCTTCTAATGTGAGGGGTTCTCTCTCCCTTGATTGATAACACATGTCTGGATCAAATCCTTCAAGAAAATTTATTAAGGCTAAACCTTGAGGGGGTTTCATTTTTGGAGGGAGTGCATTATAAACACTATTAAATCTAGTTCAATAATCTTGAACACTCTCTCCAGAATTTATTTTAAGATCATTGTATTCCGACAGGATTTGAAGGGGGTTTCTCTTGACTTCCCATTTGTTTAGGAATAATTGATGAAAAGAGGGGAGGTCATTGACACTATTAGGGGTTAAGCCTTTGAACCATTTTCTTGCTTCTCCCCCTAAAATTTGAGCAAACATCCTAAGTTTAACTATTTCATCATCGATTTCTTATCTGTCAAAGAAATCATTCATTCTATTCACATGTTGTTGAGATGTAGTGGAACTACTAGCATGATATAATGGAATTTTGGACTGATAGTCTTGTGGTAGAAAAAATAAAGTTAAAGGAAGGACTAAGGGAGCATACCATGTTGCCATGATATGGAGTTGTGGGAGAAATGGGGGGTTTACAAGTGGAGGATTTGTGATAGGAGGTAAATGATGAGCTGAAGTGGTTTGAACTGTGGATGTGTGGGTGGGTGTAACAGAATTACTTGGACCAGAAAAGGATTGTTGAGTAGATTTAGGATGAGAGAAACCAAAGTTATGAATTAAATGAAGATTAGGTGGAGTGGATGGGGAGGTTTCTCTATTGCTATTATATTGTGAATTCTTAGGCTCAAAATCTATCTGATCTATACCACTAAGTGACTTGGTTCTAGATAGGTTTCTTATGAAAGGTAATTCAACTTCGGTATCTTGTAGAGCTGTAAGGTTTTCAGGAACTGAACTTGCTCTATGAATTGGTCTGACAATACTTGGGCTCTTAGATGTAGTATATTTCCTAAGAATGATTTATGGATTATCAACTATTATAGGAGGGTTTGGGTCAAGATGGGATCTAGTATGGATTCTTTTGGAAGCCATGATTTAGACCCAAAGATAAGAAACATTTAACCAAGTATGATAGTCTTTGGAAGGAAAAATAATCTGTGTAAGAGAAATTTAATCCACAGAGTATTCTTAACTGGGCTTTTGTGATATTCTAATGATAAAATAGGTTTCATAGTGGAATCTTTGGAAAACCAAGGGGAATCAACAGGCCTACTGAAAACCAGTGGAGTCACATGGTGGAATATTTTTATTTGTTTTCTAGGACTGGTTGTTGTCCACCATCAACAATAAGGAACCACTCCTGGCAGATACTTGATTCATTTTAAGAATGGGATTTTCTAAGTTGTGAAGTTATCTATTACTCAGTTTCTTCCCCAGTATGGTCACCGCTATGTTGTCTCCCTGTGATTTACAAGATTGGCAAGAATAAACACTATAGGGGGCCACATCAGAACCACTTTGGAATCCTAGGACCTAGCCTTCTTCGATTCAGAGAGGGATCTCTCTATTAATTTCTTTCAAAAGATGTATCTTTATGATTTTTTTATGATATTAGGCTAGTTATGAAGCTCAGAGAACTTGTTTGTTTGTTTGGTTGGGATGGATATCATTAACTTAAGGGTGAAGGTGAGAGTAGATTGAAAAATGTTTAGCTGAAAGGATAGGTCATGCAACAGTATTAACCCATTGGGATATGGAGTCACAAAAGGATTTAATTGTACAACAATTTGTCAAGGGTTTCCATAGGGCAAGTCATTTATATCAAAGGATCTCTTAGATTGAATTTTGAAATGAAACATTTAGATATTGTGAAATAAGCAAAGCTAATAATCAATGAGGAATCTATTAACTCCACTAAACAAGAAAAAAGCCTTTCAAAGTAACTATTTGAAGCAAGCCAAAGGACAGGGAAAACCATAGACTTATTTGGATAGACTTGTAATAAAGCCAAATTTTCAGACAACAATCCAGTAATCCTAAGACTACTTTCAGAAAGGAGAAAGCATATAAGAGAACAAGGAAAATAGCATAAGATCAGACAGAAAATTTGAATTCTGGCTTGCTTTTGGCATACTCTCAAGGGATCTTTCAAAACAGCTTTTAAAGACTGACCAGGGGACATGGCTAACCATATAATTCCTTGTTTTAGACTCTACTTAGCATGTAATGGAAAATAACATTCAAAAACAATATCTCAAGTTGTACTCAGAAAGACATGGGCTCACCAACATTTCTTCACTGGTTATACTCTATTGAATCATTCTCAAAACAACAAGCTGGATAAAACTGAAGGGAAATTAAGAATCCTTCAATCAAACCTTAGAAGAAGAAAACATAAAGATAAAGCTTTCAGACAGAAATAGGGTAATTTTCAGTAAATCCTACTCTAAATTTTCTGTTCTTTATCAGAGAAAATGGACAACATGTGAAACATAAGGAAAAACAAAAACAGTGAGAAATAACATCACCATTAACATAGAAAAAGATCCCATGAATCAACTTGTATTATTAATGTTCAAAACAGTTACATACTTCAAGTCCAACAGGTCTTTACAGCTTGAAACTTCTCTTCTCAGCATAGTATTTTTCAACTACTTAACAACATTTCAACAGCTTTAGCAACTATCTTACACCTTAATGATAATCCAACCAACAATAATAATGCACTCCTCATACAATATTTATAGATAAATGAAGAGGCGGAGTGAAGGAAAGTGTTTCTAATGGTTCATAAATGACAGAGTAAATGTTTTTTTAGCTTCGAGACCATGCAAGGCCCAAGGAAAACTGTATTTATGTCTAACTCTGCGTTACACTAACTCTTTGAACTACTTGGTGGCTTTTGTTGACTTCTAGGCTTTTTTAGGTAGGATGGTAATAACTTCTAAGCTATCATTTGGAAATATCTCTGACTTTGCGTAAATTTGTGTGTCTTTTGTGGTAAATTAGGCCTGTAGGTGGCATTTTGATTCTTTTGGAGAAGTAATTACTTCACTGATTTGGCATTCAAAGCATTATGTTGCTGATCTATCTGATTATATCCCTTTAAACTCTGATTAGGCCTCTAATATTGCTTTTAGGCCTTCTTTAATCATCTTCTGTCTTTAAACTGTTCTTTATCTTTAATCTTCATGGGTTAAGTCTTTGATATTCTTTCTTTTAACTTTAACCTTTAATATTTACTATTTTTTTACGTTTCTGTGTACAAATGGCTCTTTTGCCGCACTGGAGGGTTTCATAACTCGGCTAGTGGTCATGAGGCACTAACCAAAAAATGACGATCAACCTTGAGATCACCCTTTGTGCACATTTTTCCTCGAGGGTCGTCATCCTGGGCTCCGTGAAACTTAGATTTTCTTTGGAGGGGCCTGCAAACTATAGGTTGCCATTAAACCTACACCAAAACTAAAAAAATTAGATAAAAACCTACATTTCATGGTTTACTGCATTTAGAGGCTATGGCTAGGGTGGAGGAGTGATGAAGAGGGAGGGGATTATGTAGCAAGGGGGAATATCAATGGTGGAAACATGAAGAACTGTGGTAAATTCAAATAATGGTGTGAAAAGGAAAAGGTGGTTTTTCAAAATACAAGGATGGTATTTGCGCAGGGCACAGGTGGTAAGTGGTAATGGGCTAAATGAACATAATTCCATTCAGTGGAGGAAATGTGTCCCTGGGAAAACTGCTTTTTTCATGTTGAAATGGGTGGTTAAACCCCAGGAGCAGATTGCGTATGAAAATGTATATGGGTTGGTGGATCTAGGGGAGCCAAATCAATGATGGAGAGGGAGTGCGATCGAACAGAGTTTGATCAGTGGAAGGGGATGGTGGAGGACAGGTGTCTGGAAAGGATTAGACGGCAGGAGGAGAGTGGAAGGTGGGCCAGCGGGGGTGTTTATCAGTGGGAGAGCGAGATGGTCGTAATATCAAATACGATCAACCATTGAAATTTGATGTCGGAGGAGGAAAAAGTAATGGAGGGGGTAGAAATATGAGAGCAAGGGGTTATAAAAGCGGTGGAGGTAAGGTCCTGTGGGGAAGAGGATGGGATCGATGGTTTACAGTAAGGGCATTGCGGCTTTAGCCCACGGTTTGCGGGTTTTGGTCACATGAAGAATGGGGCTAGGGACTTAAGCCCGTAGGGGATTAAGGCCTAATGTTTAGAAAGGGCATAGCATAGGCTAAAGTGTGTTTTTTAAGCATTTTTTTAGGTTCTAGTAGGGTGAAAATGGTGTTTTAAACCAAATAAAAAATGTTTTTATGGTTTTAAAAGGCCTTTTTGAGAAAACGAGATTAAAAGAAGGGAAAAGTGATTGTGAGGATAAGTGAAAATATGGGTGATATGGAGTTATGGGATGATGGAAAATAGCTTTGAAAACTATTTATTTTTGTCTTGGTAGGGTAACTTCTAAGGCTTCGAGTGAATATTTTTCAGTGGAGTGACTCTTTGACAATAATGAACACAGTGGGCTTTCAAGAAATCACAGATTTTTCACAAAAAAATGTTTCTTGAAAGCTGAAAAGACTTATTTAGCCATCATTAGGTATAACAAAATTTATAGATCGCTAACAGGTTGCATTTTTCTGTTAATGCTCATATTTCTAAAAAATGCATTTTATAAGCATGTATTGTTGATTTCCCCATTTTGGGATATTACAGTAGTATCAGAGCTCTAATATTGGCTTAGCCTGTGTACTACAACCATAATTGAGCCTTCTCATGAGAAGGAGAGGATCTACAAAGGGGATCACGACAAACCCTTATTGTCTGGAGGGAAGGATTTCTAAAAGCTTCTTCTACACACTTTGCATAGCATCAGAAAAGACATCAAAGAAATGAGGAGGGAAAAACATGGAGATCCCTCAACAAGATATACAAAATCTATACATGAGGAAAGCTCTAATTCCTCATATTATAGGTGTAATTATTCAGCCACACCATCAGATTTAAAACTCTGTACCAGCCATATTTTCAAGACAAATGAGATGGAGAAAGAAGAAGGACCAAGGAAGGAGACTCATGGTAATTATCTGCAAGAGTATGAAGTTCAATCCAAAGGGTTCAATGATCACTTGAACTTCCAAGGGTTTTGCAATATCAAAGAGGAAAGAAGCACAAGGAGCAAGCAGCATGGTGTGGGTAGATTATTTCTATCTACTTTTGATGGATCACCTAAATTTCCAGCTAAGGTTTGGGTGAAGGATCTAGACACCTATGTGAAACAACATCAAGTTTCGTAAAATGAAGCCATCAAAGTAGTAGTGCTGCATCTTGAGGGTAAGTCTTATGCTTGGTGGTTGTTTGAATTTTTTACCTTAAATAATGCAAATACATATACTTATGAAAATTTCATTACAAGAGTATTGGAAATATTTGATGAAAAACTTCATAAAACATCTTTGAGGGAGCAAATCAAAACAAAAAAAACAAAACCTTTGCATGGGTTGGAAGGATCCACAAACCCAACTCCATTTCAGAAAACCATTGAGGGGGATGAAAACTTGTTTGATACTTTTCCAAGGGCAAGATCCCCATTGCATGATGAGCTTTCTTCTCAAGAGAAAGACATGGAGATTCCTCTTTCAAGGGAAGACCAATATCTAAGGTATCTTATTGATGATGAGGCATTTTAAACTATTGATGAGGAGGAAGAGAAGGTTGGAGGTAACAACGCAGTCATATCAAGAGCACATCCAGTGCCTTATGAAGAGGAAGATGGAGAACTTGCTCCAAGGAGAGAAACTCTTGCAATCTTGCAAGGAGTTCCAAAGAATCTCACATATGGATATCATGGCATGATCCATGTACATCATGTGCCATCATTGGCAAATGGTGATAACTTGAAGATAGAAGAGGAAAAAGGGGAGGGAAATAATCACATGATGAGGAGCATACACCCCTCTCTATTTAATAAGTTTGATGTACAAAGGAGGTAGGAGGATTTGTGTAGGAAAGGCAAGGACAAATAAATCCACACACATATACATCCTGCTCTATATCTTGATGTCTCTTTGCATGGAGGCATTCCACCAGGGAGACCCCTTGGTTGGAAGAATAATAAAGTGTTCTCTCAACTATGGGTAGAATTTACATATTTGGCTAAGGAGGGAGCCTTGGGGGAAACTAGCATAGTGCAGAGAATGTTTTATGGGTTCAAAGGAGAGGTAGACAATTTTCTGAAATGGACATTGCTATCTCCCACTCAGCTATTTGCCCTGGAAAAGGAGGATTTAGAAATATATAATGATATGAATATGATGTCAAAAGGCCACTCCATA
Source organism: Pinus albicaulis (assembly GCA_034641835.2). Classification (NCBI taxonomy): domain Eukaryota; kingdom Viridiplantae; phylum Streptophyta; class Pinopsida; order Pinales; family Pinaceae; genus Pinus; species Pinus albicaulis. The sequence goes on along the minus strand of CM076574.1, from coordinate 539,121,991 downwards.
TATTTGGGGTAGCCAATGAAATTCTCACTTAGAAAGAAGATTTATGAACATGACAAGAGGATATCAACACTAGTGCATGCATGGGAAAAATTAAGGAAGTTTTGGAAGGTAATAAATTTTCAAGGAGAAGTTAACTTCCACCTCCTTCAATCTTGTCTTGAGCAAGGTAAGCTACAATAAAGGCAACAAAAGAAAGTTGATAGTACTCTGGAATGTGACTTTGGCATCAAGCATGTCAAAGAGGAGAGCCATTTATGACAAGGGTTTTATTTCAGATTTCCACAGTGCTGTCATTGTTGGCAAGCCTAGATCCTTATTGGGAATACAAAATCTTGATGGAATATTCCAAGAACCTCTTCACATGTAAGGTTTTTGATGGGAAAGTGATGGATAGGAGGTATAAGGTAGTTGATGGAGTCATTTACTCTCATGATCATATTTATTTGACTAAAGACTCCAAGCTCAAGGAAATACTACTTAATGCAGCCCATGAGATCTTGCTTTCTAAACCCACTGGTTTCATTAGAAAATACCATACTATATTAGATGGATTCATGTGGGTAAAATTCAAATATTAGATGCACTCTCATATGAGGAAGTGCATAGATCATTTTTTGGTTGAGGATGAACATAGCTCTTGCAAAGAGTTATCATCACTACCTCCTTATTCATTGGGTGTGAGAGGGAGCTCATCCACGAGCTACCTCACTAATTTAAATCACGTGTATGGTAAGACTTGTATTTCTAAACATCATGATGTATCTACTATATGCTTTTATTTTCTTAACACTCATGTTCAGGGCTTTGCTCCAAGAGGGGGCAATTTTTCTTATGGGCTTCATGGGCTATTTGGAGTCATGAGAAATGGAGATCCTGACCATTCCCTAAGATATTTTGGGGATATGTTGTATTCTTCATGGTGTGCCTCATTAGCACCAACTATCATGCACCTTCTCCAAGCATACAAGAAGGATGGGACAGCAAACAAGTGTAGGGAAGAACACCTTTTATATCATACTCTATGGCAGTTAGGAGTAAAACTGCGTTGGTTTCACATGAGGGACCATTTTCCTTGTCCTTTACCTGATATGGAAGCTAGCATGACTTTAATTATGATTCCATATGCTGAAGGTGTTCTTATCTTTGTTGGGAACATGATTGGAGGAGAGACACATTGGTTGAATGTGTCCTTGGGGGAAGGAATTTCCCACACTTTTTGCACTACATGTTTCAAGGGGAGCATGGAAGAGGATATGGCCACTATGGTAGATCACTTGTTTCTTTATAAGGTGGGCCATATGATTATTTGGAACACTTGGGACATGCCTCTCATAAGAATTTGGGAGGAGATTTTCTATGAATTACCAAGCTGGGAGGTGATTCATTTCATTTTGATGATAGCATGGAGATGGGAGCCTTTCATTTGTAATGAAGTTCCCCATGATTATCATCACTTCTATCCTAAGGAGGCCATTGATCAACAAGAAGGTTTCCATATAGACCTTCCATTCTTTCATGATGAGAGCCATTTGGCTTATCCACCAAAGGCCAATTTACACACTTGGGAGGAACCATTGGGAAACATAATTGTTGTAGAATATTTGAAGCAATGGTGGAGATTATTGGATGTGGAGGCCCCAAGAGGAGGAAGGGAGTTTTTGCAGTACCCTTGCAATTGCTTGAGGACAAGCAACCTTTGGGAGGGGCAGACTATAATATTCCTAAATTAGCATGTAGATAATAGGAATATTAATTTTGCTTTTAATATATAGTTAGGTGAATAAATGGGTAAGGAGGCTCATAAGCTGCTTAAGTAGGCATAAAATCCCTCATAATGTGAAAATTGATCATAATAATAACTATATCAAGCATCCTCATGTGTGAACAGGGTCTAAAATGTGTGGACATAGTCAATTTTGACCAAGTCAACATCATTATTATATGAGGAGTGGATCAAATAAAGACAACTCAGTGTGAATGAAGATCAATCTAGCTAGTCAAAATGAAGACAAATTAGGTGTGAAAAGAGACAATGCATGAAGATCAAGCCAACGTTGAATAAATCAACCAACACTATAAAAATATGAGTGGGACTAATGGAGACAACGCAATATTGGTGGAGGAACCTTTTCATGGAAGCAACCACATAATTCGGTGGGACCCTTGGTGAGGAAGCTCATCAACTATATAATGGATGGAATGGAAACCATATGGGGCATGATTGAAGATTATATTTTGTATGTGGTCTGTTTAGAATTCTCTGCATCGTTTGGTTGTTTAGCTAAGTTTGCTGCACTATTTAGTGCAAGGGTTTTCTCATGTGGGAATTCCCCACTCTTGCTTCCAAATATTGTTTAAGAAATATGAGGAGAGCATTTCGTTCTATATTTTCCACTACCTGGTGTTATTCTAAGTAGTCACCTTCAGAAACATCATATTCCCTTGTAGAAACTATGTTATTTATTAAGGTATTACAGTGGAGGGGTTTAATCCATTGTTTTATGAGCTAGTTTCCCTGAAGGAGGATCAACCTTTTTCCCAGAAAGCTAGTAGGAGGAGCTACAACCATTCATTTGCATGATTAGCCATACAGCATGTTTCAACCATAGATCTATAACAAATTTTTCATGTATATCAATTTTGTCAAGAAACCCTTGCCGGGTCATCTTGGATCTATGTAAAAGAGACTAGATCTCTGTTTTTGTGCTTATTTGATTAATATATGAGAAAAAATTTCTTGTCTCTATATTTCTAAGTATAACCCCCAATAAAACTGCACTGTCAATTTCTGCAGTAATTTCTGTTTGCAATAGCCTTGGGGTTTCAGTAATTTTGGGTTGTTTTGGCCATAGGAGGCTTGTTTAACTAGGAAAAAGTGATTTGTTTCTTATTTCCTCTTGGATTTGGTTGTAATAATTCCAAATATAATGGATCCATGGAATGCATTTTTATGTTAATGTTCATATTTCTAAGAAATGTGTTTTCTAATCATGTATTGCCAATTTTCCCATTTTGGGATATTACACACCAGTGGCAGGTCACCTTGTGTTTGGTTGGGGGTTATCATTATTGGATCCCAATTGAATGATTCTACGAGTTTTCGACATCAACTCCTTTTACTCACACTTGCTAGATTTGATTTGGATCTTGGGGGCAGGCCCCCAAGATCTAAAAAAAATTGAAACGGATCTGACAATATCTCCAAAATTATAATGCTAGAAAAAAAGAGAGAACACACAACAAATAAAACCACAAAGAAACGTGTGTTATTAAAATAGAGAATAACTATAGAAGCTACATTGTGGTGGACAATATGTCCTTTTACAAACTGAGTCTTGTTATTTATATCCCTTTTTTAGTTACAATACCATGCGTAGATACCATGGGTCAAAACCATGGGTCAATACCATGGGTAGATACCACTTACAATACCATGGGTAAATTCCATGTGTGGATAGATACCATGGGTCGATGCCATTTACAATACCATGGGTAAATTCCATGGGTGGATAGATAACATGGGTAGATGAATACCATGGGTGGATTCCATTTTCTATTCGGATCAAGATTATACTGTGCATCTTGGGGAGCATCATCCTTATTGGTGGCCACCCTCACGTGTGTTAAATTTTTTTGTTATTTACTGGCAATCAGGGGATTTCCCGTATGTTCGAATACAACTTATTTATTTACATGTGCTGAAATATGCATTTTAGTGAAGCAGCGACCAAGACCTTAGGTTGAGGCTTACAACATTACAGTTGTGTTTCCTCTCCCAAGTTGTGATATTTTTTGTGGTGATAGCTTATCAGTTTGATCCTATTATGACAAACGCTTCCATGTTATGCTTATCGGATGACACACTATTCATATCTATGCTCTAGAGAAATCATTTTGATTAGCTACTAAGCATGGGAATGCCCGACTTAGGACGGATACTATATTTTCTGATATATGTTGTTGTTTTACGTTTTCCTCAGTCCTCCAATTCCTCTCATTGTACTACAATTGTTATAAATTATTTTAGCCATCATCTTCGTCTTTGACCTCACACTTTAGGGGGCATCTGTTATAGGACAAATGACCTCCTCATCATCTCAGAAGAGAAGGTAACATGGAAGGAAGAAAATGACCTAGACAAGACCCATTTTTTCCAAGGTAACGCACCCCCAAAACAACTAGGCAGAGTTATAATGCACCTGAGCCATACAAAGGGAGAATTAATGCCTACGATAATGATTTGTCTTGCCCAAGGGGCATCGTTATCCATGTTTGAATGTGAAGAGGGAAATATCTTGTGGAAAACTCACTGCAATTTCCAGCTTTTTCTCAGAAAGAGTCAGTTCAAAATGGAAACTAAATGGCACAAACCTTTTATTAGTCATTTCCAAACACAACTGAACTCTAATGGAAGGAAAAAGCAAGGAAAAGTGAGGACACATCTAGATATTTCCTGATTTGAACTGGTTGAAAGAGGTGGCAAGGTTTGTCCTATCCATATCCTATAAATTGGAGCTATGGGCTCTTGGTCAAAGGTCAAAGGTTTGATTATATGTGGAGCAGAATTTCATTGTTGTAGTGTTAGGCTTGAAGATCGATGAATTTCATTGAGAACTTTCTTCCTTGAGCATCATCACACTCAGAGATAGAGAAAGAGAGAGAGGAATTGAGAGATTGAGGAGGGCTTGGTGCAACTGATGGTTTTAATCCTCCTTTTCATAAATCAATAGAACTGTATATGTTTTATCCATTCGATGCATCAATGTCGCAATTTTTTTTCAATCGTCTATGTAGCATAATATGAGTGGCTTCGATTTGCATTGTTTTATGTTTCTTATATGCTAGTTTAATTGATAGAAAGCTGTATTTTTGTAGAGATTACATGGGTGATTTGATTGTTTGTAGGTTCTAGATTTGGAGCCAGTTGTTATCACCAAAATGTGACCCTAATAGGCTTCTCATCAAGTCAATCTCAGTGTAACTATTTCAAACCAATATTTTGACAGAGGCTTAGCTTCCTCAGCCTAAGAGGGCTCTCTCAAGGGTTAATGATATGGAATAAAGATATAGATATATGGCCAAATCTATGAATTAAGTATTTATTTTGTATATTTTTCAGGTTAAAAATATGAAGGCTAATACTACCATTGGGCTTATGGAGTCAACAAATCAGGAGTTTCAGTGGCAAGGCTTCTTGACATGGAAGTTGAGGCAAATAGGGGTCTTAAACAAAGACAATTCACTAAAGAACATAGGTCAACACAATCATTTCATTACTAAAGGAGGTCAGAGCATAGAGTTATGAGTTCTAAGTAACAGTAATGAAATCTACTACTAGTGGTTCAAAGGCAATTTACTCGTAAAACACAGAAAAACACAGTCACCTCATTACTAAAGGAAGTCAGAGCATAGGGTTATGAATTCTGAGTAATAGAAATGAGATCTACTTCAAGTATTTAAACATAACAGGTAGATCAATAAAGCATTAAAACCCCATGAGAATCTCAGGTCTGTCAAGAAGAAAATCTTTCTGCATTACTGATCACAGTCAATTACATAAAGCAGCAAATTTTTCCAAAAAGTCTCCAACCCATTTTTAATTCGACCTCTTGCTTCTTATATAGATTTTAAAATATTGGATTCTATGATTCATCATCAAGAGAATTCAAATTTCTATGATTGACACCTATTCTACTCTTAAAACAGACTCTTAATTACATTGAAAACTAATTGTCTCTTCTAGGAGTCCTAATACAAATAGGATTGAAACTCCTAAAACATGTTTCAAAAACCTTATATAAGACTTAAATACTCCCTTTGACTGCTGCAACCTCATGAGGTTGAATTTGGTGATGCCTCCAGCCTTGTTATGAAATCTTGCTGACTCATGTCTTATCTGCCCTAAAAACCAGGAAACCTGTTTTCTACAATTATGCCTTTACCTTCATTGATGATCTTCAAACCATTTTTCTGGAAATTTTGACTTCTTGAGATAAGTTTCATGTGTTTTTACCTTTATGGAACTATACCTTCCACCTGTAAAGAAACTAAGCCTTTGAAAAAGTAAAAGGAGAGATGGTATGGCTGCATTACGATATGAGCAGTTGTTTTCGTAGCGCAGAATTTGTATCTTAGTAACCTCTCTCAATGATCCAATTTTTTTTTTTTTAATACATGGAGTTTCATTTCTAAACTCTTTCCAACCACCAGTAGCAAAAAAATTCAAACATTAAGCTTGTTTACCCTTTTAAACCATTATAAAATGTTCAAAAATGCACCTACAACAGTTTCATAGTGTGCTACGAAACTGTTGTGTATATCCTTTTTACACAGTCTTTTCATAATCTTCAGAACTTAAGAGTATTTAAATCCCTTTAATGATTTTATTGATGCTAATAAACCTTAATAATCAACACAAGTCAACTTTGCAATTTTTTCAAAAAGTGGTGTCCTTCCCAAAACAAAATTGTATTAGGGATTTGTCAATTACTACCTTGTTTTTATCTGAAAAACAGGTGTTGAGACAAAGCTTTTATCTTCTCACCCATAATGTATTTTGAAAAAATGAAGGACAATTTTGGAGACCATGATGTATTTAACAAAAACCTGTCCTTTTTTTTTTAAATACCTCTCCTACTGTCCAGAAACTGTCTTTGAACAACCTGTATAAAACTGGAAAATCCTGATTTATGAAACTATGGCTTAAAATAAATCCTTGTATATCCCAACTGGTAACACTTGTGAAAAACGTGAGATAGGTTATTGTAGCTGAAGATTTTATGAAGAGAAACCTCCTTCATAATTCCAAAATAATTTTTCATGTGGCCCGAAACTGATCTTGAAAAAGACTACTAAAATGAGAAAACAAAGTTTTTCTCTTAATGACTTTTAGTAGTTTCGTAGCACAAGTTAAACCATCAATTCCTCCCACCTCGCAATGAATTTGAAGAAACTAAAAGAGGTTTGTTTAGTTTCGTATGTTAGGAAGAAAAACTCTTTTATTTTTCAAAAATGAGTTTTCAGTTGCTCAGGAACCGCTCTGGAAGTTGACTACCTAAAGCAGAAAAAAAGGTTTTTTTGCTAAAAAGGGTTGTTTCAGCCATTTCGTAGCACGCTACGAAAATAGAAGAATTTTAATAGCACAAAACAAGTTTTTTACACTGTCCACGGTATGAAAACGTGGTTTCATGGCTTAATCAAAAATTTTTCAAAATGGTTTAAAATTTGACTTTCCAAACATGGTATAAGACTATCAAAGTATGAAATAAGGTTGCTAGAATTTATTTTGTGAATGGAAATGAGACTCTAACCCTATCACTTAACCCCTAAAAAATTGACATGACTTCACATCTATCTAAAAACCATGACCAAAAGAAGAGTTGACACAATGATGCTTTGAAAATTTAGGGTGTGATAACACCAATGAACAAGGACTTCTACTTCGCTACTTGATGTTCTCCATAGGATCTACCATCCACAGAGAGGTAATCCTTTCAATATCACTTTGTAAATTATATATATTAGTTTGAATATGTATGTAGTACCTTTGGAACTTTACATCTAATCTTAAAGTTTGCCTCAGGCACCAGAAGGCCCTGAGAGGGATACCCAATAACCACCACCCAAGAATATTACCCTATAGCAGTCTTGAGAGAAGAATTAAGAGAGTGATTTTGGAGGAGAATTAGAGTATATTGTAGAGAGTTTTGTTTTTGCATGAAATTGTGGAGAAGGAGAGCTCCAATTCTTGCTTACATTCATATATTAAGTTCACTGCAGTGCATCGAGTTCCACTCCAAACATCAAAACTCAGTCCATCTACTTTTTTGAAGAGGTCTAAATGCTTCAATTCACTAGTCAGAGTGTGTTGACCATCACATGACTTTCTTGGCCAACTAAAAGCCTATTCAAGTAAAGAGATAGCATCTGAAAAACTTATTTAGGATAATTGTCTTCTACATTGTCAATAGTGTTGTTTGGTGCTTATCAGATGACAAGTAAATGTAATCCTTTTCTCTCAGCTTTCTTAATACAACGGTCGCACACTTTTGAACCATACCCAAAGACGTAGTCTAGGAGAGATGAACTCCGTCACTAATTCTTGTTGTCATTATAGTTTTGATGTTATGCATGATGCTTAAAATTTAACATTAAAATGAACAACTTATTTCTAAAACAATCTATGTTAAGCAGTTGGAATCACATACAAGCAACTATTTCAGTTATTCTTCCTTCCATTCTCATTTTTGTCAAGATTTAGAAAGATCTTGTCTATCCACTTTCAGATCACTACAACTATGTGTGTAGGCCCCTGCAGCTATGTGTGTAAGGTGATAAGTATTGTGTCTGAAGGATTTTGCATAATAAAAGGATGATTTCAAGGAATGTCTATGTATTATGATGTATGATTTGGATTAGGGTTTTTTGTATATTTACTATGTGAATGCATCAAAAAGGCTTATATGTTGATTGATATACTAAGTGGTGCATGTTAGAGTAGAAAGGCACAGTGCGCAAGGTGATTTATTAAGTAATTGAACAACGTCTGTCATAGCAAGTTAATGTTCCAACGAAGATAGGATTCAAACCTAAGAAGAGATAAGCCCTAAAGCCAGACTCCATAGTCCCTCTGGATGTAGAATCATGATTCTAGCATCCCCTAATATTGCCTCAGGTGAGAACCTCGTCTGCACAACAGATCATTGTGAAAATGGCAGGTAAGAGAGGATTTTGTTGGTAGCACAACTAGTCTGAACCTAGGTCTAGACCCCTTCAAGCCAGCAAATGGTTCTATTCCTAGGACTAGGATCTAATTGAGGGATATGTGGATGTGGAATCTGACATGAAAATGTATCCAATATTGGTTAGATTTAAAAGAATGATATTTCACAGTTGAAGAAAACAAAAATTCGTAACTTTCAACTAAATCTTGGTTGCAGAGATATATTTTTACAGAACAACACGAGATTTTATACTCATCATTTGCGACGAGCTGCATGAATGGTTTTCAAGGTTGGCTGAGAATAATACCACTTTTAAGAATGATGAGCCTACTATGTGGAGCCCTGAATTGTTGCATCAACTCAAGAAGACTCATAACAAGAGCTCAAGAGCTGTTGATTTGTGGATCGATGTTATTTTGTGAGGATTTATAATTGAGTTCACCATAGATAGATATGTATCCTACAACAAAGATGAGAAAATATTTTTCAAGGATCTGCGAGGTAAGTACTTTACTTCCTTAAAGTTATGGATTAAGATGATTTTATGTGAAAAGGGTGTAATGTGCATGCAATCATATTGATGTTTGGAAGAAGTTTGGGTCTGTGTGAAGTGGTCAAATACATAGGGTAGATCGCAAAAACTTCAGAGACCAATTATAGTCCATTTTTGAGTGGATATGAAATCGATAAGGATAAAGTAACCCCACAACACCTATATGTGTGGGCACCTTTGGGATTCCCCATCCCGCCACTCCCCTCACTCCACACCCCCATCATGACACATTTCCTCCACCTCCACCACCTCCACCTCCACCTCCACCTCTCTCTCTACCTCCCTCAAGAAACATGGCTAATGAAATCACAATGCCTATTTTCAAAGGCCAAGGATTAGAGGATCCAGATCAATTTTGGTTTGTCTCTGAAGGCATATGGAGAGCAAGACACGTCATAGATGATGACATAAAGAAGCCACAACTTATTACCTAGTTGTAGGAATTAGCAATGGGATGGTATATGAAGTACTCTGTGACGCATCAGGCTTCCACATTGGATGAGACAAAGACAACACTGAATGTCAAGTTTAAGAATCCAAAGTCACAGTCACAGTGTATTATGGAGATAAAAGAAATCAAACAAATGGTAATGGAATCTATTTGGTAATTAGATCAAAGGTTCAAGATGTTACTAGGACAAGTGAACTTCCAAATTCCTGATGAGAAGCATAAGGAGTGGTTTATAGTTGCATTATTGCCACATATGAATCTACCTTTGATGCAACAGAAGATAGCAACACATACCGAAGCTCTAGAAATTGATATGAAATTGGAAGCTTTTCCCATCGTAGATACACAGGTAGGGGTACAATAGATTCAAAGCCAATTATCAACAATACATTTGGAGTTGCAAGATTTGAAGAAGGGTAAAAAAATATGATCAAAAATTCGCTCAGAAATATGGTGTATCAAATGTAAGGTAGAAGACATTTATAAATATCAGTTCCATGTGCCTAGATATTACCTCAACGATGGTGGGTGTTGGCCTATGACCTCACACAATATGGAGAAGTGGTCCCTATAAGGAAAACATAAGGCAGAGGCATAGAATCAGTTACTATTATCAAAGACAAAGGCAACAGAGAAATAGTTAAGATAGAAAAACAACAAGGGGAGAGTCCTGAATGAGAATGCGTCAATTCATGCATGCGTTTAGGTTGAGATGTGAACAATAAAGTAGTTAAATTCATGAACACGGGGCAAGTATTCCACGAACAAATAATAAATTACCAGGTGCACCCAAAGAGACAAGTTCGGTAAACCACAACAGTGGAGCGGTGACGACCGTTGGACCTAAGAAATGATCAATGACAGAGATTCAAATCTCAATCACAGATTGCAAGTTTTTTAGGATGGGCACAAGGGTAAATAATAAAATGAGAGAAATTTGATTTGCGATGAGGTGGGACCCATTCACCTGTGGCGTGCATATAAGCCTTGCTTGTTGCCTTCACTTTGCAGCCCGCATGTTTTTAACCTTACCTTTGAAGACCTATGTGAAACCTTGTTTTTTACGGCTGCGATGAAGCAAGACCCATCCAACCTTTATAAATCACCCAAATCCACATTCCAACCCTTATGTTATGCATTTTAATTACCTTTTTCATCTTCACACTTTGTATCATTTAGCACGTCGCATATCATGTTTCGCACAGTTTATATCTTACCACTTAAGTTCTTGCAAAGTATTTTGTGCAAGTTATGAGGTGGTTGGCCCCACCATAGCAGCTCCACCCCCCACTTCTGTCTGCTTTCAATATGTGTCATATAATATGAAACCTCATACACATACCACATATCCATTTTCCTCATTATAACTCTGCCCATGCAATGGGCTCCATTGTCCACATCACTCCTTTCTCTCCGCGCTTCACACTTTTTAGATTTAAGAGTTTACCTATGCGCTTATAAAATAAAACTTAAAGTTTGTGATATGCAGGCTATGGTAGGATCCAAATTCTCCTCCATGCCACTTCCCTCCTTCCCACACTTCGTACTTCGAACCATTTATATTTTATCTCTACTGCTTCATGTTAAAGTTTGCGATTTGCGATATGGACGGGCCCACCTTCCCTCCACGTCACTTACGTCCCCCGTGCACTTCACACTTTGCATTTTTTTGGTTTTTACCTCCTCCCTTCTTATAACAAAAACTTAAATCTTGTGACTTGCGATGCCGTTTGGTCTTACCATGCCTTCAGTGATTTCGATCCAGTCTTCGCACATCCCATCACCACTATGCCCTCTGCTTCTCTCCGTCACCTCTGCTCCACCCCAATGTATCCGACGGTCCTTAAAATTTTTTTAACCCCCCATGGCCTTCAAAATTTAACCTTGGGAAGGGGGAGTGGGGGCGAAATAGGAGCTATCCATTACCACTCACTCCTCCACATCTCTTCCTCTCATCATTTCGCACTGCCCTTCTCCGATACTGCTTACGAGTTAAGACCCCCTCTGAAATTCAGTTTCTGGTTTTCAAATAAAGAAAGAGTGTTGGTAGAGCACATGGTTATGGTTTATTCAGTCCCTCCAAGAGCTCCCCACTAACGAATTGAGAATGCACATCACAACCGACTATTTTGCAACCGGAAGTTGAAATCATGAGAGTTAGGGAGTGGAGGATGTCGAACAACAAATGGAATTACATGATGAAGTTTGGATCACTCACTCATTCTTAGCCACTTATTACCAATCCTCTGAAGATTCTAAAATTTGGCCTCCCTAGCTAACTATTTTGTTTCTTCTTACTATTAATATAATGATGTTTTTCTAGTAAAATCCTGATTTTACCTAATTCTGTTATGATTTTTCTGTTGTAAGTGTGATTTATTGATGCACGCTGCAATAGTCTGTTGGGATATTTTGGTTTCACCTGGGTGGGTCGATCATGACAAAATATTTGATCATATTTCCTCAAGGAGAACTTTATATGTAGTGATTTATAATATGAAATAAGGGTTCAGGAATTTTGAAGAATTTTGTTGTAGTTTTGTATGATTGTGCTCCTTCTGCACTGGCACACATTTTTTGGAGAGCTGTTTAAATCTAATACGAATACAGAGCTAATATTTGGATTCCAAATCGGGCAATGAGTAATCTCCTCTTTATGTGTAATCATCTTTCATGCTATTCTTCTTTGATGGTTCGTGTAATGTAGTTGCTAGTGGTTTGTAATTTTATTCATGAATTTGTGCCTGCATAATGCTTAGGTGTTAACGCTCATGTATTAAGCTTTTTTCACTCCCTTAATTCATTCTCCACGAACCTTTATTGTTGTCCATATCTCATTCATATTCATTGCCTCTGAGTTCATAGTAGACATATTCTTAAATATTTTAAGCCTGTCTTTTGTGGGTTCCTTCTCTGTTCTCTCTCAACGCTTCTACATATTTTTAAGATCTCTGCTCATTGTTTTATACTTGGCCCATTTAAAATCCATCTAGCCTCACAGCCTCCCAAGCCCTCTCACATTTTGGGGAATTCACATGAATCAGGCTCAAATTCTCTTCTCCTTTCTTGAACCACCAAAATCATTTTTCTCTTGACCCATATTCTATCAGAGGAATTTATACAATTGTCCACACTTAACCTCTGAATTTAAGATGACCTAGGCACTGGTATTTTGCAACTCAAGGCTGTCTCTAGGAGCTACAACATATTTTTGGCAGTGTTGTTATGGAAATGAATGAAGAAATATTTTATCTGGGACACAAAATTTTCTTCACCTTTCAATTAGGTGAGCATGAAGGGTTGAGAGTTTCACATTCCTCACCTTGGTGACTCCACTGTAAAATAGTCCTAACTAGAAGTAATCGTGGCTTTCATTAGGCCTCACACCATATTCAGATTCACCATCTACCTCCACCTCTAAATCAGATGGTTGTGTTGATTTTCCTTTTCAAAAAGTATGCCCCCTTGGCCCTCCCTCAACCTCTAAATAATATTCCACAAGACTATCTAGAGTGGTGGGCTCGGTTCACTGGGGAATATAGTAATTATATGTAGAAACATATTGAAAAATTTTGTGATTTTGCTGAGAATGTAAATGTAGAGCACTTAGATGTGGTATTAAGTCTTTTCATCCAATCCTTGGAGGCAGAAGCCCGAAAATGAGTCAAGTAACTAGCCAACAACATAGTCCACGCTTGGGAAGAAATGGAAAATTTCTTCACATTGAAATGGGGAGAAACGAGGGACCATGTATATGTCCTCACAGAGTTCAATGCTCTCAAGAAGAGACACAATGAGGATGTAAAAAAGTTTATAAATAGGTTCAATAAGCTCTATAATAACCTCCCCACTAAAATAAAGAATTCCCAAGCAGCTGTTAAGGTTGTTTTCACAAGAGATTTCAAGTCTGATTTTAGGTTCACCTTAAGAGAAAGAACTTAGAAGATTCACATCTCTGGATTAGATCTAGACCGATGCATTGGAGGTAGAAGAAAAATTTTCTTCTACTAGTAAATTTAAAGGGAAGACAGAACATGAAGCTATAAGAAAGAAGGGGGAGGACGCTTCTACCTCAAATTGAGAGAGGGAATCGCAAGAGTATAGGCTTGAAGAAAGTAATAAGCTGATCAAGAACATCTCAAATAAGCTGGTTAAGCTTGAATTGGAGGCCCAGAATCCCCCTTCTCTTTCCAACCAAATTATTCCTAACTGGGAGTTTGATCCTCAATATCGGAGGCCCCCTCTATAGCTATTACAATAGGCCGAGGAAGTCATAGACAACCAAGAAGATCAATTCCTCACCTACTCTGATGATGAGGAGGGTGAACCCATCCTGAAAGGGGAACAAGAAGAGGAAGAAGTCCCTCCAAAGGATCAAGAGATTAATAGTTACTGCAGACATCTCATGGATTTCATGTAAGCTCAACCACACAAGAAGTATGAACTTAGGTCTTCTAGAAAGAGAACCCGAGGGCAAGAACAAAACGAAGAGTCGATATCAAGAGAAAAAATTGCTCCTAGTCCCGCTAGTAAAGGGGCGAAGCTGCTAGAAGAGTCAACCCCTCATGAGGCCACTGCATCCACTTCCACAAAGTAAGGAGTTGATCCTACCAAGGATAATAACCCCACATCTATACCCTTGAAACCACTAGACCCTCCTAAGGAGCAGTTCTAAGAAGCCATTATAGAAAAAGGGCCCACACCCTTCAATCTCCAAGAAGAACAACCCATGGTGGTTTTTGGACCGAATGTAGAAAACCAGTTTCTAACATATAATGAATAATAGGGATGTGAGCTTACCCTCCCTCAAGAAGGGGAAGAGCTAAAGTATTTCCTAGAGGAAAACACTAAAAATCAATAGTAGTCTAGTGATCCAAAAATAGAGGCAGCAGAGCTTAATTTCACAGGATATGTTATGGGTCACTTCAAGAACAAGGATGGGAATTGAGCATGGTGAGAAATTACTATGTAATAAATTCCCCCTAAATCATTAATTTAGAATGGCACTGATGGCTGAAATTATTTATGAACCAAGGCAAAGAACTTAGATCACCACCAAGAAGCCTGTCAAATCAAACATTATATAATATATGAAATCTATGGTATGAATATGAATAACCACATAACTCTAGAATAGGCATCAAATAACACATGAAACCATGGCATGGTCATGGTCATCCATCTAAAGAGATCATTGAAATGGATTTGCAGCATGGACGTAGCCATCCGTATAGATATGATCATGTATACAACCACGAATAATCAATAACTCCCTGCAGTCTTGATTAGAATAATATGCAATCCAAGTTATTCACCATGATCTCAATCAACCCAATGTACAAATCTAGCCATGTGAGTATATGTACTAACATCAAACATGGTAGAAACAACTGGATTACAGTCAATAATGATAAATGTTAACAGTCACGAGAGAAACCACCAATAATAAAGATAGACCTACAGGTATAATAGCACAATCTACAAGTGTGAATAAATGTGTTGAAGTCAAAAAATTGCAGAATCATTCGATCGAAGGTCAATGAGGTAAACATGTCATCGAACATGAAGAACTTTCCATTGAGGCATGCAAGCTCCAAGGTACTAAAAATAATTTTCTAAGCCACCTTCTCGAATAATGAGCTGAAGTCGACTGGAAGTGATTCGTCAAAGGAGGTCTATAATGATTCCCACATCATCGACATGAAAACACATATATCTCAAGATGATAGGAGTGATTCTCGCTTGTAACATAGGAGGCCAGATAGGAAAATGATGTTTGAATATAACAAAAAGGACTTCTGTTGAGCATATTGGCGACAAAAACTCAGAATGTGGAAACATTTGACTCAAATAGGATCAGAGGTCATGTTGAAAAAATGGTAATCGAATGAGAGGAAAATGGTTTTCCCATGCCCATGAAGGCAAACTGACGAATGTACAATGTCTCCAACATGACTGTAATATTCCCACTTAGCCTTAGCTAAGAGGAACATTCAATTTTGTTTTAATTTTTGTTTCATGAATAAATCAATAAAGGAGGACATGTAAAACTCCTAAAAATTCTGAATAAATAAATGCCCATGTGAACAAAGACAAATCAAGGCCATGTAAATAATGACTTGGAGGTGTGAAAGAGGTTTGAGCTAAAGATTGGGTCAACCTTGACCAAATAAACAGCGTTGTCTATGTTCATTACATCTCCAAAAGGGACAACGCAGTTCTAGAAGGGAGCCTCTCATGTGAAAAGGGCTAACTCATCAAGATGGTTTAGGGTTTGTAAAGTGTTTCTCATCTTATAAAAGGAGGAGGAGGGCAGCAAGAGAAGGTTGTTGATTGATCATATTTTTGAGTATTTGTCTACTTAGAAAATTACAATTCTCTATTGTTTAGTGGAGGATTGTATCTGGAATTCCTATGCAGGGAATTCACCTCTTCCTTTGAGGATTCAAGGAGGAAAATTTGTTGAATTGAACTACTATCAGGCTTGTGGCGAAGCTCCTTCTTACATTACAACATTGCTCATCTTGAGGGCTGAGCTATCTTGTGAGCTATAGTGATCTAGTGCATTTTTGGTAGCCTCTTCTCATGGAAGGTGTTATTTAACCTCTTGAAAGAGTGTCTCTGCTTCTTGTACTTCAGATCTGAAATTTCACAGTAGTTTTCTGTGTCATTTGAGATACAGTTTCGTCCCATTGATTAAACTACATTATTTTTGTATGAGGGTTTACATGGTGTCTTGCTCATAGTTTAGATCAGAGATCTCTTGTGATGGGCTTTGTCTCCTACTTGGTGATCCATGGATTAGCTTGCTGATATATGTTCTATTAAGATCTGATCCATTATAATGAAATGTTATATTCATAAATTTACCACAGCAGTTTCCAGATCTGCATCTTCTTTCTCAAATCTACTCTTATTCATGCATGCTTTTGACAAAATTCCAAGTGGATCTTGAAGAGAAAACTATATAGTTTCTAGATCTGATATAGATCTAATGTTTCATCCACAGATCTATCCTAGATCTAAGTTGTAACTTCCAGCTGTTGAAGCTCCTCAAAAATAACGCTGTTGAAGTATTTCTGCAAATATACTTTTGTTCTTCCTCTCTTTCCTGAAGATTTATTGTTTTATTGGCTCATGCATTATACTGTATAATAAAAGGGCTTTATCATAATGTTTATTTGCTGCTGTAAGACTGAAATATAATTCTCCTTTCTGATATCCTCTAAAAATCTGCTAAAACTTCGTAATTCTTGAAGCAGTGCTTGCATTTTGCTGCAGCCTGCCTCTATGGGTGCTTTTTAGCTAGTCAATTTTTTGGGAGATCTGTTTAAATAGTCTAAACTAATTTTTTTCTGATGAAATTCCATATATCAGTCACATAAAACATAAATGAGGGGATACAAGCCCTGATATATGTTATTTTTACACATTTTTACTTATACAATGTTTTTCTTGAACACCTTATTGATATTCCTGAAAAAGGAATATAAAAGTGGTAGCAGAGCTCCACTCTTGGCACAACCTGTGCTTGCAATTGGAGCACCAGTCATGATGCATTCTCAATAATAGAATCCTCCCACTAAGAGGGAGAGGAGGTACCAAAATAGAAGTCATAGAAAGTATGACTACACCATTGTTGATCTTGATAAGGGTCAAGACAAGGGGAAATCCTCTGAATCCATGAATGATAAATATAAGGAAGTAGAGGAGTTTGCAAAAATTCTTTTGGAGGATATGAAATATCTTTCCAAGGAGAGAAAGGAGATGAGGGTGGATAGAATGAGGGACTCCCTTGGGAGATTCCATCAAGGAGAAAGTTCTGACATGTCTCATTTTGGGACTGGTCAACCTGTGAGCTTGCCACAAGCTCCACATGCCTCACAACAATCTACCATGACTACATTATTGGATATAGAGAATGAAGGACTGCAAGAGCCAACCTCCCTGGAAGGGTACTTTGTAGAATATGATTGACAAAGTCAGAGGTTCAAGGATAACTTGAGCTTCCAAGACTTTTGCCATCTTAAGGACTGAAGGAGACCATGGCAGCAGTACAGAGATGGTGGTTTCTTCCAGGGGAGATACCATACTATGGGTAGGTTCTTTTTGCCCAAGTTCGATGGAACATCCTCTTGTTCTACCAAATCATGGGTGGAAAAGTTGGACATCTATTTCCAGTTGAATAAAGTGCCCGTAGTAGAAGCCATCAAGATTGCTACTTTGCATTTTGAGGGAGAAGCCCACAAATGGTGGTTTCATGGAATATCTACATTGGGACACAGTAATGTGTCTACATATGCTCAGTTCACTAGGAGACTAGTGGAGATATTTGATCAGAAATATCCAGAGGCCCCTTTTGTAAGCTTGGCAAAGTTGAAGCAGGAAGGAGATGCAAAGGCCCATATCTCTCAATTCTTGAGGTTGTCAATAATGGTCCCTAATCTATCAGTTGCAAGGAGAGTCTACATGTTCATTGATGGCCTGGAGGAACCTTTTCATGGGTTGGTTAATTCTACCAAGCCCATCACTTTGCATGATGCCATTGAGAGAGCTAGAGATATCCAAGATGCCTTGCCAAGAGCAAGGGAAAATTTCCAAAGAAAAGCCCCTCAATATTCTAAGGGGAAAGAAAGGAAAGATGCTCCATACAAGGAGAGCTCACTGAAGAAACCTCTTAACCTTGATCTCTGGAGGGAATTGAGGAAAGAGAGATTGTGTTTCACTTGTCAAGAGCCATGTGTACCGAGACATAGATGTGCTGCTGGAAGAGCACACTATATAGAAGTCCTCTTAGATTTTGAGGAGGAAGATGGGAATGAAGGACCTAGGAGGGGTCACAGCACTGGTGATGATGAGGAGGAAGATCAATCACCATCCAGAGGTGAAGAGGGAGCCTTTGCTCCAACAAGTGGGACTATTGCTTCTTTGAGAGGAGTTCCCAAATACTTGACCTTAGGAGTACAAGGTTAAGTCATGAACTAGAGAGTGTCTATTTTGATTGACAGTGGGGCAACCCACAACTTTATTGATGCTCACTTTGTGCAGAGGAGAGGGATCCCCACTAATTCTTTTGACGAGCTCTCTGTTTTGGTCCTAGAAGATAGAACTATGCAATGCATGCAATATGTTCCATCACTTTCTGTCACTATGGGGTCCTACACCTTGGTGGATCACTTCTTTATAGTTGACATACCAGACACCAATAACATCTTGGGTGTCCAGTGGTTGATTACCTTGGGGAAGGTCACCATTGATTGGAAGGCCTTGTAAATGGAGTGGGTGGACTTAAAGAGTGGGAAACCACAAATAATTCAAGGCGTGCACAATTATCCTACACCTAATGTTTCCACACAAACAACAGAGATGGATTTTCACAGTGGAAGCAAGGATCTCACAGTTCCTTCTCTCATGTTTATGAGAATGTTTCAAGGAACATTCCTACCTCATGGAAAGCCACTTGGAATTCCATTAGATTCTGATCATGTGGGGGAAGCCTTGCAAAGTGCTGGAGCAGTGGAAGATAAAGCCACATCATTGTGGGAGGAAGAAAAGGGGAGGATCAACCTTCCCACAAACAATTTTGGCATGTGTAATGTCAAAGAAACAATCAACAACAAGGCAAGCACTGCCATGGATGCATCAGCAGTGTTATCCTTGTTGAGCTATGTAGATCCTTATTGAAGGTTTCAACTCCTTGTGGAGTACTCCAAAGATTTGCACACCAGGAGGATATTAGATGGCATGAAGCAAGGAGGAGGCTATTTGGTCCATGAAGGAGTCATCTATCATCTTGGTAAAGTATTCTTGTCTCAAGCCTCTAAGATTAAGCATGAGATACTACAAAGAGCACACAAAGAGTTCCTTTATAGCTATATGCAGTCAACAAAGATCTACTCCCTAATTATGAGGAGTTTTGATTGGGAGGGTATGAAGGAAGAACTACATCAGCACTATGATTGGGAGGAGCTAGATAAGCACTTACAAGAGTGCAATAGTTATGAGGAGATGGGGCAGACAAAGGACTCTATGCAGAAGACATTTTAGCCATCTCTTCCTTCTCTTAAAAGAGGAGAAATTCCCATGCCTAACTCTATGTGTGTGGGATACTTGAATGGTAAAGAATCTGATCTTATAGAGCATGTTTATTTTTCTAATTTGACGCATTCTCTTACCATATGTATGCAGGCCATGGCTCCTACAAGGAGAGATATTACATGTAGATCTCATGGCATTGATGAGACCAATAAAAATTCTAAATCTGGCCACTCCCTTGAGGTGCAAAGGGAGATTCTCTATCATGATGGGTGCTTCCCAAAGGCACCTAACTTGGGTATCACTTTCAGCCATGTCAAAGTGACCCATGCAACAAATATGTGGTGGGAATACCACTTTCCACACTCAGATTTACTCAAGGCAAGGAGTGCATTGCATTGGTATCTCATGTGGGATTGTGACCCACCTCCTCAAGTGCACATTTCAGTTTGCATATATGTGATTTTGCGTCCATATATAGATGATATATTGGTATTGTTTATGGGTTTGTATGGGAAAAAAGTGGGCATTGTATATGTACCACATGGTGTTACACCATTTTTTGGTCATCTAACCTATTATCATTACATGGACCCAAGTACACCATGTAAGACCAATTTTACCCTAAGTAAAATTGCCTTCACTATGTTAAATAACTTAATAAACCACATTTATTAGGTTGTTTATGGTCTAAACAGGAAACCCCAAAAGGAAATATTAAACAAACCTATATTTTTTTGATTTTCCTCATGGAATAATTAATTAAACCATAATTTAATTATTATTCCCAGTCATGTTTAACCCAAAACAAAGAAATTAATTAGATAAACCTTTATTTATCTTATTATTTTCTAGGAATAATTATTTAAATCTTATTTAGATAATATTTCTTGTTAAATATGACTAAATCACCCACAAATAATTAAATAAATCATTATTTATTTGATTATATTTCAACCACTTCCTTAAAAAGATAAATAAATCATTTATTTATTTATTCTTGACAAATAAGGGGATTTGACCCAAGTCAAATACCTTTTCCCTCCAACAAATATAATAAAATATTCCATAAAAGGTGGATCTAGATTTGGTTAACATTATTTTAATCATGCACCAAGATCTAGAATGACCCAATATTTTGTTATAAATAGGAAGGTTTTCCCTACCATTCTTCACCTTTTGTTGCCTATTAGATCACTCTGGATCTATACACTTGGTCACATTTTTCCACTATTTGCTGTGTGAGCTCCCTTTGAGTTCTATTCTTTGTATGGGTTTTCTACACCAACAGGAGAGAGAAATCCTAGATCTGAAGTGCTGAGGACTTCCAAGAACCCTTCCCATTGAGGAGAATAGGAAACATCTTCTTGTTTTCCTCCCAGGTGCCCTTAATACAAAAAATTCTTTCAAAAATTGTTCTTGTCTTGTCTATTGGATATATGGAGCAAACCATTCTTTTTACTGCTTAATGTCTTTCTATGCATAGATCTAGTTTTTTGCAGCTCTTGTCTTGATCAACTAACTGCAGATCTGAAGATATTGGCAGCCTCATTTGTTGTTAGGGCTATTAGTTATGCGTAGCTAAAGTGGTATTTTTTCGTACACTTCGACAAAGGATTCATAATAACACATGGGATGGAACTTTATCTTGTACTTCATGATACATGTTTTAGGTGTGACATTTCTTCACCCATGTTTATTTCTGTTGAGTTTTACACTCCTGAAGGGATAGACTATGCCCCTATCATGTTAGCATTGGAGGAGAAATTTCTTATGAATTGGCTTGATGAGCACTTGATCCATGATGAAAAATTGATCATTGATGGTGCCATCAGTGGAGAGGGAGAAGAACTACAACTCTTACCCTGTTAGTTGCTTGAGGACAAGAAACATTTTGGAGGGGAGGACTGTAATTTTCCCCCTTAGCCTTAGCTAAGAGGAACATTCAAATTTTTTTTAATTTATGTTTCATGAATAAATGAATAAAGGACATGTAAAACTCCTAAAAAGTCTGAATAAATCAATGGCCATGTGAACAAAGACAAATCAGGGCCATGTAAATAATCACTTGCAGGTGTGAAAGAGGTTTGAGCTAAAGACTGGGTCAACCTTGACCAAATCAACAATGCTGTCTAGGTTCATTGCATCTCCAAAAGGGACACCACAGTTCTAGAAGGGAGCCTCTCATGTGAAAAGGGCTAACTCATCAAGATGGTTTAGGGTTTGTAAAGGCTTTCTCATCTTATAAAATGAGGAGGGAAGCAAGAGAAGGTTGTTGATTGATCATATTTCCGAGTATTTTTCTGCTTATACAATTACCATTCTCTGTTGTTTAGTGGAGGATTGTATCTAGAATTCCTATGCAGGGATTTCACCTCTCCCTTTGAGGATTAAAAGAGGAAAATTTTATGAATTGAACCACTATCAAGCTTTAGGCCAAGCTCCTTCTTACATTACAGCGCTGCTCATCTTGAGGGTTGAGCTATCTTGTGAGCTGCAGCAAGTGGGAGTCTAGATCTACAAAGATCTAGTGTATTTTAGGGAGCCACTTCTCATTGAAGGTGTTCTTTAACCTCGTGAAAGAGTGTCTCTGCATATTGTACTTCATATATGTAATTTTACAGTAGTTTTCTGTGTCATTTTAGCTACAAATCTATCCCATTGAGTAAACTGTGTTATTTCTGTATGAGGGTTTACATGGTGTCTTGCTCATAGTTTAGATTAGAGATCCCTTGTGCTGGGCTTTGTCTCCCACTTGGTGATCCATGTATTAGCTTGCTGATCTATTTTCTGTTCAGATCTGATCCATTGTAATGAAAATTTATATTCAAAAATTTACTACAACAGTTTCCAGATCTGCATCTTGTTTCTCAGATCTACTCTTATTCATGCATGCTTTTGAAAAAATTCCAAGTGGATCTTGAAGAGAAAACTATATAGTTTCCAGATCTGATATAGATCTAATGTTTCATGCAAATATCTGTCCTAGATCTGAATTGTAACTTCCAGCTACTGAAGCTCCTAAAAAATAACGTTGTTGAAGCATTTCTGCAAATATACTTCTGTTCCTTCTCTCTTTCCTGAAGATTTATTGCTATATTGGCTCATGGATTCTACTGTATAATGAAAAGGATTTATCATAATGTTGACTTTCTGCTGTAAGAATGAAATATAAGTATCCTTCCTAATTTTCTCTGAACATCTGCTAAAACTGTGCAATTCCTGAAGCAGTGCTTGCATTTTGCTGCAGCCTTCCTCTTTGGGTGCTTTTTAGCTAGTCAAGTTTTTGGGAGATCTGTTTAAATAATCTAAAATAATTTTTTCCTGATGAAATTCCATATATAAGTCACATACAACTTAAATTAGGGGAACCAAGCCCTGATATACGTTATTTTTGCACAGTTTTATTTATAAAACGTTTTTCTTGAACACCATATTGATATTCCTGAAAAAGGAATATTAAACTGACATGAACTATAGATGAGTGCCATGTTCAAGAGTGAAAAGCTTCCAAAAATACAAATAGGATTTTAAATTTCAAATTTTCCCTCGTTATTTCTAATGAATACCTATTTATTTTTTATAGCCAGCATGAAGAGGATAGCATATGATGGGCATGTAAGTTCATTCTTTTAATGAATCCATCACAGTAATTTTAACAAGCCCTAGGAAGGAGTAACTTGTTCCTACCATGGTGACAAGTCTTCCGTCGTGTAATTTCTAACGAGTCTAATGGAAGAGTAACTCAATGTATTTTCATGTTTAAGGAGTTTGAAAAAGAAATGGAAAGAAAACACCATCACCTCCATTTTCGTAAATAATCTCTCGAATCCGTAAAGGTAGAAAAAAATACCTGAGAGAACCTCTCCGCCATGTTCGATCAAGGTATTCATTTTTCATAAATAGTGAATCTCGGCCTGAAAAGGGGGTAAAGATATAGTGAGACCACATCAATTCATTTACTTTAACGAGTTCAAAATGACAAGTACTCAGAAATATTTTCATTTTTTGAGAGACAAAAAAGAGTTGAAAGATTACTCCTCATAGAGGAACGAGTGGTATAAAGGGTAACAACTAGTTTTTCCAATTATGGAACTACAAAAATTAGGTAAAGGTAAAGAGGTTGGCTAATAAGACCACTCATTGCAACGGTTCCTCTAGAAAGGGTAAAAAAAATCAAGTGAGAGGGTATGATCGGCCAAGTAGATGGGGACGATGGAATGAGAAAAACAAGGCTCATCTAGTAGAAGAGGAAGATAAAAGGGCAATCACTAGTGGTGAAATGGGGATGGTTTCATTTTTTTTACAAACTTGAAACATGGAAAACTATGCTTGAAATTGGTTTCTTTTTTACACAAGCTTGAAACATGTGGAAAAACTATGCTTGAAACTAGTTTCATTTTTACACAAATATTGAAATGGAGATGTTATGTGGAATTATGAATTATGGATAAATAATTCTTCCCGAGACATGTGCTAATATAGAACAACAGGTCAAATAATTTACGACTATATTTCCTAACTGTAAATAGACACACATAATGAAATAAGAAGCTTAGTTGGAGTCCAAGCACTTCCAAAATCTCCTTCTGTCACTTTTGTTGTAGTTTCAAATTCCAGTCGGTTGTGAAAAATATTTCTTGCAAGAATGAACACTAAACAATAAGAGATAGTAATAATACATATGCCTATTCAAGTTATTTAGCTAGATCAATAAATCATAAACAATATACATCAAATAAGAAATCATGATATGGAAAATCAAATCTTATATAGATGCATATAGGGAAAAATAAGCAATAATATTTATTAATGATAGAAGGGGAGGTTACAACCCAGTGATTGATTTAGTGTCACCATCTCCAGCAGCATCCCAACATCATCACAATGCAGATATCTCCAGCAATATGTTACTCAAATCAACTCCTCAATTGAAATTCCACCATAATTTTTCTACTCAAAATCTTCCTTCTCAAACACTAAGATCAGTGCTCAATTTATAGAGGAGTTGAAGGTATTTTTACAATAAATGACTTTTCAATAATAGGAAAGACATGTTCCCAATCTTGCAAATGTCAAATGGACACATGGATTCGAATTTTGACACATGTGAACTCTTCTAGAAGCAGTGGCCAAGTGGAGATTTTGGAACAATGAGAATTTCACTCCCAATGTGACCAACACACCCTTGGATGTCGGGAACTATTTTGCAAAGTAGCCTTGCATGGGGTTACCTGCATATGCAACGCACTTAGTCCCTTTAGAGGCAGCGTTGATGAGCTCTCATATGATATATTATAAACTTGAAATCTTGGAAACCTTTACAGATGAAAGTCATGAATGATTTGTCTTGTTCTTTGTCTTAGGGCATATAGCGACTGAAATGATAGGGGATGATAGACCCTATTCATTGGTCCTGGAGATGATGCCTAGTTAACCATGTCATTTGGAATGGTGCCTAAATTTACCTATAACAATTGCCCCCTAAAGCATGAAGTTGAAATAATAATAACAATATTTTTATTGAGATGCTTTACACTGTGATGGGCTGGAGATGAAGTGGAGTGGCGACTTGCATCAATCTTACAAAACATTACATCATGATATATCCTCTTGATCATAATTTCTTAGGGTAGGCATTCCCATGTTCAGCACATAAAAATCTAATAACATTTACATAATTCAGAAAGTCATATATATTGGAATGTTTCCTAATACAGACATGCCTACACATATAGGCCCATGTTCGGATGAAGATCTGTATGTAAGGTCACCGTATAGATGATGTGTACAAAAATTCTAAAATCTCAGCCTGGATGGCCGAAACTAGATCCGGGGTCTTCTTATCTCATTCACTAGATCATTCAGGTACAAGTCTAGACATGCAAATATATGTTTTTTAGTCGAACATGGAAAGACATTGTTTGATTACCAGCCAATGATGTGAGTTTTTTACAAACATGAGAGAACCACCATTGATGTCAATGGCCCTCAAGGTATTACAATACATTTCATAAGGCATGAGTAGATGATTTGTTGTCGAACGCCAAATAAAATCTTTCAGTCAAAAGTCCGGAAGCAAGGATCGTGTCGATGCTATAACGAGCCTCATGGTACTGGAACATAATGTTTCTAAGTGAATTTCATGGATAATTATTTGTCGTCGATAGGAAGCCACCTTATGGCGAAACGGGAGTTGCTGATTTCAAAGACAAAGATATGATTTTATATAGAAATTTTCAGGGATGAAGGTCATGAGAATGAAATTTTATGAGTATTGCAGAATGATGAGTATTCACTAGATGACTTCTCTTGAACATATTGGTGACACTGAGATGAGTTGGCAGCATTGATCCAAAACTGAAGTGAAGGTATGATGAGCCATAGGTATGAAAGAACCGTCAAGACGATTACCCAACCCAAACAATGATCACGAACATGGAGTGAAGTGTCATTTTCAAGAGCAACTTGCTATCATAAAGAATTCTGCAAACTTTTCCGAAATTTTCCCCAGTCGTTTGTCGACTAGTACCTCTTTAATTTTTAACAAGATTGAGGAGGATAACATTTGCTTGATCTATAATTCAACCCTTCGGGCAAATAAAGTATCGCTATTTAATAATTTAACGAGTCTAGCGATGAATGAAACTCAATTCTTTCCATGATCAACAAGCCCATCGCTATTTTATATTTTAACAAGCTTAACGAGAGTGATATCCCGGTCATTTTTCATATCTAGAGAGTTTGAAAAAGAGGACGAAAGAAAACTCCAAAAGTAATTTTTCGTAAATTTGTCACTCAGATCCGAAAAAGTGTAAAATAATATTTGAGATAATCTCTTTAGTAATTTTCAACCAAGGTATTCCTTTTTCGTAAATAATCTATCTCAGTCTGGAAAAGGGTTAAACTTATACTGAGTAGGTATCAATTCATTTTCTTTTACGAGATCGAAAAGACAAGTGCTAGAAAATATATTCACATTATCGGAGTCTGAAAAGAGATGAAAGAAGACTCGAGGGGTTCCATTTGCATTGTTATCAAAGCTCGAAAAAAAGATAAAAGTGCGCTTCAAATCCTTTTTTGTTTTTAACAAAGCTCGAAAAATAAGGAGAAAAGGTATGCTTTGTGGTCAAATCATTCTCGAAATAAATTTTCACGAATAATTTCTTCATATGTTGTAAGACCTATTCAGAACAACATCAAATGGATTAAAAATACTTGTTTCATGATAAAAACATAATAAACCATAGTCATAGCAATAAATTTTATTTTCAAATAATTAAATGACTATTAAAAAGTGTTTTACTATTCATTTTTACCACTCCATAGTTACCATTTGCATTTTGGAGCTCTGAACTTGATTTTTCCCCCAAACTTCAGCTGCTGATTACGATCGTTTCTGTGGACATATTTCATTGTCGTTTGATCCAGGTTAGTGATATGAACCTCCTCTTTCCTTCAATAATAATTCAATTTCCAATTTCTGCAATTTTTTATGGTTTTGAGGCCCCTAGGGTAAATTCTGCCCAAAAAGAGGGCAACGCACCCTTGAATGTTGAAACTTGCATTGCATAGCAAGTAAATTGAAGACTACTTGCATACACAATGCACTGTCTCTTGTTAGGGACTACCTTGGGTGCAATCTAGATTTTTGGTTTTTGCATTATGCCCTATTTTTTGCAATGAATGGAATCTAATGGTTCTTTTGGTTGTATTTGAGGTTTCCATCGGATTATAATGACGATTACATGGAGTGAAAGAGAACATGAAGAACGAGATATGATGGCCTTAAATGAACTAGGTACAGTAAGAGCTAATGCAGGAGCATCAAACTTAATTTTATTATTCATATGTGTGATTTACAGGGTGAGGATTTTTAATTATTTTATTAATTATTTTGCCCAAATTTAATAAATTAAAAGAGAAAATATAGATGTGAGGATTATTGTAAATATTCCTTTAATAATTAAGGATATGAGTGGAATGGAATTAGGTAGATAATCTAGGGATTAGGAATTCCATATATGGGACTTAGTTGAGTCCAAAAAAATATAAATCTAATTTAGATTTTAGTTAAGATTTGTGTGGAGGAATTATGGAGTGGAATAAATTCATATTTATGTATAAATAGGAGGGTTGTGTGAGGATGAAAAAGAAGTGAGGAATATAGAGAGAGTGAGAAATGGGTTGAGAGCTTTTTGTAAAGGGCCGAAAGCCAAAAGGCCATTCATTGTAATATTCGATTAGATGTTTTGAGTTTGTAAATTTCATTATGTTTATTATTATGCCATCAATTTTGTTTGGATGGCTCTCCTTTCTGTATGTATATTTTAAGCTGTAAAATGTTTTCTTAATGAAGAACTAGATGAGTTTTCTTAGATTGAAGGAAGTACACGAGCTTTTATATGCTAGGATCTGATTTAACCTAGAATCCTAGCATCATTTGGTATCAGAGCGAACGAGATGAGTTGGAGGATGAGTCTCTCCTACGTTGAGGCTGTTTCATTTGATTGCTTGTTGTGAGCAAGGAGAGCAGATCGAATTGCTAGATTAAGAGTTAATTGAGTTATGTGGCGCATTGAGTCTATGAATATATATATATATATATATATATATATATATCTATATATATGTTGTGTAACCAGCTCCAAAAAGAGAAGAAAAGAGATATAAATGCCTTATAAATGAGCCACTTCGAGGGGGAAACCTCCAATACATTACATAAATGAACAATTCTTGGATGATACAAATGAAAAAACCTCCTTTCTATATATAGGAGTCCATGGGGCCACAATGTAATCCTAGCCGACCTAACAATAATAATGTAAGGGCACAATAATAACAATATGGGGGTTACAGGGGTACAACAATAACGATAAAAGGGGTTAGACTAACATAATAAGGGACTACACTATTAATATAGGGGCTTAACATGCCCCTCTCCTTCAAACAAGTGTTGTCCTCAACGCTTGATTATTTCTTGATGCTTCTGTATAAAATTCTCATCGTCCCATGTGGAATCTTCTACAGGAAAGTTCTTCCACTTGCTGAGATAATTTGAAATTGATTGTACTTGTCAAGTTCTTGTTTCTGTGACTGCTTCAGAACTTCTTTCGATGTGATATTGATCTTCCAGTTGTTTCATTTGATTTTGCACCAAAGTTAGGTTATCCTTTGAGAGTTGGAGAACTTGTTGTTGATGCTCATTGTGATATTCCACTACTTTATCATCCATAATATATTTTATTTGATCCTTCAAACCATCCAAATTAGCCTCCATTTATGCTTTTAAACCATCTATTTCATCTTCAATTTCTCTTCGTAATATTGAAATTTGTTGCACTTGGTACCATAATTTTGATATCTCATATTGCAATTCTTCCTCCTCATGCATCATAGTATAGCTTTCTGAGGGTTTAATGGGTATGGAATTATTTTGTGTAACCAGCTCCAAAAATAGAAGAAATGAGATATCAACACCTTAGAAATGAGCCACTTCGAGGGGGAAACCTCCAATACATTACATAAATGAACAATTCTTTTCACCATTAGGAAACCTTTCTTGTATAAACTTTGTCAAACCTTCCATATCTACTTTTAGAAAATTCTTCATGTTTTCCATTTTCTCATCGATCTTAGCTTCCATGTCATCCGTCTTAGATTCCATGCCAGCCTCCATGCCATCCATCTTAGCTTCCATGTCTTTCTTCAAACCGTCCATCTTCACTTCCATGCCATCCATCTTAGCTTCCATGCCTTTCTTCAAACCGTCCATCTTCACTTCCACGCCTTTCTTCAAAACTTCCATTTCATTTTTTGTTGCTTTTTGCGAGAGTGAAATTTGTTGCACTTGCTCTTGTAATTTTGATAGATCATGTTGCAATTATTCATATTCATGAGTCATGGTAGAGCCTTCTGAAGGCTTAATGGGTGTTGAATTCTTTTTAGGCGCCATTTTAGAATCCAATATTGATACCTTTTACTTGCTTTGAGGAGCTCGATATTGAAATTGAATTATCTCTGTAATTGAAAATCTTAAATATCTGAAATTCAGCCCTGTAGTAGCCCTCTGAAGCTTCTTTCAAATGCCACAGGTCTGATCTAATTTTGATTCCCCAAGACAAAGTTGTGTCCAATCTCCCACAATGACCTAATTTTGGACTGGTTCAGTAGAGAAAACTTGTAGGACTTGCCACGTGTCACTGTTTCGTTCTTTGTCTCTGAAATTGATAGCCAAGAAACTACAGTCCGTGTACTTCCGACCACTTTTTACGGAACTCAAATCCACTGCTCAGAGAGAGAGTTATTGAACTTTTCCCACGATCACCTCTTTGAGATGCAATTCAGGAGCCTGAAAAAGCACTACCTTCCACAGATCATATCTCCAAAAATATTGCAAACCAAGGTATGAAATTTTTTGAAGACTTTCCTCAGGATTTTAGCTTTGCACCATACGAATTTCAGATTCTGAACCTTCGTAGAAAAAAATTTATAGCGAAAATTCCACGATGACCTGTTTAGGAGCTTGAAAAAAGACCTAACGTCCACATATGATATCTCCGAAAATATTGCGAACCAAGCTCTGAACTTTTTAGAAAATCTTCCTCAATATTTCAGCTTCGCACCCTAAAACTTTCAGCTTCTGAAACTTCGTAGAAAAAAAGTTATAGAGAAAATTCCACGATGACCTGTTTGGAGCAGCGAAACCCTAGAATCCCAAGCTCTGATACCAAATGTTGTGTAACCAGCTCCAAAAAGAGAATAAAAGAGATATAAACGCCTTAGAAATGAGCCACTTCGAGGGGGAAACCTCCAATACATTACATAAATGAAAAATTCTTGGATGATACAAATGAACAAAACCTCCTTCTATATATAGGAGTCCATGGGGCCACAATGTAATCCTAGCCAACCTAACAATAATAATGTAAGGGCACAATAATAACAATATGGGGGTTACAGGGGTACAACAATAACGATAAAAGGGGTTAGAATAACATAATAAGGGACTACACTATTAATATAAGTGCTTAACAATATATATATATATATATATATATATATAGATATACATATATATATATATATATATATATATATATATATATATATATATATATATATATATATATATTTGAGTGTGTGACTACAGGAATGTGAATGCATTTGAAACAAGAATGCAGGCCTGTGGTTTGGGTGAGTGATTTTAAGTTATGGAATCTGTATGAAGATCAAACAAATTTTGTGAAGGAAACATCACAGGTGATGTGTTTTAACGTGCAGGCATATAAAATTCATAATAATGTGTGTGGCATCAATGGCTCCAAAGCATTTTAGCAGGCCCTGAATGGTTTCCAATTTGACCTTGATCTGGTCCATTTCATTTTCATCAGGCCATGTCAAATTGTGCCTTACCAGTCCTCCATTGATTATATGAATCTCCATGTCACCTGTTAGAGTCGGCCCTTACAGCCCTCCGTCAGTGATCATTTCGTCTTTTGCATATTCATTTTTAGGTGTCTCGCTTGTTCCACTTCGTTGCATTTCACTAGGAGCATGCCATGGACTGACGAAGGGGTCTGTCGTCTTATGTTTCCTCATGTTTACACCTGCAGTGCTATTTTAAAAATTTTCTCAAAAAATCACTCAAAGTCATTGTCATTTCATTTTTGGTCATTAAAATGTCAATAAGTGTCTTTGGTCCTAGTGTCTAGGGTTTTTGAGTCATTTGTATACCAGTCATAAAGCCTGCAAGGTGAGGAAGGTTCCGCATATTGTGATTTTTTGTTTTATTATCATCGGCATTTAAAAAAAAAACATTTCTAGTCCAAAACTCTGTTTTGGAACTAGAAATTGATTATTATTATTGTTGTAATAAATTGTACTTATTCCACCAAGAAGAAAATGTCAAAAGCAGACCCCTGGTCTTTTCCTTAGCTGAATAGCCATATCCCTGCAAGAAAACAGCAAAATCATCAAAATCGAGCTCAGAAAAGCCAAAAGAAGATTGTATTTAAAAAGCCAAATGTGAAATTACAAAAACATTGTAATATGGGTTTTCAATTAGATTTGAAACAAATCTGATTGTGGAAGATATTTGCAGCATATATAAAAGCCAAACCAATTTCATTTGCACCAATCTACAGCACCCAAGTCGAGATTTGGAGTTGGAGGGCCGAATTCACGTTTTGAAACATCGTGGACAGGGTCTTGGAGCTCGAGCGACCCACCTGGGCGCGAGCGACCCATCTGGGTAGAGCGACCCACTTGGGTTATTTCCGTAGTGAGAAATTACAAGGTGAGCGACCCACCTGGGCCGAGCGACCCACGCAGAGGCGAGCGACCCACACGTCAACATAGGTCCGAAAAATCGTTTTGAGCGCCCAGTCTTGTTTGGGATCGCCCCCAACGGCCTTCAAACAGGTTTTTAACAATTGCTCAATGTTTTTAAATGCGTTGGTGGCATCATTGATGATTTCAAACACTTCAAATGGAGGATTTAAACCCCACAGTCATGGAAATATCGTTTTCAGGGTTTTAAAATGAATATAGATGGTTGCATGAGTTTGTCTCCTATTTTATGTCAGTGATATATCCAACCTTGCATATATTATCAAAACCATATTATTCTCATACCCATTATACCATTGTGACCATTGCTATTACTTTACCATGTTTAAGACTTTCGTTCCATGGTGACTATGGTGTATTGTCTGCACTTTGCACTTATTAAAAAAGCTCAGTCTCATAACTGGCCTCGTCATTTGCCCATTGACCCTTATAACTCTGTTGTAATTGTTCATAAACAAACATTCCATATGATGCCATACTCCCTTTGATGAGAGATTTGCTGAAGTCGAAGGGTTGCACCTTCCCTTTGGTCAAGAAGTTTTCACTTGCATTTAAAGCAGAGAGATTGTGCCTCTTTGTCCATATTAAACGGAGATATTATCATGGTTTGTTTCCTTATGGTGTTTGACTGGTGGGGATATTTATTTGGGTGTTGAAACACACATCATAACTTTGTTGCCTTTGCTTTCTATGTAATTATACATAGTGCCCGATAGCTTAGTCGAGCATGTGGGAGGCAGTGAGAGCCAGGCTAGGGTCGGGGGCGGTGATTCGATGACTGAAGGCAATGTGCCACGGGGGTCCCACAGAGATCACAGAAGTGGTAATCATCGCAGAGAGGAGCCTACTTCTTTGGCTCGGTTGCAGGCATTTCCATTAGCTATGGATTGTTTTCGATACTTGTCATGTTTCAGATTTTGTGAGATGGTTGCACAAACCCGGCCTCATCGTGAATTGGCCCGTCTATTTGTTCTACATTTACGGGATGGCCGGGTAAGTCTTGCTGGGGTTGATTTCATTGTGTCACCCTTGACTATTGCTCAAGCCACTGGTATACCAAACATGGGCAAGGAATGGAACAAGGGTCAGCATTTAGAGAAATTTCACTATGAGCCATATATTAAAACTGGATATATGGGTTACTTGAGCAGAGTTTTTCCATTCAGATTCTTGAGAGATGAGTATGCACCGCTGATGAAGCTCATCATTCAGTATTTTAGTTGTGAGGGCAGTTATGCTCGTCTTTTCGCGTACCATATTCGTTTGTTGATGCACTTCACAAGGGTACGTATGATGAATATTCCGTATTTCATATACCGCAACATAGAGAGGATGGTGATGTTTGTGCAGAAGAAGACGAGCCCAGTGCAGCAGTACAAGAGTATATATTATTTCGCTTTGATCAAGATCATGGTGTCACATCAGTTGGCAGAGCAGGGCATCACTTGAGAGGATTTCATTTCTAGAGACTTTTTCAGAGTGCCACAACCGCTTCTCGAGATAGTTCATGATGCAGGAGAGCCTTCACACCAGACGGACATGCTTGAGGTTGAGCATATCAGCACTCCTTTGGTTCAGAGGGGGCCTTATTTGCAGCGACACGGCGAGTATTATCTCCACGTGAGGTGGAAGGGGTCTTGCCGACTTCATCAACAGAGCGAGTATTATCTCCACATGATGTGGAAGGGTCCTTTCTACTTCGATCTGATCTGAGGTACAAGGCAGTGCAAGAGGCCCATGCATGATGAGGGCCATGAGGAGCGGGACACGGATTTGGCTGATCATTGATGTTGATACGAGCTCCCTGGCTGAGGCGAGGAAGTCATCCGAGCAAAGGGCCGAGAATGACCAGGCGAAAGACCAGTTCTGGAGAAGGCTCAGTGGGTGATTAACTATTTGGAGCGGCGTAACAAACAGCTTGAGGATGAGCTCACATTTTATGAGGTGCGCCAAATCCGTGAGGACAGACAGTGGAATCGAAAGAGACCCGGTGACATGACACCAACTGATAGAGATACTGTACTCACACGTGTGAACATCCATCTGGAGAAATTGTTGGCGAAGGCCAATCGAGACAAAGACATGCTTCGTCACATGAAAGGCCATTATTGGGCTCGCATGCATGTCTGCAAAGCGAGAATGAAGATCATGAAGAGGAGGTTGCGCAAAGCACTAAGACGGCGGAAAAGGCCTAATCCACTTCGGATTTTGGCTGAGGCTTCATTGACTGGGCAGGACACATGATGGAGGACCTCCGCTCCGAATTTGGGCAAATTCAGAGAAAATTTTGTCATTTTCAAATTTTTGGTCTAAAAAACAGGTTTTGCAGTTACGTGGGTCGCGCGCTCATGCGCTCACTTTTTTTTGGGACACTTGCTGGAGGAGATTTTTACATTTTTGGATTTTTCATGGTTAATTATGCATCCTCTGAAGTCAATTTATCATTTCATCAAAATCTGGATGGTCAAACAGCTCAAAAACACCATGAAAACCACCTTGCTGCCACCTTTTGCACCAGCAGGGAGTACCTCTGGGAGAATGAGGTTTTGGAGGGTCAAATGAGCTCAAAATTCATAAATTCTACTTGGGTTGGAAATTAGACATCCAGGGCTTTCCAACGAGCTATCATGAGCTCAATTTGGATGCCGGGAAGTACCTCAAATGCAGCCTGGAACATGAGCGACCCACACGGCTCAGGAGCGACCCACCTGACATTTTTCCTGAATTTTCAGCTGCCAGCTCAGTTTTTCGCCTAGTATGGACCAGTTTTTCTTATGGATAGAATTTTTGGGTTTTTATGATGTAAATTCATGTTTGGCATGTAACTTTGGCTTATTTTTATCTCTTCTAGAAGATTCACTCTCAAATGAGTAAAAAATCATGTAATGGATTAGTTTCCACTCTTTTAGAGGCAAGTTGTTAGCTGCCTAGATTGTAGTTCCATGATTAGAATTGGTTGAAACTGATCCCTGAAGAGGGAATTCGACCCCTAGAGGTGGGGAAAGGTGTTAGAGTGATATATATATTGTAATTTCTCAATCATTTTCAGAGGTTGGAGAGGTTGGACTCTTGAGATACTTTTGATATCATTGTACATACTTTTCATATTTTGGCTAAGGAAAGATCAGGGGTTTTGCGGCACTTGTTGGGATCCTTGTGGTGTTCTGTTCTTGATGGTGTTTCTTCTTTGTTTATTGTAAGTTTCTTCATGTTTAATGTATGCCATCCTTTCATTATGCTTCTGAACTAAGTTGAATGAGTGAAATAAGGTTGAATCCATTGTTTACAGTGCTTGGCCTTTGAATTCAGTTAGTTCTATATGTTTTCAGCTGTTTGGAGAGGATCCAAGTTCTTCTTTGCCCTATTCAGCTCCTCGTCGGTCTAATCTGTCCATATATCCAATCAAAAGCATCAAGACATTCACCTACCTCGCCCCAACTCGAACTCTGCAAAGGTCTGACCTTATCCCCGGACCCAAAATTTGTTTTCCCATTTCTCCAGCGAAAACCCAAAAAACCAAAAAACAAACATACCTATCTCTTTACTAGCCGAAAATCAGTTCCTATTGTAAGTCATCTCGCATCCTATTGCTTATTTTCTCGAGATTGACGGAGAGAGCCCTCTCCTGTCCTCGTAGGGCTAGCTACGAGGCTGAGCGTGGTTTGATGTAGCCTTGAGTTTTACTTCATTTCAGCCTGAGGTAGATTTGAGTGCTAACATAGTGGCGACCATACTGGGGAATATCTCAATGGTTTGCTTGTTGATGTGTTTGTTCCATGAGTCTTAGACGGAGTCTGAAGTCACGCCAGGTAGCTTTCGAAACGCTTTTGTTATGCATAAGCGGAAGTAGATAAACGCTGCTTCAGTCGATCTCCGGTAAGCTTGTGTGTGCAGTACTTGATCTGTAAATCACCCCAGTATACTTATTCGTTCTAGACCCTTTGGATGATTGAGTCTAGAAGTCAAAAGGCTGAAAATAATTGACTGTGTTCTTTGAAATTTATCCCGAGAAGATCAATACACTGGCTTCAAGAAGGAATACTAGGGCGAATCCTGACCCTGATCCACCAACAATATTCGAAAATCCAAATCTGATTCGGAGGACCCTTAGAAAACAAGGAAGTCAAGAAAGTTCTGAAAGAGAAAGCAAATTGAGTTTTGGGAGTTCCAGATTGCTTACCCGATCTGCATCCTGTCCTGTGAAAATCATATATGTTGATGAAATCCCTTTTGATGCACGGTTTGAAACATCCTTGTTCGTAAATTTTTCCGAAACTGAATTGTCAAGATTAGTTCCAGATCCATTGTTTACTGAATATTTGCAATATAGATTTATTTCACATTACC
The DNA here is from genome assembly GCA_034641835.2 of Pinus albicaulis. Taxonomy (NCBI): domain Eukaryota; kingdom Viridiplantae; phylum Streptophyta; class Pinopsida; order Pinales; family Pinaceae; genus Pinus; species Pinus albicaulis. Next base: position 539,085,531 of record CM076574.1, on the reverse strand, counting down.
TGGATAAACAATTGCAAAGTTCCATTATGGATACTAATACTCCCGAATTCACTGAATCTGCTTCACAAATTCTTGAGCCATCTGAAATTGCATCGAGTTCACGGATCCCTACTGAGCCTCCCTTTATCCCTACCATTCCGGTTCAGCCTGAGCTTTCTGATCAGCAATCAATAGTAATTTCTCCTCCGTCTCCATTGAATACGTCTCGCAGACCTACTTCTCCTAGTCCTCCTGTGTCTCCTCGACAACAGATTGTCATCAATCCACCAAGAGCTATGGCTGCTCGTTTTGCACCTCTTGTATTACCACAGCAGTTGAATGATATGCCCGCAGACTATCAGAGCAAGATCCCAACATTTGATGGCACTCCACAAAGTCTTCCTGCACAACAGCATGTAGACAATATGGCAGATTTCTTTGATCGTTTCGAGATTGATGAAGAGAATGTGAGTATGAGGCTTTTTGTGCAAACTTTTGGAGGAGAGGTAAGAAAATGGTTTAGAGCCTTGCCGCAAAGAAGCATCGATACATTGGCAGAACTCCAGAGGCAGTTTTTAGATCGATGGGAGATGAAAAAGGATCCGCTGCAGATTACTTCAGAATATACAAATCTCAAACGTAATCCTGGTGAGTCTGTTCAGGATTATATCATTAGATTCAATACAGTGTATAATGCTATTCCGGATGACTTGAGGCCGTCTAAAAAGTCTGCTCTCCTTAAGTTCCCGGATGGCTTTGATCCGGAGATGGCTTATTCCCTTCGTGATAGAGATCCACCTACTTTAGAAGATATGCAGAAGGTCGTTGTTAGTGTTGAGGCAAATCTGAATGATAAAAGAGCACGGTTGAAAGCGGAGAAAAGAGTGACAATAAAGGAAGAGCCTTCCACATCTATATCAGAACAGCACTTGGCTCGTGAGTTGGAAAAGGTTTTAAAAAGAATGAATCTCGACAAATCAGAAACACAGTTTCGAAATCCAAATTTCTGTGGCCAGCAGCAGCCACAATTCAGAATTAAGCAGCGTGAACAAAGAGCTCAAGAGCCAACAGCCCAACAGCAGATTAAGACCCCTCTTTTGCAGAATTTTGTGAGTCATGATTCCAATGATGATGATGATGTATCAGGTGAGCAAAATCATTTCTTCACTCCCGATGATTTGCCTATCTATATCACTGAGGATGAAGAATATGGAGAAAGTTCAGTTGTTCAGAAAGATGAGGATTTCATCCTAACAAATGATGCTGATTTAGAGGAAGAGTCAGATGAATACCAAAGAGGATATATGAATGCATTGACTGCCCAGCAGAAACAATATTCATTGAGAAATCGAGATGTGCCCATAAATCCCATTCAGAAAAGAAAAGAAGCTTCAGCACCGAAGACGGATTCACCGATACCACAAAAGAAAGGGAAAGAGACAATTGATCCAGCAGCTAGTAAAGTATCATCAGCAGAGAAGGTAAATCAGTCAAACATAGTGAAAGACAAGGCTGAAAAGAAGGAAGTTCCGGTTAAAGAGGTTGAGAAAGTTTCAGCATTTAGTTTGGAAAATGAAATTTCCAAACTAAAAATATCTATTCCTTTGACTGAAATCATGAAGAACAGCAGTTACCGTGGTCAAGTCTCCAAAATTCTGAACTTTGATCCAATGATTGACACGGTAAATGTTGAGGATGATCAGCCGGAATTGATTTTTGGGCCTGCATTAAATGGTGAGTCTCCTGACAGTAATGTTCCTCCTTTTTACATCAGTTTGAGGTTGCATGAATATATATTGCACAATGCTATGCTCGATTCGGGTGCTTCACACAATTTGATGCCAAAGGAAATCATGGAAAAGTTGGGATTAGACATTACAAGAGAGTATCATGATTTGTATTCATTCGATTCCAGCCGGGTAAAGTGTATAGGACTCATCAAAGATTTGGTGGTAAGCTTAGATCAAATCCCAGCAAAGAATGTTTTGATGGATGTGGTGGTTGCCGACATTCCTCCACGGTTCGGGATGCTCCTTGCAAGATCTTGGGGGGCAAAGTTGAAAGGTACACTTCAGTTAGATTTCTCTTATGCTACAATTCCGGTCTTCGGTCAAATGAGAAAGTTATATCGAGAGCAGAAGATGAAATACATGATAACTAGCAAAGAGAAGCCAATCAATCATCCTGTGAATTATGTACATACCGACTTAGAGTCGTTTGTGTTGCTTGCTGATAGTTTTAATGATATAGAAATTCAATTAGTTCAGGCAGAAGATATACCAGAAATCAATGAGAATTTTAGAGAAGTTTTGCAAAAAGAAAGAAGAGAAAAACAAGCTGTTATGGAGCAATCAGCTGAAGACAATGGGCAGCAAACAGGAAAAACAGAGCCGGTACAGTTTCAACATTTAGAAGACGATGAAGATGGTCTTTGGACCATGGATTTTGATGGCGCAGTGGGCAGCGATGGTGCTGGGATTGGTGTGTGGATTCGTAGTCCATTTTCCGCTCCTGATAGAGTTCCGAGCAATGTGAGAGTGTGTTCTTACAAGCTTGCATTTGACTGTTCTAATAATGAAGCAGAATACGAGGCTCTTATTGCTGGCCTTACGATTCTTAAGAAGCTGAAAGCGAAGAGGATTGCAGTATATGGTGATTCAGAGTTAGTGATAAAGCAAGTTAAAGGTGAGTTTCAGGCTAAGCATCCTCGCATGAGGGCTTACCGAAATGCAGTTTTGGACATTCTGAAGTTATTTTCTGATCATACTTTGACATGTGTGCCCTGCATACAAAATGGTGTTGCTGATGGACTTGCTAAGGCAGCAAGCAATCTTAAGATTCCAATGAATTCCAGCAACAAATTTGAGATACATGTGAAACACCGGCCCACCGTTCCAGACAATCAGCGATGTTGGCAAGTCTTTGAGGATGATGAGGAGATTAGTGAATTTCTGCAGAATAAGGGTAATTTTAAAGATACCTCCATAGATACAGAATTTGATGATGGTAGTGATGACATACAGATAAACCAAATGGATGTGCTGCAACTTAAGGATAACATCATTCCTAAGGGATTGATTCCTTTGGAAGAGTTGTTTGATCAAGATGATGTAGCCCGCAAGCCTACATTGAGGCCAACAGAAAAAGGTGTCGAAGAGGTAAATATTGGGACAGCTGAGAATCCCAAGATGGTAAAATTGTCAAAGTCATTGTCACCAAAGGTAAAGGCAGAATATGTGAAATTGTTGTCTTCATTTTCTGATGCGTTTGCGTGGGATTATTCAGATCTTAAAACATATGATACCAACATCATTCAGCATACTATCCCCATCAAACCTAATCAGAAGCCTTTTCGTCAAAAGTTGAGGAGGATCAATCCAAAGCTGCTACCATCAATCGAAAAAGAGGTAAATAGGTTGTATAAGTCAGGAATCATTGTACCTATTCGTTTTTCAGATTGGATATCAAACTTGGTGCCCGTGAGAAAGAAGACAGGTGAGATCCGTTTATGTATTGATTTCAGAAATCTGAATAAGGTATCATTAAAAGACAATTATCCGCTGCCAAAGATGGACCATATATTGCAGCGAGTAGTTGGAGCATCAATGATGTCACTACTCGACGGATACTCAGGTTATAATCAGATTTTAGTGCAGGAAGATGATCGTGACAAGACTGCGTTCACCACTCCTTGGGGAACATTTCATTATGCAAAGATGCCGTTCGGTTTAAAGAATGCAGGCGCTACCTTTCAGCGTGCAATGGACATGGCTTTTGCTAATGAGAAAGATGTGTTTTTGGTTGTTTACCTTGATGATCTAACTGTGTTTTCCAATTCTGATGAGGAACATTTATATCATTTGAAAATTGTTTTCCAGAAGTGCAGAAAATATGGCATTTCGCTGAATCCGAAAAAGAGCCTTTTCGCCATGGATGAAGGAAAGCTCCTTGGCCACATCATATCGAAATATGGCATTCGATTTGATCCTGCACGTGTTGAAGCCATACAGCAGATTGAACAGCCCCGGAACAAGAAAGAAATACAGTCATTTAATGGTAAAATGAATTTTCTGCGTCGTTTCATTCCAAATCTTGCAGAACACCTTAGAGAAATCACGAACATGCTAAAAAAGGACAGTCAAGTAAGGTGGACAGAAGAGGTGGTAAAGTCATTCAATTTGGTAAAGATAGCTCTTTCCTCAGCCCCTATTTTAATCAGCCCAGATTACACACAGGACTTCATTTTATTTTCTTTTGCTTCTGAGCACACATTGGCAGCTGTTTTGATGCAAAAAAGGGATGGAGTTGAGAAGCCCATTGCTTTCTTCAGTCGGATCATAAGAGATGGAGCATTGAAGTATAATATCATTGAGAAAAAAACACTTGCGCTTGTAAAGGCTTTGAAAGACTTCCGTGTGTACATATTTCATTCCCATATTATAGCATATGTTCCTAACGTAGCAGTTAAAGATGTTTTGGTACAGGCAGATCCAGAGGGAAGAAGAGGTAAGTGGATCGCTGCGTTGTTAGAATACGATGTGGAAATCAAACCAACCAAGCTGATCAAAGGACAAGGACTCGCCAAGCTCATGGCTGAAACAAATCTGCATTCTCTAGACATAAATTTGATTGCTGCCATGTCTGATGAAGATGAGGAAAGTACGTCAATTCAGGTATCTGATATTTTTGTTTCTTCTCCTTGGTATGCTGACATTTTATATGTGCTTCAGAATTTGTCTACACCGCCCGGGATGCCTAGAAATAAGAGTAGAACATTGAAGTTAAGAGCTGCTAAATTTTGCATTTTGAATTCTGCATTATATTGGAAAGACCCTGGAGGTATGTTGTTGAATTGTTTGGTAGAGGAGGAAGCTCAAAGAGTTTTGGAGGATTTTCACAAAGGTGACTGTGGAGGTCATTTGTTTTGGAAGACCACAGCGAATAAGATTCTAAGGGCGGGGTATTATTGGCCTTCTTTATTTTCTGATGTGTTTAAGGCTGTTAAAAATTGTCATGAGTGTCAAATTTTCGAAGGGAAGCAGAAACTACAGCCTTTGCCTCTAAAACCAATTGAAGTTAGTGCACCATTCCAGCAGTGGGGATTGGATTTTATCGGGGAAATCCACCCAGCATCTTCCGGAAAGCATAGATGGATCTTGACAGCTACAGACTACTTCACGAAGTGGATTGAGGCGATTCCCACTCGACAGGCCACTGATGCGGTAATCATTTCTTTTCTTGAAAACAATATTCTGTCACGTTTTGGGTGTCCTAGTAAAATAATCACAGATAATGCAGCAGCCTTTAAGTCTAAGAGGATGGTTGATTTTTGCTTTAAGTACAATATTACCTTGGGACATTCGACCGCCTACCATCCGTAAGGAAATGGTTTGGCGGAATCTTCAAATAAATCCTTGGTGAATATCATTAAGAAATTGCTGGAAATCAACAAAAAGGCCTGGCACAAAAAGTTAGTGAATGCATTATGGGCTGATAGGGTAAGTCAGAAGAAGTCTATTGGCATGTATCCTTTCGAGTTGGTGTATGGGACGGATACAGTTTTTCCTACTTCACTTGCTGTCCCGGTGGTCAAATTGCTTCAGGAGGCTGGAAGTGAAGAAGATCCTATGCAGCGGAGGATTAATCAGATGATTCATTTACAACAGACACGAGAGGAGGTATTTCAAAATACTTTCAAGTTGCAGGAGCGCATAAAGAAGATCTACGACAGAAAGGCGAAAGCAGATAAGTTTTAGTTGGATGAGGTAGTTTTGAAATGGGATGCTCGGAATGAAGATAAGGGAAAGCACGGCAAATTTGAAAATCTGTGGAAGGGTCCTTTTAAGATTGCAGCGTATCGGGGTTAGAATGCATTTCTTCTCAAAGAAATGAATGGAGATGATTGTCCTGGAGGACCGATCAATGGTCGGTTGCTGAAGCGCTATTATTTCTGAGTACTTGCTGCTGATCTCATTGTCATTGTATATATAATTTTACTTTTGTTTCGTTGCAAGTGTGCACTGATCTCTCATTTTCAGTCTGGGGCCCGGAGCGAAGGCTATAATTCTGGAGATAGAGGTTGGTTGGTTTGAAATTGTCAAGATATTTTTATCAGTCTTCTAGTTTTAAAAATCATGTCAGTTTGGGTCATGTCAGTTTTGGTCAAATTGCAGTCCGTCGTTAGTCAAATCTGCAGTCAATAAAATTGTCCAAAGTTTGTTTTATCAGTTGAAATAATGATTCCATCGCCCAATGGATGAGAGGCACTGTCTGACTCCCCCAGAGATCTGCCGTTCTTGGCATCTCCATGGAGCCACCATCCCCATTGGAGCCAATGTTAGAGTCGGCCCTTACAGCCCTCCGTCAGTGATCATTTCGTCTTTTGCATATTCATTCTTAGGTGTCTCGCTTGTTCCACTTCGTTGCATTTCACTAGGAGCATGCCATGGACTGACGAAGGGGTCTGTCGTCTTATGTTTCCTCATGTTTACACCTGCAGTGCTATTTTAAAAAAATTTCCTCAAAAAATCACTCAAAGTCATTGTCATTTCATTTTTGGTCATTAAAATGTCAATAAGTGTCTTTGGTCCTAGTGTCTAGGGTTTTTGAGTCATTTGTATACCAGTCATAAAGCCTGCAAGGTGAGGAAGGTTCCGCATATTGTGATTTTTTGTTTTATTATCATCAGCATTTAAAAAAAAAACATTTCTAGTCCAAAACTCTGTTTTGGAACTAGAAATTGTTCATTATTATTTTTGTAATAAATTGTACTTATTCCACCAAGAAGAAAATGTCAAAGCAGACCTCTGGTCTTTTCCTTAGCTAAATAGCCATATCCCTGCAAGAAGACAGCAAAATCATCAAAATCGAGCTCAGAAAAGCCAAAGAAGATTGTATTTAAAAAGCCAAATGTGAAATTACAAAAACATTGTAATATGGGTTTTCAATTAGATTTGAATCAAATCTGATTGTGGAAGATATTTGCATCATATATAAAAGCCAAACCAATTTCATTTGCACCAATCTACAGCACCCAAGTCGAGATTTGGAGTTGGAGGGCCGAATTCACGTTTTAAAACTGCGTTGACAGGGTCTTGGAGCTCGAGCGACCCACCTGGGCGCGAGCGACCCACCTGGGCAGAGCGACCCACTTGGGTTATTTCCGCAATGTGAAACTTACAAGGTGAGCGACCCACCTGGGCCGAGCGACCCACGCAGAGGTGAGCGACCCACGCATCAACAGAGGTTCGAAAATTCGTTTTGAGCGCCCAGTCTTGTTTGGGATCACCCCCATCGACCTTCAAACAGGTTTTTAGCAATTGCTTGATGTTTTTAAATGTGTTGGTGGCATCATTGATGATTTCAAACACTTCAAATGGAGGATTTAAACCCCACAGTCATGGAAATATCCTTTTTCAGGGTTTTAAAATGAATATGGATGGTTGCATGAGTTTGTCTCCTATTTTATGTCAGTGATATATCCAGCCTTGCATATATTATCAAAACCATATTATTCTCATACCCATTATATCATTGTGACCATTGCTATTACTTTACCATGTTTAAGACTTTCGTTCCATGGTGAATGTGGTTGTATTGTGTCTCACTGCCCACTGTTAAAAACACTCTCATAACTCTGTTTCATTGCCCATTGACCCTTATAACTCTGTTGTAATTGTTCATAGACAAACACATTCATATGATGCCATGCTCCCTTTGACAAGATTTGCTCAAAATTCTGAAGGTTGCCTGCTCCCTTTGGTCAAAGTTTCACTTGCATTTAAAACAGAGATTGTGCCTCTTTTCCACTCCATTTAAAACAGAGATATTATCATGGTTTGTTTCCTTATGGTGTTTTGACGGTGGGGATATTTGTTGGGTGTTGAAACACACATCATAACTTTGTTTGCACTGCTTTCATATCAGTATACATAGTGCCAAAAGCTTGGTCAGAGCCATGTCGGAGACAGAGTCAGAATATGAGCTAGGGTCACGCAGTGATTCGGTGACTGAAGCCAATGTGCCACGGGGGTCCCACAGAGATCACAGAAGTGGTAATCATCGCAGAGAGGAGCCTACTTCTTTGGCTCGGTTGCAGGCATGTCCATTAGCTATGGATTGTTTCCGTTATTTGTCATGTTTCAGATTTTGTGAGATGGTTGCACAAACGCAGCCTCATCGTGAATTGGCCCGTCTGTTTGTTCTACATTTACGGGATGGCCGGGTAAGTCTTGCTGGGGTTGATTTCATTGTGTCACCCTTGACTATTGCTCAAGCCACTGGCATACCAAACATGGGCGAGGAATGGAACAAGCGTCAGCATTTAGAGAAATTTCACTATGAGCCATACATTAAAACTGGATATATGGGTTACTTGAGCAGAGTTTTTCCATTCAGATTCTTGAGAGATGAGTATGCACCGCTGATGAAGCTCATCATTTAGTATTTTAGTTGTGAGGGCAGGTATGCTCGTCTTTTCGCGTACCATATTCGTTTGTTGATGCACTTCACAAGGGTACGTATGATGAATATCCCGTATTTCATATACCGCAACATAGAGAGGATGGTGATGTTTGTGCAGAAGAAGACGAGCCCAGTGCAGTAGTACAGGAGTATATATCATTTCGCTTTGATCCAGATCATGGTGTCACATTAGTTGGTAGAGCAGGGCATCACATGGGAGGATTTCATTTCTAGAGACTTTTTCAGAGTTCCACAACCGCTTCTCGAGACAGTTCATGATGCAGGAGAGCCTTCACACCAGCCGGACATACTTGAGGTTGAGCATATCAACACTCCTTTGGTTTAGACATATCAGCGAGGCCACAGGGCCTTATTTGCAGCGACACGGCGAGTATTATCTCCACGTGAGGTGGAAGGGGTCTTGCCGACTTCATCGACACGGCGAGTATTATCTCCACATGATGTGGAAGGGGTCTCGCCTTCTGCTTCAGTACAGGTACAGGTACAAGACAGGGGCAAGAGGCCCATGCATGATGAGGGCCCATCAGGAGGCCGGGACACGGATTTGACAGTCATTGATGTTGATACGAGCTCCCCTAGCTCGAAGCTGAGGGAAGTCATCCAGGAGCAAAGGGCCGAGAATGACCAGCTGAAAGACCAATTGCAGAAGGCTCAGTGGGTGATTAACTATTTGGAGCAGCGCAATAAACAGCTTGAGGATGAGCTCACATTTTATGAGGTGCGCCAAATCCGTGAGGATAGACAGTGGAATCGAAAGAGACCCGGTGACATGACACCGAATGACAGAGATACTGTACTCACGCGTGTGAATATCCATCTGGAGAAGTTGTTGGTGAAGGCCAATCGAGACAAAGACATGCTTCGCCACATGAAAGGCCATTATTGGGCTCGCATGCATGTGTGCAAAGCGAGAATGAAGATCATGAAGAGGAGGTTGCGCAAGGCACTTAGACGGAAGAAAAGGCCTAATCCACTTTGGATTTTGGCCGAGGCTTCATTGACTGGGCAGGACACATGATGGAGGACCTTCGCTCCGAATTTGGGCAAATTCGGAGAAAATTTTGTCATTTTCAAATTTTTGGGTAAAAAAACAGGTTTTGCAGTTACGTGGGTCGCGCGCTCATGCGCTCACTTTTTTTTGGGACAGTTGCTGGAGGAAATTTTTACATTTTTGGATTTTTCATGGTTAATTATGCATCCTCTGAAGTCAATTTAGCATTTCATCAAAATCTGGATGGTCAAAAAGCTCAAAAACACCATGAAAACCACCTTGCTGCCACCTTTTGCACCAGCAGGGAGTACCTATGGGAGAATGAGGTTTTGGAGGGTCAAATGAGCTCCAAATTCAGAAATTCCACTTGGGTTGGAAAGTAGACATCCAGGGCTTTCCAACGAGCTATCATGAGATCAAATTGGATGCCGGGAAGTACCTCAAATTCAGCCTGGAACATGAGCGACCCACACGGCTCAGGAGCGACCCACTTGAAATTTTTCCTGAATTTTCAGCTGCCAGCTCAGTTTTTCGCCTAGTATGGACCAGTTTTGCTTATGGATAGAATTTTTGGGTTTTATGATGTAAATTCATGTTTGGCATGTAACTTTGGCTTATTTTTATCTCTTCTAGAAGATTCACTCTCAAATGAGTAAAAAATCATGTAATGGATCAGTTTCCACTCTTTTAGAGGCAAGTTGTTAGCTGCCTAGATTGTAGTTCCATGATTAGAATTGGTTGAAACTGATCCCTGAAGAGGGAATTCGACCCCTATAGGTGGGGAAAGGTGTTAGAGTGATCTATATATTGTAATTTCTCAATCATTTTCAGAGGTTGGAGAGGTTGGACTCTTGGGATACTTTTGATATCATTGTACATATTTTTTATATTTTGGCTAAGGAAAGATCAGGGGTTTTGCGGCACTTGTTGGGATCCTTGTGGTGTTTTGTTCTTGATGGTGTTTCTTCTTTGTTTACTGTAAGTTTCTTCATGTTTAATGTATGCCATCCTTTCATTATGCTTCTGAACTAAATTGAATGAGTGAATAAGGTTGAATCCATTGTTTACAGTGCTTGGCCTTTGAATTCGGTTAGTTCTATATGTTTTCAGCTGTTTGGAGAGGATCCAAGTTCTTCTTTGCCCTCTTCAGCTCCTCGTCGGTCTAATCTATCCATATATCCAATTTAAAGCATCAAGATCATCACCTACCTCGCCCCAACTCGAACTCTGCAAAGGTCTGACCTTATCCCCGGACCCAAAATTTGTTTTCCCATTACTCCAGCGAAAACCCAAAAAACCAAAAAACAAACATTCTTATCTCTTTACTAGCCTAAAATCAGTTCCTATTGTAAGTCATATCGCATCCTACTTGCTTATTATCTCGAGATTGACGGAGAGAGCCCTCTCCTGTCCTCGTAGGGCTAGCTACGAGGCTGAGCGTGGTTTGATGTAGCCTTGAGTTTTACTTCATTTCAGCCTGAGGTAGATTTGAGTGCTAACATCACCTACAAAATTGTTGATTGACCAACAGTAAACAAATTCTCATGCAGAAACTTGAGACTCACCAAAAGCCAACCTTCTCAGAGTAATGCCTACATGCTTCTCAACTGTTAAAAACCTTCTTTCACTGTTTATGAGACCCGATGGTGGCTTTGAATCCAAAAGCAGGTTTGAATCTTTGTGTCTAATTCCCTGTATAGGCCAATCTTGAATTTGATGAAAAAGAGGAAAAATTCCTCTGTCAGAATATGTTGCGCTTGGATGAAGTGGTTGCCACTGCGTGGAGTTCGAGCCGTTTGGTAGACATGGAGGCCAAGCTTGGGGAGCTCTTTCCAATTGTTGATATCCACCATGTTAAGCAGCATAGAACTCCATGGAAATTATTGAATCCATCTCAAGCATTGACACCACAGGCATAGACACTACGGAATTGTTTAAATTCCTGCACGACATTGTTTATCACGACAGTGATGCATAAGAGCCATAGGTATGATGTCATAAGACCACAGTATATGTATGTAGTAGCATCCCTGCGTAATTCAAGCTACGTTACATACAACAAAGTTTGACAAGTTGAATCCTTTTTAATAGGCGGCATATTTGTTTAATATTTGGGTTGGACTGATATGAATCATGGCGTGAGGATTCCATGATGACCTTTTTTTAATAGTGGTGTTGAATCGTTGGTTAAACCACAAATGGTAGCATCGTTTGCAGGGATATGGCGATGTTGATTGCAGTGTTTGGTTGTGTGAACCATGGGTTCAACCACAAAATATTACGTTGAATTTTTTTAAATGGATTCCAATTGTCAAACTTTCGATTTTGTTATTATTGTATATGTAACAATGATCTTTTAAGGATTCTATTGGGGTTTGGGAATGAAGTTTGTAGAATAAAAAAAAGCTGCAATATAGATCATTGTCACATGTTTTTTTTAAGGAAATTGGAATTTCACATTAAGTGGTGAGGAAGGAATCAATTCCATCATTGTGCAGAGTAAATCTGGGTCTTAGTAAAATTGAACAATTTTGCTATATAAATTTTAAAGTGAAAATTTGCTTTCTACATCAATTTTTAGAAGCCAATCGTATCAATGCACTTAAAAAAATGCATGTGTGAGGCTTGTGAAAGAGGTGCAGCTCCAGCGGAATATTGAAGGTATGGATCTAGTATTTCCACAGTACCATCTTCCAGCATAAGAAAATTTCACTGGGATTGATCGACGTAAAGTTTTGAAAATAGTTCATGTACGTTTTTTTTTTCGGAGAATGTAATTTTGGAAGGATATTCCGTTACAGTAAGGTTTCATGTTTTCAAAGAAAATGGAAGAGATTGAGATAAGGGAACTCAACTTAAGCTAAGAGGGGATATTGTGTGTACCTGAAAGGTTTCTAACATTAATTGCTAGGAAAATATTTATGTTAGAAGATTGTTGAGAAGAGATTTATTTGCTGGGGAGAAAATGGAACTTCCGCATTCAAAGTAGATATGTATAGGCTTGAATGTATTCCTAAAAGAATACGTGAGAGAAGGGTTGGAACATTTCAACCACGAGAAAATTCAAGGTAAGTGCTCATTGAATGAATCAATATTCATTGAGTAGAGGTATTTTAAAATCTACATGATTAAATTTACTTTCCATACTCGAGAAGATGATCTTTTGTAAATGTCATGAAAAAGTGAAAATGTTGCAAATACGGAGGTATAAATGAATGGAAAATGAATGAAAATGTGCTAATCCTAGGTGATATAAAGAGAAACATGCATTTTTATGTGAGAGGGTTTATTATGCATAATGTGGGTTCTTCGCAGTTTTGGCTAAGTCATTTTGGATCAAAGCTTGTAGTTGGAAATGGGAGAATTCTTTTGATTTGTGTTTAAGGTTGAAAACATAAACAAACGAAATGGATTGATGTTATAGAATCCTTGTGGAAACATTTGAAGGGGTGTTATTCAGGAATGGAATGATGTACGAGTTGTATGTTATTCATCAAAGAGATTGAAAACATGAATACCTTGTTATCTGTACATAGGTGAAGAGATGCTAATTGATGTACCATTTATAATGTGCCATTGTATGGTGCATGAAAGTGCAGGTGAGAGATGGAACAAGATCACACAGAGATCTTGAAAGTGAGGTGAAATGTTTTGTTTTAACTCTGGTTTGAAGATGATATTTGCAAAATTTAGGTTGCAGACAGTTGAAGATCTTAGCAAAAGAAGATCATAGTTTTAAAAGTAGTGATGAAAGAGACTAGTAATAGTTTCTAAATGAAGGCAAAGTGTGGAGCAGAACCTTGAAGAATTCCAACAGATATTGGATAAAAAGGACAGTTGTGTTCTTAAAAAGTGTAGATGAGTTGAAGCCTACAAGGATAAGAGAGGAATGCTCAAGAGGTTACAAAGAATAGAGAACCAGTGCTTTCCAAAATACCAAGTCCAGAGAAAAGGATTGGTGAGGTAAGTGGCAACAGGGAGGACTTGTTGTTGTAGAGGCTTTAGTATAGCTCACAATGAGTGAGTGAGGAACTCATGAATATAGATACAACGATGACTACTAAAGTTCGTTTCAGAGGTTCTAAAGAAGACCATAGAAAAAAAAGGAAGATGCAAAAGAAAATGGCATGAGAATGAGTCAAGAGAAGGTTGATAGAGAGAGAGCTCAAATAAAATTCCATCTTGAGTTATTGATGGAAATGTTACAGAGAAGTAAAGGAGACCAGAGATATGGATGGAGTATGAAAAGTAAAGTCAAATGGCATATAATGCAAGCGAAGTGGAATCATAGAGTGAATGCTCAATTGAAGGAAGAGTTACTTAGTTTAATTGAGTATATAAAGGAAGATTTGATATGTGAGCCAGAATATGGTCCATTTCTTTCTGAAAGTAATGATGTGACAGAAGAGAAATCTACAAAGGAACTGAATCAAATGAAGGATTCAGAGCAACAAGGAGATATGATGACTGAAGCATCAAGTGGGACAACAAGGTCTATTTTTTTTAAAACTAATGATTTGTGTGTGATTGCAGGTACATCACAAGATGTTGAAGAAGCTTTGAAGTTTTTTAAGGAGAAGAATTGAATTTGATATTTATTCATAATGATGCTGAGATAGCAAGATATCATAAACAAAAGGAGATAAAGGGGTCTCATGGGAATAAATAGCAGATTATTTAAGCATAGGAAGAAGGGCCATCTGATGATTGGTCAACAAAAATTGAAGGTATGGAAAGTTGTGTAAAGTTTCCAAGTTCTACCCCAATTGAGATTGTTGAGTTATATAGAAACTTAGATCTTCAAAGAAGAAAGTTGGAAAAGAAGAGGATCTATGCTCAGGGTGAGTTTCTAAAAGAGGAAGACAAAGAAATTGTCCTGAATAATAATCAAGAAACAAAGGATAAGGAAGTAGGAATGGTTCAGCAAATCAAAGAAGTTCATTATTGTGAAACAGAACAGGGAGACATTGTTGAAACAGATGATAAGGAGGAAGGACTAGCTGATAGTCTCATAGAGAATTTAAATCGGCATATTAATGTGCTAATCGAAGAGCAAATTTCAGAGCAGCATACTAAAATTTTGCCAGAGGAGAAAGAGGCACTGAGGCCTTATGTTTTTTATTGTAATAATTTTTTTCTGAGTACAGGTTTTATTGCAGATGCCGGAGGAAATTTGACACAAGTGAAAGAAAAGGAAGAAATTTCTGTGGAAAATTGTAATCCATGGAACCAAGAGATTAGATTTCTGGAAACTATAATGAAGAACTAGGATTCAAGGCATGAATAGGAATCTCAATTTAAATATTGGTAAATGAAGAATGTGAAGGTACAAAACAACAGTAAACAAGAGGGCAAGGATGAAAGAGCGACAGTGAGTATAAAAGTTCAACAATCAAGAGATGAAAGTAAACAACAAATAAAAGATCTATTGGAAAAAGAAATTGAACTGATAAGGAGGATAGTGAGGAAAGTATCCTAGAAGAAGACAATAGTAGTAAAACAAAGAAGAAGCAGCAGGAGGAAGACAGCAGAAGACTATGAAAGCATAGCCATTGGGGCAATGCAACATAAAGTGTGGAGACATGCAGAAAAACAACAAACAAAAGCATCAACAAATGGAAAATTGCAGAACAAGGTCTGGGATCCAGGAAGAAAAATATCTGAAACACATGATCAGGAGATCATGATTATTTTCAACCTTGGGAGTCTGACACAAGAGAATCAACCTTAATTTTATTATTCATTTGTGTGATTTAGGGGGTGAGGATTTTTAATTATTTTATTAATTATTTTGCCCAAATTTAATAAATTAAAAGAGAAAATATAAATGTGAGCATTATTGTAAATATTTCTTTAATAATTAAGGATATGAGTGGAATGGAATTAGGTAGATAATCTAGGGATTAGGAATTCCATATACAAGACTAAATTGAGTCCAAAAAAAGATAAATCTAATTTAGATTTTAGTTGAGATTTGTGTGGAGGAATTATGGAGTGGATTAAATTCATATTTATGTATAAATAGTAAGGTTGTGTGAGGATGAAAAAGGAGTAATACAGAGAGAGTGAGAAATGGGTTGAGATCTTTTTGTAAAGGGTTGAGAGCTGAAAGGCCATTCATTGTAATATTCGGTCATATTTTTTGAGTTTGTAAATTTCATTATGTTTATTATTATGCTAGCAATTTTGATTGGATGGCTCTCCTTTCTGTATGTACATTTTAAGCTGAAAAATGTTTTCTTAATGAAGAAATAGATTAGATTTTTAAGGTTGAAGGAAGTACATGATTTTTTATATGCTGGGATCTGATTTAACCCATAATCCTGGCATCAAGAGCCCTAAGAGATTGTGGACTGCTTAAGTACTTCAAATTGTCAAGGATGAGGCAACAAATAGAACTCTTGGAGTTCTTAGTTTGAACATGGGATCCATTTATCGAGGCATTTCATATTATGAACCAAGTGGTTCCCATAACAGTCGAGGATGTGTACTTTCTTACAAGTTTTTTGAGGAGAGGCTTGCCTATTTCACTCTTAGTGTCTATTGTTGGAGGAGAGATGGTGAGAGATTATGTTTTGCAACATTGTTATCTAGGGGCGGAGCCAAGAAAATATGGAAAGATAAAAATCCAGGATGTTATATATTTTACTTTGAGAACTATCCCTTTCACGATCGCAAAACTTTCTGGCACTGTTACACTACATGTAGTGAATAGATCATATATGTTGTACGCGCTAGAGTGTATGGAGCCAACAGTCTTCAACTAGTCTGAAGCTATTCTTTCTCAGATAAAGGAACAAATGAACAAATAAAAGGGAGGTAGGAAGAATAATTTGAGTTATGGTTTGATCCTTATATTCTTCTCTTTATAACAGATTCCACTAATGCAACCACAACATGTGACACTAGATGTGTCTAATCCTAGAGATCCATGGATGCGGATATGGGTAGAACTCATGGGTAGGCATTCAAGCCAATCTACCATTATGTTCTCAACTATGTTCTTTGCCTGGTTCTAGCTACAAATTGTATCCATCGATGATTATTCATACACAGGTGTTGATTTCTGAGGAGATCCAAATTTAGCATTACAATAAGGTGCTTAGGGGGGTGCAATGGGTAAGAATGCTTTGACCATGTTTTTTTATTTTCCTAAGGCTTATACAATGTTTTTGTATTTTTATGTTTTCCCAAGACTAAACTAAATGTTTTATGTAATGCAGATGTTGGTTGTGTTCAACCAGTAGAGGAACCTATGCATGAAGTAGAAGCGCCAGTAGAGAGGTCTGTTGGGAGAGCAGTTCTTTAGGATCTTGATATTATTGAGACTCTGGCTAAGCTTCGGCAGCAAATATAGGGTTTAACCTTCAGGATTTCAGATTTTTGGATCAAAGAGTTACCCATCCAACTGTAGCGACACACTATTGGAGTTCCTAACCACTGGATGTGGTTACTACGTAGGATAGCTAGATCTATAGCATGTTACCACGAGCACCACTAGTTTACTTTTGACATTTTGCATACATTTTGAAGTCATATGACCAATGTGTCTTGGGCACAATTTTTGTAAAAACCTATAACTATATATCTATATGATTTCAGTGTTTTCCTATGTTTATTGTGCAATCCTATTCAATGATGTGAATTTTTTCTTTACATATGTAGCAAATGTTTCTCTAAAACTTGATTAGCTACATAATCAGTCAATATGTTCAAATTTCTAGAATTTTGTTGATATTGAATAAAATCAAAGTGTATTTCCAAAAGTCGATCTCTTAGGAATAATCTATGCAGTGTTGGATTCCTAACAGTATAAACACTAGTAATTTATAATACCACAAGTTGTGAGTCTAACCTTATGATGATACAGTTAATACCAAATGAAATGGCATCAGAGAGAAGTTCGATCAACGCACTATACTCAACGATATTGTTCATTGATCTACAAATACAAATCCCTTGAAAACTCACTAACTTGGCATTCAGAGCGAAAATGGCCCATGCCATAGAGGATAGATTCTGCATAGTACGACTAGCACCATCACCATATCCAACATAAGGTTTCGAAGATTCAGAAATCTGCGATGAAATGTAAAGAATATTATTAACATCAAGAAAAATATAAAATAAAATTAAGATAGTGAATGCAAATCAACAACATATATATACAATATAATACAAAAAATTACTACGTTCATGATTAAGCATAGTAACATTTCAAATAAAACCCATTTCTAGGCTGCGCCAACGGAATTCCATCGTAATCGACCAAATCATAGACACCGTTAGCAAGAACTCTTCTGAAAATATAGGGGCCATGTCATAATGGATCAAATTTTCATGTAACTATTACATCAGCTTCTTGATCGTAAAGAAGGACCAAGTCGCCCTCTGATAAAATGCGAGGCTGGACATTTTTGTCGAATTGTGCCTTTATACTTCTCTTGTGCTCTTCATTGGCCAATTGGGCTTCACGACATGTTTCATCAATATGGATGAGGTTAAGGAGATGCACTTCTTCTTCTGAGGTGTCAGGTAACAAGTCGATTGCAAGTTTCAACGACGGTATTTCACATTGGAATGTTAAGATAGCTTCTAGACCATACACCAATTGAAAAGGAGTAAATCCAGTTGCGTTTCTCACCGAGGTTCGATATGCCCACAAGGTGGAGTATGGGTTAAAATGCCAATTTATTTTACAAACTCTTATCATTAGTTGAAGCATATGTTTAAGAATCTTGTTGATAGCCTCAACTTTTCCATTTGATTGTGGATAATAAGTAGTAGAATTATCATGTGACAATCCTAACTTGGAAATTAATTCAGTCATTATATGGTTGTGAAAATGCTTCCCATGATCTGTAACAATAGCATATGGGACTCCAAACCGTGCAATAACATGATTAAAGAAAAACAGTGCAGCTATCTATCCTGTGTTGTTGAATGTAGGCATCGCTTCATCCCATTTGGTAAAGTAGTCAACTGTGAAAATAATATAATTGTTGAGCCTCAAAATAGTCCATATTCTCACTCCATTATTCACCAATACCTTCACATTACTTCCATATTACCTTCATGACACCTTCATTCCACCTCCACATCATTACATTTACCTCAGCATTTGGTTATAACTATGCTTTTCCAAAGTTTATTAATTCTTAACATTTTTAAGTGGATTTGTGGTTAAACATTAGAAAATAATATGCTTATACTTATACCTAACAATTAGAATGATTTTGTTGACACGTGTAGATACAAAAGAAGCTTCCTAGGCACCCTTATGTGGCACTCTATGTTCAAATTCGAATTTGAGGAGATCATGGACCTCAAGGAGGAGATCATGGTGGATAAGGTTACGTGTCACCATTGGTTGAGAAATATGTGGGTCAAAGGAGGAAATAGTGGATTTACATTTATGAGTTTGTTATCATTACTTTTTTACAAATAGGAGTGTTATCTCCTTCATTTGTAGTCCTAATCTTGATTTTTAATCTTAATATTAATCTTCTTCCTCATTTTGTAATCTTAGGTTGGTAGTGAGAAGTTAGATTGGAGAATCAATGTAATGATTGCAATTGAAATTTGAAATTGATGATAAATAAGACAGAGCTTCTTTGATCCTCTACATTTGACTTTTCTTTTGGTGTGCTTGTGAATCATTGGAAGTATCCCCATTGCCTAGCAAGTACACTTTTATTTTAGTAGGCTTTTATTTGATGTTTGTTTGTGAATCTCATTAGATTAAATTATTAGGTTCATATGTTTGGAATATTAACGAATGACCTTTCATAAGAAAGTAATAATGTTTCCTTCAATGAATATAATTTGTTCTTTAATGTTTGATTTCATTAGTTTATGTTTCTGATTTATATGCTTGAGATATAAATGAATAGTCTCTTGTAAGAGAGCTTGAACATTTCATGCAATCAATCGTAATTAGATTTAATTGCTTTAATTTCATTAGTTTAAATATTTTGTTGATTAAGATGATTAGAAATATTAATGAACAGTCTCCTATGAGGGAGCCTTAATATTTCTTACACTTATCACAATGTCTTTAGATTTAATTTTGATTAAATAACTAAATAGGTGTTGGAGATCCTAATGAACAACCTCCTGTAAGGGAGCTTTGGAATTTCATCACCTAGTCTAGTTTAGTTTGTCTCTAAGTCCATATATATTGGATGACTCTCGAAGTTTACTTACCCTGATTGATAGTAAAATGAAACCTTAATTTTCATCTGAATTTTAGACCAAACATTTTGGAACCATTTTTGGGGAGGATGATTTAGAGATAGACTTAGGAAGACTAAATTTTTATTGCAATTTCTTTTTATGGACTAACTTGCGAAACCTGGTGACAACAGGATCTTCATAAAGGAGTTCAAGTTGAGATTTTTTATTTTTATTTTCAATTAGTTAGTTTCAAATTCAGTTTTTAAACCCCCCATTTCTTACTAATTCATCTACGGATGAGAAATTTGAATATGTTAAATAGGTACTTTTTGGAGAAAAAGAATAATCTTGAAGACTGGCTCCAAAAGAACCTTGCGCAAACTCCAAACATAAGACAGGTTACTCACATTCTTGCAAATCATAAGGTAAAAATTTTAAATCTTGATGTGAGCATTTTCAAATTATTAGTCCGTAGGTGGCTTCATTGGAAGAATTATTTTACCTAGGAAATAAAAAATCTTTCAAGCAAGTTAGATAGAATAAATTAGGAAAATAAAATGAGCTCGTTAGAAGTTTTTAGTCTTATTTTCAAAAATAAAAAAAATAATAAATCATCATGAATAAATGAATAAATTCAGTGGCACAGTAAGAGCTACTTCATCATCACATTTCTATATCTTGATTATGTATCATGGGTAAGCCAGGATCTTGATTATTGGAAAGCTTTGTCTTCTGAGAGTCTAAACGCTCCCGCAACAGTGCATAAAGAGTGTACATAATGCGAGGTTTGATCGTAGATCTTAATTGTGTTTATTATCCATCCATGCTAACCTGCAGAAATAAAATTAATTCAAGAAATTAGTATGCTCTCTCCCTGCGCTAGGAGCGATAAGGAAGATTCGAAAATCTATTCAATTATTAAAAAATAATAAAAAAATCTTGCTGGAAATTTAATTGCAGATCTGCTACCGATCGTTTGAGTCATAATAAAAAAATCTTCTCTTGTAGAAATTTGTTCTTCGTTCTCAGTGGCTGTCACCAAATCTCTCACTGCACTCCAAGAATATTCCTCATCTCCATCACCAGTTGTGAGTAGGAATTGACTCGCATCTATAATGCCTTGCAATATATGGACAATTACACAAAATGACATCCCTTCCAAGACCAAATATTTTGTGTACAATAGGAAAGTGCTCTTAATCTTCTCCCACAATTGCATTAGGTTTTTTTTTTTTTTTAAATGCACCTTGATATGATGATCAGTCAAGTCACCAGAGGAAGATTCTGAAACCAAGAGGAAGATTCACTCTCAACACTCTGGAATCAACATTGTTGAGATGGAAGGGACCTTTCTAAGTTGAATGTAATAGTCACGGGCATTGTATTGATATAATGAAAAACATATTTACGAACATGTTTCATTTTGGCCTACACTGTTGAATGTTTCACTATGACTTCGCTAGATCGTAGTCTTGGATTTGACGACCCATAGGAGATCCTTCTCACATAATCATCTCGTGGTGAAAAGCAAGGGGTGAATTCCACTGCATAGCGGCAATCCATGGAAGTCCAAACTCTCAAAATGCCTTTATCACCTCACTCATTTGGAGCATGAAAGGGGCTGTCTTCGAGCCGACGCTATGGATTCCAATGTACTTTTAGATGAAACTCCTTGTCTACGGCATAAAATAGATCGATCCCAGGGGATCGACACTGGGAAAAATGAGAGAGGCTTAAATTTATTAACCGCATTTTAGACCCAGCAACAATTGGTCAAAAAGCTATCACTACAGATGCAAGATCTCACTCATTTGATGTGGAAAATGCTATT
Organism: Pinus albicaulis; assembly: GCA_034641835.2. Lineage (NCBI taxonomy): Eukaryota > Viridiplantae > Streptophyta > Pinopsida > Pinales > Pinaceae > Pinus > Pinus albicaulis. Next base: position 539,064,070 of record CM076574.1, on the reverse strand, counting down.
CTTGTTAAATGTTGTGTCAGACATTGACAAAATGACATTTATTTGGAGATTATGAGTTTGATTTTGTGCTAATTTTATATATTTAATTATTCAACCATTATCCAAATATGCAATCCAGTTATGAGATCCAATTATTGAGCCTTATTTGGAACGATTTGGTATATATATACATTTTGTATCAAAGCTGAGAGGTTTAGAAGTGGTTAGGGCTTGGTTTGAACTCCATTGATGATTTACAGTGGTGGACGTCCTTCCTGTTGTGGTCGAGGTGGAAAACATTGTGTGGTCAACAAAACTTGCAACGGGAGCATGTGGTGAACCCAACATGACCAGTCGAGAGTGCACGGGACTCAGCAAAAGGTTTTTGTGTGCTATCAGTCCATGAAGGTCGAGCAGAGGCCGAGGGCCTATGGCCAGATCACGAGTAGTGGACATAGGAACCTATCATATAGAAAGATCCACGGCACTTCAGCAACGCCAGAAGCAATAAGTTTTTCCTGCAAACATTACATCAATACAATTTAAATTTGATCATACCAGTGATGAATGGAAAAGAACATATAACACTGAGCCAAATAATATTTATATACACCTGGGCTATCTGTGTTAGAGGTCATGTTACTAGATTGATAGATTAAACAAGCAAAATTGGGGTTTTCATCTACCTGAATTGTGGATACAATTACTCATTTTGCAAGTCAAAGTAGAAGCAATGTTAATCAAGGAAGTTGATTTGGTTGAGCCTATAACTGACCCTGATTGTGAGAAATTGGAGTAAAAGGATCGGTCGGTCAAGATTACTCGACATGATGTCTTTATAGAGAAGGTTTCTAAGAGGGAATTTGTTGGAGCAGGTGCTCGCGTCTTATTTTATCCGACTCTTTTTTATAATGTTCAGAACAAGTTTGAATCAGAATTTCGATGGTGGGATCAGTTTATTTTGTTATGTGTTGTTCCATTCCCTAAATATGTTCAAAGCTTGAAAGAGCTTGGAGTACAAGAAAATGGAACCTACTGGTGCATATGAATATGTAAGGTCAAAGAGGCCAAGAGTTTTGTTGGCAGCCTCGTAGTGGTAGGCAGTACAGGAATATGAAAAATGAAAACATGAAAGCCAGACAATATTGACTTTCCCTAATGGGCTTTCAGTACCAATTCGGTCTCCTATGATGCCTATATACATATCCCACAGCTTATATGAACACAATGTAACTACCGAAAGTGGAAATAGGGGTTTCTGTTATGATCATTCAATGGTGCTTGTAACAAGTGCCGATCTTGAGGGATATAGAATTATTGAAGATACTGGTCTCATTTGCATTAATTAATCAGAGAAAGTTATGTGGAGAGGAGTTGTTGAAATGGTGCATTGAAAACGCTGCAATGAGATCAAACTCGCAAAAAAATATCGTTAGAAGGATAGGTCAAAGGTCACTTTCAAGTAGAATAGTCAAATGCACCACTAATGTTGAAGCCTTCACTGTCGAAGCCGCAGATCTAGAATTTGTCACCAATAACTTTAGTCATAGTATGAGGAATCCACAAGTTCAAGGAGCGATAAGATATCAATCCCCATACTGGAGATCATGGGCAGCTAGAAGAATACAGACCACTTGGAAATATAGGCAAAGAAAGCTCGACAGGTCTGTTAGTATGAAGGGAGAGAGTGCTCTCCAATGATTTGAGAAGTAAGCCGTTGACTTGTTGAGAGATCGAATTCGAGCACAAATAGAATGAGCCGAAGTATATGTTGTTGTGAGTTTTTTTCCAATCCTAGGTGAGAAATATTGATTAAGGTTTTATTTTAGTATATTGTTAATATTAATTTAATTTAGGTTGAACATATTAGATTTTTCTTTTTATTTTCAGTAAGTAAATTTCATTTATATGTGATAGTGTGAAATTTAGAAATAAATGATTAATTCAAATATATATATATATATATATATATATATATATATATATATATATAATAATAAAAAAAAAATTTCTTCTAAAAAAACAATTAAAAAATAAATAAATACAAATTAAAAAAAAAAAAACATATATATATATATATGAAGTTGATTTTTATTTTTTTTATTTTTATTATATATATATATATATATATATAATAAAAAATAAAAATAAAAAAAATAAAAATCAACTTCATCAAATAATGGATTATCATGGAATTGCAAATTTTGTTTTACTTGTCACTTTCAAGATACCATGAGAAAGTTGGAAATTTGAAGGAAATTATGCACCTCTATTTTTATAAAAAATAGACAGTTATCAACATCAAGAATTGGGCTAAAATAACACTTTTAATTATCGATAATCTATTTCATTTGGCATTAATTTTTGCATAAGAATCATCAAGGAATTGGCCATTCCCTGTTGACCACACTAATATTTTTTATGCCAAGTTTTGTTTGCAGATTTCGGATAATCAACTGATCATTAAGGAAACTAATTGTGCACACAATTTGTCTTCAAAAGACTAATTTCATGAGAAATTATAAAGAAAAATTCCATGAACATAAATGAAATTTCCAAAAAATTACAAGTTCTTACAACTTCCTGTAATAGCTTAATGGTTTGACATGCTGCATGACAGATTAGCAAAATTCAAAGAGTTGGGTTTCTTCCTAAATGTACAAGGATGGTGAAATACCTATCCACACTTGAATTTGACATCTACATCTGGCTAGTCAATGGTGGTCAAACTCAGCTATTTTAGCAGGTAGTCCAGAATTAAGGAGCAGATTTGCTATATTTGAAAGTTTGCATGCCATAATTCATTTTTTTTTCTTTTCGAGCAAGAGTCATTATCCATTTTCCATTACCACATACACTTCATTACATTTTCTTCAATCCTAAACCACCAATAAAACCAAAAAATCTCATCTACAAGATTTTTGGTCCACTTTACATATTCATTGTCAGTTTCCTTTTTTTACACTTGCAAATAAAACCTTGCTTCCATACACCATTGAATCCATAGTCCTTGAGTCTAAATATTTTTCTAAAAACACCTTGAAGCTTGCATGCCTTAAGGGAAAGCTATCATGCCGATAAACAAAGGGAATACATCAATATCTCTTGTTTGTCAGATCTTCTAAGTATTCGACAACAACAAATTCTTTCATACTTAGAAATATGTGTTCGGGGCATCTTGACTCTCATCCTCATTAAAGATGGGAGCTCTCGTGTTGACTAGTGGCATGCATCAATGGCCACTAATTTAACAATTTATTTTTATGTTCGACACCGAAACATTTATTCACATGACAAGAATTGTGCCAATGAGCATTGAAGACTTGACAACCAATCATTTTGTAGAGGATGCAGAATTGCTTTCATTAATTTTCAGTTTTTGATGTAAATGACTTGAGGACAAGTCAATAAATAAGGCTGGGGGGGAAAGTGTAAATTATGAATTTTGTATACCTTCCAAACCTTATACATTTTCAGCCGCATTTAGCAGCAGATTCTGAACATTCAGCAGAAGATCTAGCAGTAGATTTAGCAGCAGATGCAGCAACATTAAAAGATTCACTTTTTTTATTTCATCCACCATTTTCACAACCAAGTAAAGAAGACTATGAACATAATTTTTGCAGCCACATGTGCACAACTCTCATCCATTTTTGAAAGGGTAAGTTAAGGTATGATATTTTCTAACTTTTAACCATTTAGTTGAAAATTTAGAATGATAATTTTTGGAAAATCTTCACTTCCTTTCGTCATTTTGTCAAATTTGCCAAAACCATCAGTTGAGGGGGGAAATACATTCACATTCATATGTTGCCACATTCATATAACATTCAAAACATTCATATCACATTCAAAGCCCACATACTTTCAAAATATATTTACTATTACATCATCATGAGCATATAAATGGATTTTCAAAAAGTACTTAAAATATAATTGGATGCCAACACAATCATGGTTGTCACACAAGAACCAACCATGATGCATTCCAACAAAAATACTCTGCAATAAAAATCACATTATCAATATGAAAATATCATACATTAAAATTGAATGCAACGAACAAAATATGTTTGAAACACAAGAACCAGCCAAGTTGCAGTTTATCAAAAAACACTTTGCAAAAGTTAAGTAAATGATATCATGCAGAGTTTAAGCCAAAGCTTAAGTATCAAAAATTAATGTAATAGATTGCATGAGGACATGCAATACCTTCAGTTTGGGGGTATTTTGGGCCTCAAAAAATTCCCTATTCTCACTCCATTATTCACCAATACCTTCACATTACTTCCATATTACCTTCATGACACCTTCATTCCACCTCCACATCATTACATTTACCTCATCATTAGGTTATAACTATTATTTTCCAAAGTTTATTAATTATTAACATTTTTAAGTGGATTTGTGGTTAAACTTTAGAAAATAATATGCTTATACTTATACCTAACAATTAGAATGAGTTTGTTGACATGTGTAGGTACAAAAGAAGCTTCCTAGGCCCCTTTATGTGGTACTTTATGTTCAAATTCGAATTTGAGGATATCATGGACCTCATGGAGGAGATCATGGAGGATAGGGTTATGTGTCACCATTGGTTGAAAATATGTGGGTCAAAGGAGGGAATAGTGGATTTACATTTATGAGTTTGTTATCATAGCTTTTGTATAAATAGGAGTGTTATCTCCTTCATTAGTAGTCTTAATCTTGATTTGTAATATTAGTATATTATAGGTTGGTAGTGAGAAGTTATATTGGAGAATCAATGTAATGGTTGCAATTGTAATTTGCAATTGATGATGAATAAGACAGAGCTTATTTGATCCTCTACATTTGAATTTTCTTTTCGTGTGCTTGTGAATCCTTGGAAGGATCCCCATTGCCTAGCAAGTACACTTTTATTCTGTTGAGGTAGTTTTAACTAGATTAAATTATTTCTTCAAGGTCCATATGTTTGGAATATTAATGAATGACCTTTCGTAAGAAAGTATTAATGTTTCCTTCAATGAATCTGATTTGTTATTTAATGTTTGATTTCATTAGTTTAAGTTTCTGATTTATATGCTTGAGATATAAATGAATAGTCTCTTGTAAGAGAGCTTTAACATTTCATGCAATCAATCAAAATTAGATTTAATTGATTTAATTTCATTAGTTTAAATAGTTTGTTGATTAATATGATTAGAAATATTAATGAACAGTCTCCTGTAAGGGGGCTTTAATATTTCTTACACTTATCACAATTTCTTTAGATTTCATTTTGATTAAATAACTAAATGGGTGTTGGAGATCCTAATGAACAAAATCATGTAAGGTAGATTTTGCATTTCTTCACCTAGCCTAGTTTAGTTTGTCTCTAAGTCCATATATATTGGATGATCCTTGAAGTTTACTTACCCGGATTAATATTAAGATGAAAATCTAATTTGCATCTGCATTTTAGACCAAACAATAACCATTCCCCTCGGACGAGTGAGGGTTGAAGTCAATACCCCATTTCGAAAATGGTCCCACAGAGACAACAAGATACATTGGCACTAGTGGTTTGCAGATTTTATGACAAAAAATCTGGCATGCATGACAACTTCTGACCACGAGGATGTAGTCTCGAAAAATAGTAGGCCAAAATTAACTAGTGTAGAGTATCTTCTGCGCAATAGCGTATCCAGAAAAATGTCCACCACAAGTCCCAGCATGAAATTCGTTTAAAATAATTTCATCCTCCTCATGAGTGAGGCACCTCCTTAAAATGGCATCGACACCACGACGATAAAGTGTATCGCCGATGATCAGATACTATTTGGCTTGATATCGAATATGTCATTGTTGAGAACAAGAGGTGTCAGGTTGAAAAGTTTGAGTTTGGAGATAAATGATGAAATCCCCATACCAAGGATCAAATGATCTAATCAGAAACAGAGACTCGTTAGGAATTGATGGTTCCGACGTAGTTGCAGTACTATCAGAGGGAAGGTCATAGAGAAGCTCAGCCAAAACTAAAGACTTCTTTGACTTGTATTTGATGAATTCTAAATCAAATTCCTGTAAAATGAAAATCCATTTTGAATATCCCCCCCCCCCCCCAACAATAGACTTGATAATATATAAGTCATGGGGTTAGAATCTGAAATGATAGTGGTTTTTCAGAGTAGGATATAATGGTGAAATATTTGGACAGCTTGAACAGCTACCAAGGCAAGATTTTCTATGAATACTTAACTTTTGTATCATTGATATTACGACTCAAATAATATATCAAATGTTCAATTCCATCTTCTACTTGGACCAATACCATTGAAATGGTTGTTTCAGCCATGATGATATATACGAAATAATCATTTTGATAATTAGCAGGATACATTAATGACGCTCGGAGAAGAGTATCCTTGACAGAGTCAAAAGAACCTTGTGAAACTTGATCCCAATGGAAGGGAGCCTCCTTTTTCAAGAGTTAAGTAAATCCTTTAGCCATTTCGGCGTAGTTTGGAATGAACCTTCTTAGGAAGTTAGCCTTTCCTTGAAGTTTCTATATCTGAAGTAATTTTGATGGCCTAGGAAAATCAAGAATGGCCTGAACCTTCAATGGGTCGATTTGCATTCCTTCTTTTGGGACTACTAATCCAAGAAAATGACTAGAACCAACACAAAACACACATTTATGTGGACTGAGGCGTATTTTGTAGTGTTGGCAGCGCAATAAATGGCTCTCAAATGCATCGGGTATCAGTTCAGTTTTGTGAATGCACTGGTAAATCATCTAGATAAGGTTGAACAATGTGCTTGATTTCATTGAAAGCATAGTCCATTGCTCTCTGAAATTTTTCCCCAACATTATTTTAACCAAACGGTAGTTTACTATAAGTGAATGCGCCCAGGGATAGATCAATGTTGTCTTATGTTGATCCTTTGGGTAAATATTGATTTGATTGTAGGCAGAAAATCCATCCATGAATGAAAATATTTCACATCTAGCACAATCATCAATAATTTGGTCGATAAAGGGAGTAGGATAGTTGTCTTTTAGACAAGCAAGATTTACATCCTGATAATCGATGCACACTCTAATGGTTCCTTGTTTTTTTATGATAGGAACGATATTAGAAACCCACTCAGTTAGTGGAATAGGGTAAATAAAACCAGCATGCAAAGAATTTTCAACTTCTTCTTTGATGGTAGCGCCTTTCTTCGGATGAACAGGATGAAGCTGTTGACGCACCAGTTTGACAACATGATACATATTAATAGTGTGTTCAACAATACTAGTATATATGCCTGGAATTTCCTCGTAAGAACAAGAAAATACATCACTGAATTCATAAAATAGAGAGCGATATGATTCAAGTTGTAATGGAGAACAAGACACACCAACATGAATATTTTATACAATTCCCGGTTTGGTCCAAATATCGATAGAAATGGTTTCTTCAATATTTGAAATATTTCGCTCGAAATTGATTGCATTAATGGGTAAAAAATTCAAAAATATTTTTTTAATTTTTGGGTGATATAGTTCACTAAGATAGTTTTCTTCATAATCAAGAAGATGGGAACGATGCTGATAATATTCCCATCGTTCTCCTTCTGACATCATGGTTTCCAAAATATTCTCATTTGTCAAGAAAATTAAGGAAAAAGGATAAGAGGAAGTACCAAAATCTAAGGAACGATCAACCCAAACACTCGGTGACGCTAATTTCGGATTTGCCTCCAAAACCAGATAGATTGATTGCTATGCCATCTCAATAGGGCTGGGTAGCAGAAACTCATCCAACATAGTAATTTCAGAGTCACCTGTACTCTCCCTTTAGCCAGATAGAGTGGAAGAGATCATGTAGTGGGTCTCTATACTTGCAATTTTTGCCGACATCGTGGGTGGCGGTAATGAAAAGGTTCCCATGAGAGTGGAGTCCTTTAAGACTCCTACACCAATATTCTGAAGTTCTAGTTGGGGTATGTGAACGAATGGAATGCTTCCAGTTACCTGCGAAGAAGAGGAAAAGAAGGATAGTTGGTTAATGACTGTGATAACACCTTTATGTGGAAAGGAAATCATTCTAAAATATGTAGAAGAAATTGTGTTCATTGCATATACCCATGGCCTTCCAAGTATAATATTATAGTCAAGGGGTCTGTCAACAACCTAAACATCAAGATTCATAATTTTTCCCCCTATTTCAACATGCAGGTTATTAATAATACCATAAGGTTTATATGTACGTCCATCAAAAACCTTCAATGTCGTTGATGATTGTGATAAGTGCGGCAAGCCAAGTAGCTTCCAACAATTTAGATACATAATGCATGTAGATGATCCATCATCAATAATAGTGCAATGAAAAAGGTGATTGATAACATTTACTTGTATGGATAATGCCAATTTTTTTGGTAGTTGCAGCATATAGCCCGTATGATTAAAGACGACAAGATTATAATCAGTCGAATCAATTCCACCAATAGCCAACAATAAAGCATGTTTTTGGGAGGGACAATTTTGTAATACCTCAAAAGTAGACATAGATGAAGGGGATTGAGTCAAATCTTCAACTATATTATCATTTTTTGCAGCTCTCGCCCAAGGATTATATGTCGATTTGTGAATTACTCCCTTTGGTGGCTTGATTGTCAATTCAGGAATAGCATTAGGCAGTATTGATTCCATAGATGGATTCATAGTCGAGGCAGTAGGTTGATCAGTGGCCTGAATACCATAATATTTATTACACATTTACACCAAAATATCTATTGAAGGTTTTGTGATAGATAACATTAACACTTGGGAACTAGGAGCTGGATCCGTAGCAACCAAATTTGTGTCTGGATTTGGAAATGGGTCTATCAACATAGCTGATGCATGGGAAGTCTTGATGATTTTTGAGACTTCAGTGTGGTGAGTAAAATCCCTAACAAAGTGTTCCTCATTATAGATTATGCATGGATAACAAGGTTTCCTAGGTCCAAATGATTTATTAGATGATTTTTCCTGCAGGTTAGAAGTTTGTTTTTACTTATATTTCCTTTTTTCTTACTTCCAAATTTCTTGTCACTTTTTCCCTTGTCAAATGACATGACATTAATTTTGGAATAAGGTGCAAGATCAAATACATTAGTATGATGTGTGCTTGCAGTGCCAATCAAGTCGTCTCCAGTATGACAGTCATTTAATTGAGGAGGAAGAGTAAAATTAGATCTCGGTGCATTAGGAATTTTTTCATAGAGCGTGCCAGACTGAGTGTAAAGCAAGTCTAAATATTGGGCATGAGCAATAACTTGCTCTTCTATGATGACACCACCCTTAGCCACATCCTCAGTTATAGATGGTAATAGGGACTTAATGAACCATTCAGCAAGGATTTGATCCGAAACAAACGTCTTAACCATTCTATGACGAAAACGCCACTCATGAGTATGATCAGAAATGTGAGTAGCATTAGTCTATTTTAAACTGGTCAAGATTTAGGTTCCAGTTTCATATCTGATGGGTAACTGGAAATGAGTCAAAAATATAGTAGCTAGGGCAGTCATATTATCAAAAGAAACTCTAGGTAACTCAATATACCATTTCACAGCTGGACCTATGAGCGTATGTTGGAAAAGATGTAGTCGAACATAATCATCATTCAGGGAGGTTGATTAACACCATAAATGATAAGTAGTGACATGAATCGATAGATCGTCTCTAGGTTTTCCATTGAACTTTGGAATATCCGAGGGTAATTTTTGAGGTATCACCAGCCACCAAGGAGCATAGTTGATTGGATCATTAGTTATCTGATTAAGGTCAGGCTGAGCATAGCTAGGGTAAGATGGAATTTCTTGAGCAACAGGCCTTTGAGCACCAACATAAGGAATTTGCTGATGGTAACCTAGATAGGGGTTGTTTCGATAAGCAAATGCTTGAGGATTCTGTTGACCAAAACCTGGATATGATACTTGTTGAAATGAATTTTGAGGCATTTTCACCTGAGGCTGCCAAGGGGTCTATCCACCAATATTATAACCCAAATTGGGATAACTTGGATTCAATTGATAGGCATAACCAGGTTGTGGCTGTGACATCCCATAAAATGGTAAACCAGCTTGTGAATAAATGATTCTGCAAACAAGTTGTTGTAAATTAACCAAAGGATTTGGAGTATGTGGACCCAACATTTGAGGGTATTGAGTTGAAGGACCCACTTGATAAGGTTGATGTACAACATTTTGATTATGTAAAAAGGGTAAATATGTATTAACAAGTGGAAATGATGTGAGTGTAACAGGTTGAACTGGTTGATATGAGTGTACAACCGTTTGTGGTTGGATAGGTGAAGTGGGCTGCCATTAGCAAACATTCATTTCACCATTAGATTGACCAAAAAATGACGGAGTAATGCCATATTGGGTGACCAAAGGTTGCCCCCAACATGAGGAGGATAATAAGATAGAAAATATTGCTCTCCAAATGCTAGGAGTCTAGTTGATATGGTACTTGAAGGAATGGACCCAGAAGGACCGACTTGATATTTCCCTGAATATGTGTATAATGAATAAAGTTGTTTAGTACTTACTATAGGATTACCAGTTAAAATACCATATTATGACATTGTTAAAGTACATGGATTTGAAGATGCACCGGAGAAAATTATAGATAATGATTTGTAACTTGATGAGACCATAGGGCCACCATGAAAATATGACTCTGGTGAATTTGTAAGCATCGAAAAGGTAGTGAGGGCAGGAGCTGACGTAACTGGAATAGATGCCCCAACCGAAGATGTTGGTTTAGGCATGGTTACTTGAACAAATGTATACCGTTTTGTATCAACGGGAGTTTGAATGGGAACAGGATCAACAAAAGTAGATGGTAACGATTGAGGAAAAGACTCATACAGGTAAAGGTCCTCCCCAAAATGGGTTGGAATTAAAGGTGTCTCATCTTGTGGGATTTCTTCAATCGCAATTAAACTAGGTGGAAGTATTTCACCGTCAGGCCCAAAGTATATTTTAGGTTGTTGACTGTGTGATATGGGAGACTCAATAGCTACAGATATTTGTGGGATAACCAAGGTAGGAACAACTTCCGGTTGTACAACTTCAGGATTTAGATGCTCTGGCAAAGAAGAGACAGGATCTGGATCAAATTTTTGTTGAACAACGTTGGGTCCAGGAGGTATGCTCTCAATGATTGGATGGATCATGACCACAGGTAGCTGTGAAGACTCCTTTTCAACAACAGTAGATGAACTGGGATGTGTATAAACAACTTGAGCTAACTCTGGTTTATGGGAATATGATGTTTCACCAGAGGTATGAATTGTACTTGATTCAGCAGATCGTGATAGCCTTCACCTACGAGAAGTAACTTCTCATGGTAAAGGTGATTTTAATGATATTCTACACGAATGACGGGGGAAAGGATTTTTTTCTTCCAAGATTAATGATTTATTTTAACTAAAAACAAATTAAAAAAATAAAAGGGTAATTCTAGGAAAAAGGGTTTACCAAGAAACTGTGAATTGTAGAATACCTCTTGGCGAACCAAGAAGTACAAGCAGACAATCTCCTGGAATCCTGTGTTCGGTGTATCACAATTCAGAAGGTGGCTGACTCAGTTCACTATGGATGGATAGCATCTAAAATTTGTCCTCCAAAATATACCAAAAGGTACGTGGAGGCCCAAGACTGTATTAGCACTGTCTGATGCAAAACTGCATAGTGAGAGCACCCCTTTATACTTTTCCTACTGTAACACCACCCGATATACCCAAAAGTATGTGGACAAGCTACAATATACTCACATACATGGAGTGAGGTATCACACTCAGAATGTATCACAGACAAGTTAACGACAACTGATATGTTTTACGACGTCGGAACACGTCTCTACCCTATACCTTCTAAATGTTATCATTATGGTTCCAATGCCCTGTTAGGTAAATTGAGATTAATTTTATGTTGATCATGTTTAACAATTTTCCTTTTAAAGGTTCACCATGATGATGTATTGGAAATTCCTAGAATGCAAACTAAGAATGATAAGCAATCTTTCACTTTTAGTTTTTCAGTGAAAATCCTTGCTACTAGAGGCAAAGAGCAATCAATTTGTGAGCAAACAAATCAAAGAACACAAACTAAATGCAAATTTCCTAATTGTTCATTTTGCAAAACACACAAACCACTACATGAAAATGCAGGTTTTTCTTTTCAGTTCCTTTAATGTTATGAATTCAAAAAAGAAACTAAGTGCACTAAATCGACAAAAACAAATGCCTTTTACTTTTTGAGAAATGAGGAATAGAAAAAAAAATTCTCTTTTGAAGGAAAAATGAGGAATTAAACAACAATTTCTCCTATCACAAAATGAAGGATTTATGAAAATTTCCTTTTCAAAATAAAATGGATCTAATGCGACAACGAAAATACCTTGAAATTAATTCGCCAATGATAAAGAAAAACTCTTTAAACAAACATTGAACATTTTTTTCTTTCAAAGGAGGAAGAGGTAGATAGGATCACTGGTCAATATGAGGCTTGGGCTTTTCAAAACATAACAGAGAAAAAACTGAAACAAATTGCAATGACAAATTCAAAGGAATTTGGATGGTTTTAGGAGGCAACATGATCTATAAAGAGAGACAGTGCTTTGCAACATAGGCCTGAAAGGGAGACAGTGCTATGCAAAGCACTATGTCTTGTCCAAGAGTGCATTGGGCATAGTGTATAAAGAAAAACACAGCTATCTAACACACTTCTAATGAAAATTTTAATTTCAAAAAGCCTAATATTTATGAGTAACAACTATTGGGAGAATAAATGGAGAAAATCAGAGGCTAAAACACCTAGGATAAAGAGTAATCTCCCCAGCGGAGTCACCAATTTGTTATGCAGAATTATGAATTACAGATACATCATTCTTCCCTAGACAGTTTCTAATATGTAGGTTTTAACCCTGAATAGAAATTATCTACACACGAATCTTATAACAGAAAATAAATAATAGCGAGAGCATAAAACATAAAATAGATAAACACAGAGATTTTCCCCTGGATCCCAAATTGGGACAACCAGCTTGATTTTTCATTATATTCCTTTTAGTGTTACAACATGTATATATACATTCTGAAGCATACATAAACCCCAATCCATTAACCCTGGATTAGAACATAACCGTAGTTCCCTTAACCAGATCTACAAAATACCGGGGGCCGAAAACCATCGCACCCCAAAACCATGTGCAAAATCATGCAAAAAACATGGGTGGGTCCGCCTATAAGTGGGTCCGCACACCAAACAAATTTTCGTCGGGGCGCTGCTCCGGACCCCAACAATGGGGGCTGCCTCCCCCCTTGTGACCCCCCTGCTGCGCCCGGCGCAATGTACAGCGCATGGGGCTAGTCGTGGAAAGAATATAATACATACCCAACATAATATAGAACAACAGGTCAACTAATTTATGACTATATTTCCTAACTGTAAATAGACACATAGGATGAAATAAGAATCTTACTTGGAGTCCAAGCGCTTCCAAAATCTCCTTTTGTCGCTTTTGTTGTAGTTTCAAACTCCAGCTGACTGTGCAAAATATTTCCTGCAAGAATGAACACTAAACAACAAGAGATAGCAAAAATACATATGTCTATTCAAGTTATTTAGCTAAATCAATAAAGCATAAACCATATACATCAAATAAGAAATCACGATATGGAAAACCAAATCTTATACAGATGCATATAGGAAAAAATAAGTAGTAATATTTATTAATGATAGAAGGGGAGGTTACAACCCAGTGTTTGATTTAGTGTCACCATCTCCAGCAACATCCCACCCTCGTCACAATGCAGATATCTATAGAAATATGTTACTCAATCATCTCCTAAATTGAAATTCCACCAGCATTTCTCTCCTCAAAATCTTCCTTCTTGAACACTAAGATCTGTTCTCAATTTATAGAGGAGTTGAAGGTAGTTTTATGATCAATGAATTTCCAATAATAGGAAATACATGTTCCCAATATTGTAGATGTCAAATGGACACATGGATTCGAAGTTTTACACAAGTGAACTCTTCTAGAAGGAATTGGCCAAGTGGAGATTCCGAAACAATGAGAATTTTGGTCCAAATGTGACCAATGCACCCTTGGATGTCGAGAAGTGCTTTGCCGAGTAGCCTTACATGGGGTTACCTATTTATGAAACCCACTTAATCCCTTTAGAGGTAGCGTTGATGAGCTCTCATATGATATATTATAAACTTCAAATATTGGAAACCTTTACAGATGAAAGTCATGAATAATTTGTCTTGTTCTTTGTCTTAGGGCATATAGCAACTAAAATGATATGGGATGCTAGACCCTATTCATTGGTCCTCGAGATGATGCCCAGTTAACCAGGTCATTGGGAATGGTACCTAAATTGACCTATAATAGGAGAAAAACTATGCTTGGAATATGTTTTCATGCCCCTAGCATAATGACTCGTCACTCAATCCTAGGTACATTATCCCCAAGGTTTATCTCATTCACCTAAGTATATGATAGGTTACTAATAGGTGGATGGAATGAAGCTTCAATTATGTGATCAAGTGAAAGACTCAACTGGGATTTTACGATATCTAATCAAAGAATCGAATTGAAAGCAGAATGAGCTTGACATAGTAAAATAACTATGCTCGTGACACCTTGTCTCATTTTTTAATGAGCTTGATACAAGAAAATAACTATGCTCATGACACCTTGTTTCATTTTTTAAGGAGCTTGATACAATAAAAGGAGCTTTTCTCTGATGACTTTGTTTCATTTTTAAGGTGCTTGATACAAGAAAAGGAAACCTGCTCCGAAGACTAATCATGGCCCATAAGAGGTCATGGCTCCCAAGAAGTTCTCATCATATTGGAGAACAACACTCTAAAAATGAAGGTCCAATTCCCCCATTACATGGTGCAATATATCGCTGACTAGATCATCAATAGACACGAGCATGGAACAGGTGGCTACATAATTGACCTATGGCAAGGATGATACCACTGAAATGTGAGAACCATTAAGAGATGTTGGTTGATTGGGAGCTATATTAGGACTAACGGAAAATAGTTTCTCAATGATCGCAATTCATCCTTGATGTGGGAAATAGATCACATGAAAGAGAGAAGAGATAAGAGATACCATGACATAAGTATAGTCACGCCTAAGGAGAAATTTAAATTCCAAAGGGCCTTGGAAAACCATCATTTCTATATAGATATTATTTCCTCCCAAAGTCATAGGAAACTTAGGAATGACCCCTAATGGTTGACTGGTTCCTCTATTAAACACTAACAAATTCTAGGTTACAGGCAAGATCTAGGGAGAATCGAAAACTTGCCAAGTAGTTGAGGACATAATACTAACAAATGTGCCGTCATATATTATGGTTCTAGGTATGGCCACATTATAGGCCTATACCGTGATATCAAAGGGCACATAAGAAGGAAGATGATATCTTATCAGTTGAATCCAATCAAAGGAAGCAACCAGACTACATGGAGGGGGTGTCGTGGGAATGGGTGAACTTCCCCCTTGTGCTATGGGAACATGACAACCACCCTCCTGTACCATGGGAACATGAGTATTACCCTTAAATTCATGGGAATATGAAGAAAAAAAAAGAACTTGAGTGGTATGAGGTTCACTCTCTATGGGAAAATAACGATACACTCAAGGTGGAATCAAGTCAACTATTTTCTCAACCAATGGTTGGTCAGGAACAGACTCATGTGATTCAATTTCAAAGATATTTATATTTCCTAGAGATGATTTCAACTAGCTGAGGATCAAAGGAAATCTTTTGGTAACCAGCATGAAGATGGGGTTGAGAAGAAGTAAGGTTATCGAAATATTTCAAGGCTTCATCCATTTAAAAACAAAGGTGACTAGGATGATTCCCTTCACATAACCTACAGGGAAATTTAATGTGACCCTTTTTCTCATGGACCTTATTATGACTAGTTGAAGACTTTTCACCAACATGATCTCTATAGGCCAATGACAAGTGTCGATTCGAGTCGGTAGACGACATTTTTAACACCCTAAATACCGGGACAATCTCTAAGAAGGTGGTCACCCTTATATAAGTTTCAAGGGAATTTAACTTTGTGGGGATAAGTGGAAGGTTTCCCAACATCATTTGCATTTAAATCAATGGTTGCATGGTTTTCCCTTTTCTTATTTTGCTTCTTCTTATTCTTAGCTTCCTCACTACTAGAATTCATACTTTTACTAGGCGAAGAGGAAAATTGGGGTGAAGAAAAAATCGAAGAAGGTGAGGGGTAAAATTTAGGATCAACATGAGGTTGACACTATTCTGGTGGAGGAAAACTTGGTTGAGAAGTAACTTGGACATTTGGAAACATGGGGGTTGAATATAACCAAACTGGAAAACCAACAGTTAATCCTGGGAGGGACAATGTTGCCTATACAGAGCACCAACATTTCCAAAAGAAGGAAAAGGACTAGGAATCCCATCTAAGAGAATTACTTGATTGGTAAACTCAAGAATTGTTTCCACTAGTCCCAAACTAAGATCTGCTAACGAGTTTTGCATGGGTAAGATGTTATTCCGTAAGCAGTAAATTTTAGAAATTCAACACAAAATAAATAAAAAAGGTTGAACTAGGAAAAAGGGATTACTAGGTATCTGTGAAGTGCAATATACACCTTAACAAATAAATTTACCAAAGAATTAATGTACAACAACCAATATCCCGAAATGTTGTGTTCGCTCTATCACGTCTACAAGGCAGCCAACTCGATTACCTATGGCAGTTTTCCAACCTAGTGGAGCCTCCCAAAATATATGAAATGGTACGTGGGAGTCTAATCTATAGTAGTGTTGTCTAATGTGTAACCGTTAAATGAGAGTACCCCAAATATACATATCATACATCAATATAATTCCATATATGGGATGAGATATCACCCCCATATTGTAACACAAACTATTTTTGACAACTCCTACATTTAACGATGTTGGAACAAATCTCTAGCCTATACCTCTAAATGTTTACGTTAATTTTAAATGCTCCTTAAGGTAATTGGAGTTCATTTTAAGTTGATCTTGGTTGAAGTTTCAATTTCAAGGCTAAAAACAATGTCACCTAAATCCTATAATGCAAGCTAAATGAAAAAAAAACTTTCCATTTCAATGAAGTCTAAACTATTAAGGAAAGAGATGCAAACAAAAGTGCAACCAATGTAGCAAACAATGAAGCCCCCCCTCCCCCCCCCCCACCCCCCAAACTAGTTCAAAATTATGAAATGCAATTCTTTCAAATCGAATTCATTTCCCCAAAATGCAACTTATTGAAAAAATGAAAACATTTCTCTTTTCCACTCAGATGCAAAAAAATAAGAATTTTTTTTTTTTACTTTTTACTTTGAAATTCAATCAAAAGTAAAATGAACAAAACAAATGAAGAAATGAAAAAACACACTTTTCTCTTTTCTTTCAATCGAATGGAAATCAAAATCACTTTAAAAACACATGAATGAAACACTTTCACTCTCCTTTCAAAAAGATAAATACAAACCAAATCAAAGAACTAAAATGAAAATCACTTTCAGTTTGTTTTTAGATTTGGAAAAAGACACTCTTATAAACTCATAAATCAAAAAAATTGTGATCTTATGTTTGATGCTAAATTGTGGGTAAGTTCATAATTTAATGATGACCAGTGCATTCGAAAAACAACTTCAAACCAAGTTAGAAGAAATGTGGCCAAAATTGTTTGAAATGATCAAAAAAATCATCAAACTTTACAAGCAAGTCAAAGAATAAAAAAAAACTCGTTCAAACGAGACACACAAGTCAAACAAAAATGTAGGAGGTCAGTGAGACTCAAAAAACATTCTTCAGGGGCTAGGACACACTGGAAAAACAAGGGGAAACCCCAACTTTTCCTAGGTCTAAGGTCAGTTCTTCTATGATGAGAAGAAGGGTTTTGAAAGACAAATCATTGTGGTTGTGCTATATAGAACAAGGCTTGCAGCACTACAGTGAAAATAGAAAATGCGTTGGGAGCTAAAAGTAAGGGAAAAAAAGGATTTTCACACCAAAACTGAACCTAACATAGTGAAATGACTATCAAACCCCATGAAAACTAATGAAGACCTAAGCAATACTATATTTCAGTGATCTGTCAAACTGATCAAAGATCGGTCTAGCAAAGGGCAGATAAGAGGCTAAGCTCCTTCAGTGATCTATCAAACTGATCAAAGATCAGTCTGGGAAAGGACAGATAAGAGGCTAAGCTCCCCAAAAAAGTCCCAAATTCTATTGTCAAGATAAATCCTCTATGTATACAGAGTTGGTCTCCCTAGCCCTACAGTGGATCTAGGAACTTGAGATACTTTGTAACGCAAATATTTCTTAGATAATGTCCAAGATGAAACAGGAAAGGCGATATAGGTAGCTTTTCCTGATGCTACGTTTGAACCCGTTGATGATGACTTTGATCCACGATCCTTTTAGGCTCGTTCCTTGCTACTGGTGGTGCACAAATGCTTGTAGATGAACAAGAGGAAACAAAAAACGTAATCCAATAGATAATCATTAAACATTAGCTATCTAGAAGGTCAAGGAGTACTAGAATATTTTCACAAATGATTAGACAAATATAGAAATCAAACATCAGAAATTTTATTAATAAATATAGAAGATATAACTTACAACCCATGCCTTCATGTTGAAGGCCTCTCTTTGGTTAAAATTTAAGTTCTTCACCAAAGCTCTAAGAATTCCTTCTCCGAAACAACTTAGGCATTATAATAGTGCAAGAATGTGAATGGAACAAGAGTTCGAACCAGCCCAGCAATGACCAACCAGTAGTGGAAGGATGGGGATCAATTTATAGAAAGGGAGAAGAGGTTGGGAGACCATTAAAGGAGGAGGAAGGTCCAATTTATAATGGATAAACCCCCATGGATGATATCAAATATCTAAAATCAAAGAGCTCGGCCCTATCACCACCATTTAACAACCAACTCGTTGCCCTGGAACTTCTAGAGGTCAAAGCTTGTCCTCCATTTGAGGAAACACTACCAGAAAGGGATCAACATGGTTTTCTAATAAATAAGGGCGTTGACAATGTTAAGCCAGAACTGTCAACTTGTCATCAACGTGGGAAGGAAACTAGAAAAAATTCTACCCCAGAAAAATATGTTTTTGACCAAGTTCCTTTAGTAATCTTCCAAGGAAATTTTCTTTGAGTATTTAGGGGATGTCTTTACATATTTTTCCATGGTGGAAACATTGCATAGGCTCTATCATGGGGCACTTCAAGATCAGGGATGAGAAGTGAGCATGGTGAAAAATTACTGTGTAACATACATGTGTGAATTTATTGAGAGATGATAAGGTTGTCAAAAGTCTCCAGGAGTTGATAGACTCCTGCGCAGGAAGGGAAGATCCATGCAGTGAGCCACGTGTTGTAAATAAATTCAATCGGCGTAACAAGAGGACTGACAGAGAAATGAGGTTAACTACGCATATTAGGGACTATGACATGGATTAGGTAATCTTTTATTTTGGATCTGATGCTAATGTTTTTCCTAAGAAGACATTTGAGCACATGGGAAAACCAAAGCTAAAACGGTCACTGATCCAGTTAAGAATGAATAATCAGCAGAAGATTATTCTGATGGGAAGATTGCCTATTATAGTAGTGGACATTGAAGGAGTGTGTGTATGGCATATTTTGAAGTAATTGAGATTGTATATGACAACAATCGATATCCATATTTGCTTGGATTGGATTGGGATTTTGATATTTTTGTAATAATTAATTTGGATAAGAGAGATATGGTGTTTGAACAAGGTGATCTGAGGTTCATTGTTCCCCTAGACCCATCAGAAGGAGTATGGTATACAGAGCTTGTTCGCGATGAATACTGTGATGCAGATATTGATAATATCTACAAGCTCACAGATAAATATGAATATTGGATCAATCCCACTAAATATGGAAGGATAACCTTATAAAGGGACAAGTCATGTATTTCAGATTCTAATGAGGACTAGAGAACAGGCATAGTAGGTTGCACAGAGTTTCTACTAAGTGATGTAACATCATTACCAGATCAATTCGTTGCATCACTATAGAGGTATGTAATTTTACTTACTATGATGGGATAGGATATGTATATCTATTTCTTGATTAATTTGAAAGAGAAGTACCTGAAGAACAATGATTTCAAGATTTGGATGTAGCATTGAGATCTACACTTGTTAGATGGTGGGGTACTCATATGGAAAACATTGGAAGCTAGAGAGAATATCACAGATTGATGAAGAACATATTTGGTCAAGTAAATACAAGACTCAAAGTGAAATATGATGGCAAGGATGACTGCCAAGGGAATATGTTTTTTTGGACTATAATATGGTACAAAGATCTAGAACCATAATGGGTAGATAAATTATTTCACACATTATATGTGGTGCCAATGAAATGTTATCTTGAAACTGAACTACAAAATGGAACAATGAATTGGGAAGATATGGTTGAAGGATTTTTAATGTCTTTTAGTCTTGAAAATGACTGTCAGTACATAGACACGGATATTCAAGTAGTGATATCAATGGTTTTCAAGACTACAACTTCGATAACCTTGACACCACCTAATTGGGATGCACAGTTGGATCAGGTAGTAGGGTGCTATAATGTGGCAACAAAAGAGGATGGGGAATATTTTCACAATATTAATATTCCACTGTCAGAAGGATAATTTGGGGTTGTTGAACCAAAACTTAAGATCCTTGACATAGCACAACTGGTGAAAACAAAAAAGGTGAATATAGGGATAGAAGAGGAGAAAAATTCGTGTTTAGTGGGGATTATTGGGATGTAGATATAGTGAGCAAGGTTGCATAGTTGTTGCATGAATATAAAAAGTTCTTTCCCATGAATTTTTATGAGCTAAAGGGAATAGTAGGAGACCTTGGAGTTTTGAGGATCACTTTGAAACTAGATGTAAAGCCTGTAAAGCAACGACCATATAGATTGAACCAAAAATACAAGGAAAAGGTAAAGGAGGAATTGGAAAATATTCTTAAGCCTGGCATAATTTAACCTATGGAGGAATTTGAATGGGTAAGTCCTATTGTTTTTTAGGAGAAGCAAAACGGTGAAATCATAATTTGTGTTTATTTAAGGAAGTTGAATGATGCATGCATGTATGAACCATTCCCCACACCTTTTACAAATGAAGTATTGCATAATGTTGGAGGGAAGGAGGCCTACTCCTTTACAGATGGTTTTTTAGGTTACCATCAGATTAGAATTGCACCAGAAGACAGGATTAAGACAACTTTTTCCATTGAATGGGGATCTTTTTAGTATACATTCATGCATTTTGTATTGACGAAAGCCCCTGTAATATTCTCTAGAGTAGTAATCGTAAATTTTAAGGAGTATATACATAGATTTTTGGAAGTTTATTTTGATTATTGGATAGTCTTTGGACTGTTGAAGAACCATGTTGCAAACTTAACACTAATGTTGGATACCTACATACAGTATCAAATATCATTGAACTTGAAGAAATGCATATGTTTTGTACCTTTTGGTATACTATTGGGGCATGTGGTTTGCCGAAAAGGATTTAAGGTATACCCCATGAATATTTTTGTTATTGTGAACCTAGAACCACCTAAGACAACGAAGAAACTATGAAAAACTCTAGATCATATTGGCTACTACAAATTTTTTACCAAGGCATATGTGCAAATAACTGCGTCGATGGAAAAGCTATTGAAGAAGTATGTTACTAATTTTTGGGATGAATAATTCTAATGAATCCTTGACATACTAAAGGAGAATATGTTAACTGCATCAATTATAATTTTTCCAGACTGGAAAAAGGAGTTTCACGTTCATGTGGATGCATATTTCATAGAATTGGGTTCAGTAATGTCATAGCCAAGACATGGAGATATCGATCACCCAATCTCTTTTGAAAGAAGGAATATTTCCAAGGCAAAGAACAATTATTATACAATAGAATGAAAAGGATTGTCTATGGTATATGAACTGCATAAATTTATGCATTTCTGATTTGGTTCACACTTTAAGATGTTCACAGATCACACTATGCTCAAGTATTTGGTGAATAATCATGTTCTGGGAGGGAATATTTGTACATGGTTGTTGTTGTTTTAGGAGTATGAATTTGAAGTTATAGTTAAGCTAGGATGATTGATTGTGGGAATTGATCATTTGTCGACAATAGAGACTGTAAAAGAACCTATGAGCATTGAAGAGAACCTGATAGATGCATAGTTATTTGAAATAAAGTTTTCGTATGAAAACTTTGTAGACATTATTCAGTTTTTTAGTACATAGATGGAACCTGTAGGGTATAAAACACAAAAGAAAATGGATTTTGTAGTAAAGGAAATTGATTTTTCTTTGATTGTGGGACATTTGTATAAAATGGGGCCATATGAATGTTAACTTTTGCAACTAGGATCAAATTCCACTATGGACATCTCCAATGATTAAGATCATTATTTAATTAGATTCCTGTTTTCGAGTGGATCAAAATTTACCTATAGATTGACTCAATTGGCTAAGAAGAATTTAATTTATGAATTAATTTGTTATTTTATATGTTTCCCTAGCCACATGTTGATCCAATCTAAGCCAAAGCAATCACTCACAAATTTATAAATAGAAGTGACCTCAAGTTCACTTGCACACATTCTCTCATGAGATCTCCTTCATGCTATTTTAGCTTTTGGTTATATTTTATGTTTCTGGCTTGCGCGGATACATTGATAGGCACTCGCATAAAAGTTTAGGATCACATAAGTGATCACACATCAGATATAGGTGATTTGAAGAAAATATGTAGGTGGGAAAGGCTAAGGAAGCGACCTAGGTCAGCAGAGCTATGGGATGGGTTTGTTTTTCCCACATATAAGGACCCCATAACCACTAGCTAAGCTTGTTGAGGGCGTGACCTAGTCAGATAGGTCAGATTGGGTTGATTTGAAGTAGAGTCATGGGCACAAAATTTTATGATAGTGGCTCAAGGCCACAAAGCTACGGGTTGAGCATGTTGAGGATGCGACTCAGAGAATTGCTATTCAAATCTAATTTTTTTCACCTTTAGTTGATTGCAAACTACTTCCAGACATTAGTCATTTAGTCATAGTTGTGTTAGAGAAGCCATTGATAGTCTCCTCGATTCAGATCTAGGACTTCAATGTTGAGATCAATTGACGATATATTAGATACATGTTTTGTCATTATAGATATATTTATCTATATATCATATCTATTTTATTCTGGTATAGATGTATCTTCATTGCTCATTCAATATCAGTCATGTTCATTATTTTTCTACAACTAGTGTCAGTTGATTTGTGTTCTCAGATTCAATTTCCATCATGCAGAAGTATGGGTATGGTTTTACTGCATGTATGATATATTTTTTTCTGGATCGTAATGATATGTACTACTGGATCATTTTAATCTTGTTGTTGAATCATTTTATGACGATCTAATAAGAAGAATTTACAATGGATTTCCCCGTAGTTGGTTTTTCCCTGTTGTTACACCAATTTTTGTTCATCTAACCTATTACTATTAGATGGACCAAAGTACACCATGTAAGACCAATTTTACCCTATGTAAAATTTCTTTCAGTATGAAAAATAACTTAGTAATCCATAATTTATTAAGTTTTTTATGGTCTAAACAGGAAAATGCATGAGGAAATATTGAATAAATCCCTATTTTTTTACTTTCCTTAAGGGATAATTAATTAAACAACACTTTAATTAATATTCTTGGTCATATTTAGCCCAAAATAGGAAAATTAATTAGATAAATCATTATTTTCTTATTATTTTCTACGAATAATTATTTAAAACATTATTTAAATAATATTCCTTGTTAAATTTGGCTAAATCATTTATAAATAATTGAATAAATCAATATTTATTTAATATTTACTTGTAATATTCCTAAATCTTCACATGTTATTTGGAATATTATAGTTCTTATTTTTCTTAATTAATTAAGTAAATAAAATGGTGGAGGGAACCATAATCATAAATATGAATAAAGATCCACATTTTATGTGTGAATGTGGATTAATTTAAGATAGATATACATAATGGAGTAGTGGAGCTGCTACTAATGTGAATGGAGTGCAGATCATGTCTCATTAATGAGATAGATCATGGAGGGAATCTAATGTAATATCATAGAGCATTCATGATGAAGTGATGGGTAAATTACTGCATTTAATGCACACATGATGGAGAGGGTGCACATTGCATGTAGACATGATGGAGGACTTGGAGAGACAGTGCAATCAACACTGGAGGATTATGTCCACATGAAAAATGCAGTTTAGTGGTGGGCCAGGGCTTGGGAAGGCTCGCTTTGTATATAAAGGAGATGAAGGCAACATAGAAGGTAGGATTCAATTTATGATTTGATGGTCTGTTTAGATCTAGATTTGTTAGGTGACATATCCATACATTCTTATGTTGTTTAGTTAAGTTTGCAGTGTTGTTTAGCATAGGTTGTTCCCAAGCAGGAATCCCACCCTTACCCATAGGGGACTTGTGTGCCTACATTGAGAAGGTTATTCTGAGCTTCCATTCATCATGAGGCATTGGTGTCACACCATTTCCACTCTCTGTAGATCACATACATTGAGGAATTATGCAATTTTTGAAGATTAGTTTGGGAGGAGGAGGTTGTCTTCACTACATCAGCTGGAGAACCAATGAAGGATTATTCCTATCACCTTGGAATTCAAGATCAACAATCCCAGGGCCTCATTTCAGATCTAACATCAGGCCAAATTTTATTGACCTCCTTTCAGTAATAGTCCCATCAAGGATTGTGCAATCCATCATTGCAGATCTGAAGGAGGAAGGAAGTTGCTAGCATTTCAGCTAGTAATCCTGTGAGGATTCATCCTCTCACCTTTCCATCAACATTTCCATCAGCCTGGAGCTTATTGCAGCATATTTCAGCAGGCATTAAGTCTCTCCCTCTTATACAATGTAGTTTTCCCAGCAGCTACATATTTAGTTGCTACATTTTGAGGAGGAGGAAGAAGAGACAAGATATTAAGCTTATAGCTTGGAGATCTGAAAGAGGGATCAACCCTCAAAGCTTAGATCTATTTTTATAACATATTTCAGCCATATTTTGATCATATCTAGATTCATATTTTCATAACCCAACAATCAAAGGATCAAACCCTAGGAGGGAGATTTTCCAAACTCATAGATCTAGAAAATCCTTTCAGGGTTATCTTGGGTTCCCATCACATTGGCCAGATCTTGAATCTTGGCATCATTAGAGCTTATGAGCTCCAAAGATATGTATTTCCCTTTTCAGTAGCTATATGTACATCATTAGCAAAAGGGGATAGCAAAATATTTCTTCCTGTAGCTCTCCAGTTACGCAATGTTAGTTATAGCATGTTTGCAAGGTTACTCTAGGCCACCCTTTTGGCTAGAGTATCTCTATTTTTACAATGTTGTAATTGTAATATTCTCCACATAATAAAAAACGATCAACTTCACTGTATATTCTGATGTTGTATTTATATTTATTGTTTACTTTATTTTAGGTCTCATATTGTGTTTGATTATTACTTCATTCTCCCATTTGGGATATTATAGTGGTATCAGAGCATGATCTTTGGCTCAGCTTGTGGAGACTTCATCTTTTGCATCGAAAGAAGAAGCATACAGTAGAGATCTACTATAATGGAGGGATTAAGTTTTTTTGCATATTTATTGAGAACTATGAATATTCTCTCCAAGGATATCAATGAGATGAAAGAAGAAAGGAAAAATAAACCTCAAGGTTTCAAAATGAAGAAGGTCCTAGTACTTCTTATCAGCAACAAAGAAGACTGGAGAATCATAGATCTCCTGAGAGATCTACTATGCCCACTTTCTTTGAATAAGGTGTATTGTATAGAAATAAAGAAAGGAAATAACTCGAGACTCATGAGACTCTCTATTTGTATCTTGAAGAGTACAAAGCAGAGTCTAGAGCATTGAAGGAGAGTCTAACTCTCAAACAATTCTTCCAAATTAAAGAAGAAAGAGGATCCTATAGAAGAAAAATGCACAATAGATTCTATTTGCCTACATTTTATGGATCTTATTCAAGCACAGTTAAGGCTTCGAGGATAGAGCTACATGCATTTTTCAGGCTACTTCTTGTGGATGAAAAAGAGGTTGTCCAGATTGCAACACTTCATCTTCTAGGTGGAGCTAATGATTGGTGGTTTGGTCACATAGAGCATGCAAAGGTGACTAAATATTCAGATTTATTTCATAAGTTGAAGAATAATTTTGATGTGAGAAAATGAAAGATGTGTCACAAAGATACATTTCCTAAGGGAACAAGGGAGGATGTCAATCTTGTCACTCTGGACAAAAAGTCACTACATTCACCACTAGTTGCGGAAGTACTTTCATCCGAAGAAGAAACCCTTGCGACTTTGCAAGATAGTCTTGAGCTCTTGACCGATAGAGTCCCATGCATGGTTCAAGAGATCCATGAGAAAGAGGAGGTAGATTTCAGTGCTAGTACACTTGGAGAAGAGCAGCCATCACTCTTACCAGAAGTTGGAGAGATCATTGCACTAGAAGAGGAAAATCTTGTGATATTTCAAGATGTTTCTGAATCTTAGTTGATCCTAGGCATACATCCACATCCATCTCATATTTTTTCAGTACCTCTTATTGAAACTTATGGGAACATGCCATCAAGGCCAATGCATAACCAAGGGTTAGAACAACATTCTAATTTGAAACCACAACATAACACTACGTAGAGGACCCTTGATCTAATCAAGGAGGAGATGAAAAAATGTCCCAGTTTTTCATTGTTAAACTACATTCAACCCTTTGAGTTTAAATGTGGAATTTCATAAAATGAGATGAGCATGATCCTATGTGCAATGGATGTTTATGAGATCAGCATTGTGCCTGGATTTGAGATAGCATATACATCATCTTATAGATCTATAGTTCTATTAATTAGTAGAAGTGAGAAGAGGAGGACCCATTCCTTATGTGAGAAATCATATGGCAGCTTCATTCATGAAGCAATGGAGAGGAATATGATAGATGGTAGACATCTTGAGATGGGAAATATTTTCCCCTTTCTAGATGAAACTTTCTAAATGAGCATCTCACAACAAAAAGAGAAACTTTTGTCTACAATAGATCCAGAACCTCATTGGTTTTGGAAGGCCATTGATGAGAAGAAGGTCTCATTAAGAGATCTCATTAGAGGTGCACTTCAACATTTTATGGAGTGAAAATTTCTTCATCATTTTAAGGTGGATGGTATTCTACAAAGGGAGGATACCATGTTTATGTAGAACATCACTCATCATCCACATTGGGACGAGTGGGTGAGGATGATAAGCAAGGGGTTGCAATAACACTTGAAGATATATGACATGGGCTAGAAAGAAGCTTGGTTATGCTATTTTCTCTTGGGTGAGTTTGGTTACTATCCAAAGGGTCCTATTTTTTTGATCCATTCCATGGAAAACTCTCATGTAATGAAGGAGGCATGGATGTGCTAGTTGCTCTTGGGTTAGTAGGTTTATCATCCAATAGCTCATATTTTCTTGACTCATGACGTTTGTATCAATGATAGTATGCAACAAAGGAAGGCATGTTCATTTTGGTTTTCCTTAAGAGAGTTTGGCCATCACATGACATCTCCTATGTCTATGTGTTTTGTATTGTGTAAAACTTGGCATAGTACTCTCATGATGTGTATTAATGGTGCTTACTTGTATTGAGATGATGTGACATTCCACATGTCTATCAGTATGTTTTTAATCCATGATGCACATGAGGAGGTGAGAAGGTGACAAGATCTCTTGTTGCTTTGGTTTCTTTTGGGGGAGTTTGGCTTGACCATGTTGCATAGTGGAGATGGAGTATGGTATCAAGATTCCCTACTCTAGTGGTTACTATTGGGAGAATATGGTTTGACATCTTTGTCTACCCATATGTCTCTATTTCTTCTTTTTCATAATGTTGGAATGATGCTTGGATCCAACAAGGCCAACATGGCTAAGGAAGAGGGCATGTCTATGTTCAATGTACCTCATAAAGCATGGGATGAAGAGGTATTTTGTGAGATGGAACTTTTCCTTTGTGAGAAGAACCAATTTATTTTGTATATGTCATGTATTGATGATGATTTTAGACAAATTATGGTTGTCACTTGGTACTTCATGGAGAGGGGAGGACATCTAGCCATACAGTTGGAGATCATTTTATGCATTCTTGAGAAACAACTTTGGAACCAAACATGCATAACACATTGTAGCAAATGGAAGAGGACTTCCTTATGTGGATGCCATTTGGAGTGGAATAGATGGCTTTGCATCTACTTTTTTAGTTACATGAGGACAAGCAACTTTTTTCAGGGAAGGACTGTAATATTCCTAAATTTTCACATGATATTTGGAGTATTAGAGTTCTTAATTTTCTTAATTAATTAAGTAAATAAAAGGGTGGAGGGACCCATAATCATAAATAAGAATAAAGATCCACTTTTTATGTGTGAATGTGGATTAATTTAACATAGATCTACATAATGGAGTAGTGGAGCAACTACTAATGCGAGTGGAGTGGATATTATGTCTCATTAATGAGATAGATCAGGGAGGTTGAAGCAGTAAACTTAGATCATGGAGGGAATCTAATGTAAGATCATACAACATTCATGATGAAGTGATGGAGGAAGTAGTGCATTTAATGCACACATGATGGAGAGGGTGCACATTGCATGTAGACATGATGGAGGACTTGGAGAGACAGCAAAATCAACCCTGGAGGACTATGTCCACATGAACAACGTAGTTTAGTGGTGGGCCAGGGCTTGGGAAGGCTCACTTTGTATATAAAGGAGATGAATGAAAAATAGAAGGTAGGCTTTAATTTATGATTTGATGGTCTATTTAGATCAGGATTTTCCAAATGACATCTCCATGCATTCTTATTCTATTTACTAAGTTTGTAGTGTTGT
This sequence comes from Pinus albicaulis, assembly GCA_034641835.2. Taxonomy (NCBI): domain Eukaryota; kingdom Viridiplantae; phylum Streptophyta; class Pinopsida; order Pinales; family Pinaceae; genus Pinus; species Pinus albicaulis. The sequence continues at coordinate 539,035,036 of CM076574.1, read as the reverse complement.
TTAGCATAGGGTGTTCCCGAGCGGGAATCCCACCCTTACCCATAGGGGAATTGTGTGCCTACTTTGGGAAGGTTATTATGAGCTACCATTCATCACTAGGCATTGCTACCACACCATTTACACTCTCTAAAGAACACATACCTTCAGGAATCATGCAATTTTTGAAGATTAGTTTGGGTGGAGGAGGTTGTCTTCAGTACATCGGCTGGAAAACTGGTGAAGGATTATTCATATCACCTTGGACATCAAGATCAACAATCCTAGCACCTCATTTCAAATTTGGCATCAAGCCAAATTTTATTGACCTCCTATCAGCAACAGTCCCATCAAGGATTCTGCAGTCCATCATTGCAGATCCAGAGGAGGAAGAAAGTTGCTAGCATTTCAGCTAGTAATCCTATGAGGGGTCATCCCCTCACCTTTCCATCACCATTTCCATTATCCTGGAGCTTATTGTAGTACATTTCAGCAATCATTGAGTTTTTACCTCTTCTACAACACATTTTTCCTAGAAGATGCATATTCAGTTGCTGCATTTTGAGGAGGAGGAAGAGGAGACAAGCTCTCAAGCTTATATCTTGGAGATATCAAGGAGGGATTAGCCCTAAGAGATTAGATCTATTTGTATAACATATTTCATACATATTGTTGTGAGATCTGCATAACCCAACAGTCAAAGGATCAAACCCTAGGAAGGTGATTTTCCAAACTCATAGTGGAAAATCCTTTCAGGGTTATCTTGGGTTCCCATCACATTAGCCAGATCTTGAATATTGGCATCATCAGAGCTCCTGAGCTCCATATATCTGAATTTCCCTTTGCAGCAGCTATATGTACATCATCAGAAAAAGGGGATAGTGTAGTATTTCTTCCTATAGCTCTCCAGTTATGTAATGCTAGTTATAGCATGTTTGTAGGGTTACTCTAGGCCACCTCTTTGGCTAGAGTACCTCTATTTTTACACTATTATAACTGTAATCTTCTCCACATAATAAAAATTCTCACCTTCTTCTCATATTATGATGTTGTCTTTAGAATTATTGTTTACATTGTTGTAGTTCTCGTATTGTGTTTGAGTATTACCGCATTCTCCCTTTTGGGATATTACATTACTCAACCATATTCTTAAAATAATAAATAAATCATTTATTTATTTATTATTTAAAAATAAAGGGATTCGACCAAATTCAAATTCTTTTTCCCTCCAACAAAATAATAGAATATTCCTTAAAAGTTGGATCTAGATTTGGCTAATAATATTTTAATTATGCACCAATATCTATACTAACTCAATATTTTGTTATAAATATAATCGTTTTTCCATTCATTCACTACCTTTTGTTGTCAAAATATTACTCTGGATATATACTTTTGGTCTGACTTTGATCCTCCATCATTTTCATATTTTTCTATCTCTTTGCTTGTGATCTCCCTTTGAGTTACATTTTTGTCTGGGTTTTCTACACCATCAGAGAGAGAGAGATCTTATATCCGAAGCGCTGAGGACATACAAGAACCCATCCCATTGAGGGGGACTGGTAACATCTTTCTATGTTCCCTTCCCAGGTGTCATAAATAAAAAATTCTTTAAAAATATTCTTGTCTTGTCTATTGGATGCATGGTGCAACTCTTTCTTTTATTTGTTGTTTAATGCCTTTAACTACATAGATCTGGATTTTGTAGCATTTTATCTTGTTCAAATAAATATATATCTAAGTAAATTGGTAGACATCTTTGATGTTAGCATTGTTTTTTATGCACAACTAAAGTGAGCTTTTTTCGTACTCTTGCGATTAGAATTCACATTAACAACTGGCGACTCCACAAGGGTTTATGATTACAACCACTGTCATTTTTCATATCCCTACATGACCAACTACTTCAAACCCCTAGTTTTTTTCTTCAGATTCTTTTTTTTCTTTTCTTGATGTTCTTTTTAACCTTTAAAACCCTAAAACAATAAAAATTCTCACTTCTGTGTGTTTCTGGGCCTATTGTGCAAGTGATAGGTATCAGTCGTAGCTGAGACACCACTTTTTTTTTAAACTTGCTCCCGAGATAGTTGAAAGTGTGAGTTTCTCTTTTTGGGCCAAAACCTGCGACCACAGCTCTCAGGTTATGGAAAATTGCCAAAAAATTGCGACCTTTGCGGAAAACAGTTCAGAAACTGTGACCTATACTTGTTACGGGAATTTTTATCTGATTTTTCTATGTTTTTCTGGGCTATTGTTCAGGGTTGTGTGACCTCTGTCTCCACCCATTTTGGACCTGTGCTTGCTCTATTTTTCTCATCGAATTAGCAACCTATCCCCTAATGCTTCAGTACAATTCCATCTTTTTAGGAGTAGTTTAGTTGAAGCAATTCGTTTAATATTTCAGTGCGTTGAGACATTTTTTAGATCCAATATTGTACCTTTAGATCCCTTACAGATTGGTTATTCATCCATCCAAAACACCTCTTTTCAATTTTTCTTTTTCCTCCTCTAGGCTACCCTCCATTTCCCTATAGTTTGTAGCCTTTTGCCACCTCATTTGCATCACTTTTCCCTCTATTTTTTTTTTTTTTTTTTTTTTTTGCACTTATTTACAACAGATCTAACATTTAGATCCTTGTCCCTCCCTACTTTAGATCCATTGGCCATTTTGTGTTTTTTCAATAGATTTTTCTCACCCATAGACTAGTTGTTGTGAAGCCATCCTCCTTGGGTTTAAGGTGATGCATATTTAGCTGTTTATTTTCTGTAATATTTCAGTTTACTTTATTGTTATTTTCATATTTTTTATATTTACACAACACCTTTTTATTTTATTTCTACACACATCTAGGTTTAATTAAAATTAACACACTTATCACATACACGCACACCCTAAGTGAAGAGTGCCTGGTTTACACTGTGAGGCGAAGAATATAACATTGTAATCAATTGATCCTACACCTCCCTACCCTTGTTTCGAAATTGTAATCACTTGATCCTGCAACTATTTTCCCTTTTTGGTATATCTTCCTTCTGTGATCCGTGTCTATTTTTCCATCATTGCGCCCCCAAGGAATTTATCTCGGAGACTTCGTGGCCTTCACCCTCAGTTTCTGTTAGGAAGACTTACTCCTACACATAGGGTTCGATTTAATCCTCCACCGAATCCCCATTCTGACTCTGCTTCTGGTTCATCGGGTTCCCCTTCTAGTTCTATCCCCAGTTCTCCTCTTGTCACCTTCACCATGTCTGGTTCAAGACCTAACGCTGGTGGTAGCCCCGGCCCTAATGCTGGGAATACTACTAGTGGGACTGCAACATGAAATATCCTTGCTGCTCCCTTGCTCCCTTATATGGCAGGCCTCAGTCTTCCAAATTTTAACTAGTTCATCAATGACCCTGAACACCATGATCCTGGTTGGCCTGCTATGCCAAAAAATCTCCCTTCCAACATCCCCAAGTTTGAAGGTCTTACTGGAGAATATCCTACAAACCATGTTACATATTTCTGCATGTGGTGTTTGTCTAACTCCATCACCAATGAATTTTTCCATCTTACTGGAGAAGCTTCTAAGTGGTATGTCAACCAGACCTCCTCCTCTCATACTACTTTTGTGACTCTTTCCAGGGATTTTATATCTTACTTCCAACTTCCCCTTCGTTATGACACTAGTACCTAAATTTTTACCTCTTTCCATCAATCATTTTTGATCCACCTATCTGATCATGTCTAGAAATGGAAGATAAGAAAAATCCTATGTCAAGCCCCTACCTTCGAAGTTCACGTCTACATGTACTAATTTCTCAGATCCATTTTTCCTGCTATTGGAAAAGATGTCACATCTCATTTCCCCTTGACCGAAGAAGCCCCTCTCTAGATTGAATTGAAATATGAACTGATCTACACACAGTCTGGTTATGTTTATACCATCTTGCCTGACCTCCGTGGACCCGGCAATGCCAATGCACCAGGGGCATCCCATGTCGCTGACAGTATAGTTGGAGCCCTTTCTCATCCATACACTCATCCTCCCATGGGTTATGGTTTCCATTAGGGAGAGGCCAGCTCCTCGATCACTTTTCCCCCTCGTAGTAGCATGTATCTAGGATACAACATGCCTCCTCATTTTTCCGAACCTGTTTACCACAATTTTTCCCAACCTCCTCATTACCTATATCCACACCCTGGTGCTCGAGCTCCTCCAGCATTAGCACCTTAGCCTCCCTTGCCTTCTGAACCCCTGCTACCACAGCCACCACCCCCCCAGGGGTAGGTGAATGCACAACAGGACGCAACTAATCCTTCTACTTCCAAAAAGAATAGGAAAGGAAACCAAAACCAATATGTCCTAGGTAATATAGGACCCAATCCCCAAGGGAATATACCTAACACTGATAATTAGCAACAGGGCACTCAACACAAGCAGGATAGGCCTGTTCGCACAAACAAACCTTATTCTTATTGTGGTGTCTACGGTCACTATACCCACAATTTTCCTCTTTTAACTCATATGCGACAGATGTGGGAATCTCAAGCAACATCCTGAGGACCACAAGCCTCCCCTTTGATTCCTTCTAACGCTGCACCTATCCAAAAGGTTGTGTTTACCAATCCTTTTGCCATGCAAGGATTCGTGGCTACCCAACCCCCTGAAAGTCAGGCGTCCACTCAACCTCCTCCATCTGGTACCTCTGATTACCAGATTCTCATGATGAACTTTGACCAACCCATTACCATTGACCTCAACCTTCAGACTCGGTCCCATCAATACAACAAGCCTCACGTTACTTCTGCCCCCAAGCCCCCTTCATTAGGTCCCACAGAGCCTCTTTCAATACCCAAAGGTCCTTTACAGATCCCTCAGCCTAAGGAAGAGGTTCATACCAAGATCCCCAAGGATCATTCCACCGAAACGTTGCTTATGGTAAAGCTACCCATTCATATAGTATAATAGATGATTTGGAACAATCCCCTACTACCATATCCATGCTGGAACTCCTCCAATCATGCCCTTCACAACGAAAATTTCTAATAACTACCATCGGCATTATGGATCCCTCAGATAATTGTTTCATTATCTTCAATGTTGGACGATCAGAACATCCCCCCCTTCCTACTTTCGTCGCCTTCGAAATCCTTGTCAAGATCTAGAATGCCAACATCTCTCATTGTATCATTGATGAGGGGGCATCCACCTATGTGATTTTCGCCTCGTTTCAGAAACAACTTGGATCTCCTGAGTTGGCCCCTTCCATTGTCACCCTCTGAGCATGGGATGGCCACTCTTCCTATTCCCTTGGCATGTTCTTAAATTTTCCCATTACTCTTGCGAGTAAGATTGTTTTTGTTCTTGTAGAAGTCATTGATGTCCCCTTAGATTGCAACATTATATTGGGTCGTACCTACTATTATGCAATTTATATTGTCCCATATGCAGTCCACCATAACATGTGATTTCCTCACAACGGAAATACTGTCACCATCGACTAGTTGACATATTATGAGCCAAAGTCTCATACCTCCCTTCAGTCCATCATCTCTTTGGTGGCCAATAAAAAAATAGTTAAACCTTTTACTAGTGTTTCACCTGGAGTCTGCAAAGACTCCTCTTTTATTGGTTCATTCCCTGGTCTTTCTCCTCCTATATCCGATCCTAGCTCGTTGAATGTTTGCATGATGCAATCATCTCGGTCCGACCTCAAGTGGACTGGTTCCACTAGCCAGTAGCCTGCTCCTAGCACCTCAACTAAGCCTTCAGGACCCACTCCACAAGGCCCCTCACTTACAGCTGGTATCCATGAGAATATCTACCCTCCTAGAGTGGTTCCTCTTGGCCTTAACCATCTTGAAGATGTCTCTCTTGGAAATTACCCCTTTGGTCAGATATCATTTCTATCTCCCCCTCCTAGAGTATTTTCGATACCTTTTATGAATACCTTATCTCTTTCTAACATGACCCTGGGGATCCCCATCTCGTAAATTGATCCCCAAACCACTACCCCACCTCTTAAGAACAAACATTATCTAGCTTTGACCTCGGTCCAACCAGTCACCATGAGCCCTCCCTTAGCTTTTGTGCCTCAGCCACCTCAACGAGAACCTACTCCTGTTGTGAAAGCTTCGAGTGAAGGGGGCAAAGCTTGCAAGAAGGCACCTAAGGACAAGGCTACCCAAATAACCACTGCTTCTCCTCATCCTCCAAAGCATACCCCCCTGTGTTCTTTGTGTGATATTTTCGGTCATGCCACCCATCATTTTCCTGAATTGCCTCGCATCAAGCCCATGATTAATGTCCCATTTTTTGAGTCTAAGGTCCCTGAAGCCTCTGTTTCTTCCTCGAATTTAGAAAATAACCCCAAGAATATTCACATCAACCACCCCAGTGCTTTGTGTGATCTTCATGGCCATTACACCCATATTTGTCCCTGCCTCAAGCATTATCACACCTCTTTGGAAGTAGTTCGGGAGTACGAGACTCAATAGAAATATTATGCCTCTCCCGTAATCGTGCATTATTCTTCAGTCCAATCTAAGGCTACCTCTGCTCCCATTTACATTCCTCCTCCTAATGTCAAGATGATAGATTTTATGGCCACTATCCTCTACCTATCATCATCTATGAGATCCATGGTTGAATATTCCTTTCGGACTTCCCCTTCTGTTTCTCTTGACCTCCCTTCAGCGATCACCCTGGGCTCAACATCAGTGGATCCCTTATCTTCTTGTCCTTTCATCACCCCCCATGATGATTTGAACCTTTCTTCTCATGATGATGTGTCAGGTAGCTTTGTCACATCATTTGGTTACTGTTCCACCAGTCACCCCATATTTTACTGTGATGATGACATCATGGAAGCCTTCTCTACCCCTGACTTCATCTTTCTGACCCATAAGAGGAATGCCACCATCTGTGTCTATGGTGACTTTTGCAACCTAAACAGAAGCTGCCCCCAAGGCAGCTTCCTGTAATATTCCAAAAATTTAGCCCTTAGCTAAATGGAATATTATAGTTTGTTTTATCACTAGGTAGGTGAATAAATGTGTGGGGAGGCCCATAAATTTCCTTAGAAGGAATAATAACACTCCTAATGTGAAAGGATTAAGAATAAGTAGCTGTATTGAGCACCTTTCTATGCTAATTTGAGGGGATACATGTTGAATAGGTCAACTTTGACCAAATCAACAACGTTGTCTTGGAGGAGTGGCATTTATGATAAGACATCGTAGTTTTAGTAGAGGACAACTTGGATGAGCTTGGTGGCATTGGTGAATGGGACCAAATGTGAGAAGTCTTACACACTATATATGGAGGGGATGCAGCCATTGGTAGGCATGTTTTGGATTATTATTTTGTATGTGGTTTGTTCAGACTTCTTGCATTCTTCAGTTTTTTAGTTGAGATTGTTGTGTTGTTTAGCATAAGGGTGTTCCTAATCAGGAATCCCTAACTCATCCTTAGGGAAGGAGAGTTTCATTGGGCTGCATTTCCTCATTCCATCATTTATGCCAAGCTACCTCCTTTAGCTACAGAGCAGTTTCTGTTTAGTGTTGGGTTGTGTTGCAGGGTGCAACAAAGGAGGATCACATAGAGCCAATTCTAGGCTTATTTTTCAGTGGAGAGGTAGCCTATCCATTGGAGGATCAGCAAAGAGGGATCCTGGGCATATTTTTACATTTTTGGAATCAAACCAACCATCTACCATCCCTCGCAGTGCAGTTTCAGTCCATATTTGCATTATTTTTGGAGGCAGTTGCTGGGAGGGTTCATTGAGCTCATCAGGAGTGTCTATTTTTGAATAGAGGGTGGAAATTATCATTTCAAATCTGTCATAGACTCATTCTATTCTGTTCCAGTTTGTAGTGACATATTAACCCCAGGGTTATTTTTCACATTGTATATTTCTTGTATTTCTAGCAATCTTTCCTGGGTTAGATAGAAATTATGTATTAGAGCCCTTATATTATTTTTTGGGCATTTATTTTGTATCTATCAACCATATTCCATTAATGTATATTTACAGAAGCAACTACACTAATATAGACAGTGTTTTCACTGCTTTCTGGCATTCTATACAGTAGCAAAAACTCATGTGCTTATTGTTCTGATCATTGGAGGCTTGTTCTTATTGCTTGAGTGGATTTACCCTCAAGATATTTTTGTATATTGTTGCTAATATATGAATAAAATTATGGCTGCATATTTATCCCTCTTATGACATGTCCATAGTTGCGATGTTTTACATTATTATATCTTATATTGTTGCTATTTCCATTTTTTAATATTACAGTGGTATCAGAGCATAATCTTGGCTCAGCCTGTGCATTCAAGACATTATGCCATTAGGAGGAGAAGCTTCTCATAGAAAGGAGAATTTCTACAGAATAAAGAAATGCATGAATCCATTATTTGGAGAAATGAAGGAAGAGAGGCTCTCCCAGCATCTTTTTCAAACTGTGAAAAAAATCAAGGAAGAAATCAAAGAGATGAAAAGGGAGAGGTGTAGAAAATTTCCAAGAGGGTGAAAGTGAAGCAAACCCTAAATATTCACATAATGGGTGTGAGCATTTATATCCACGGAGCAGTTTATTTCTGACATTCACTTCAAGAGAAATGGAGGAAGAAGATGCACCAAATGAGGAGACCTTGAGTGACTATCTTCAGGAGTATGAGTCTCAATCTTGGAGATTCAAAAAGCACTTAGAATTCCAAGGGTTTTGCCAACTCAAGGAAGATAGAAGATCCAAGAACCATAAAAAAAGCAAGACAGGTACAAAATATCTTCCTAACTTTGATGGATCATCAAAGTGCACATCCAAGGCTTGGGTGAAGGGGCTAGATTCTTATTTTTAGCTACACTAAGTTTCAAAAAAGGAGGCCATTAGAGTAGCAGCGCCGCACCTTAAAGGTACGGCCCATGATTGGTGTTTTTATAGTTTTTCTTCATTTCTTCATGCAAATGTAAAAAATTATGCAGGATTCACTAATAATATAGTGAAAGTATTTGATATTAAACATTGTGAAACATATTTTTTTGAACCCAAAAATTTAAACCTTTGCATGAGTTGTAGGGATCTAGTTTACCAACTCCACTCCATATTCCTATTGAAGGGGATAAAAACATGCATAATACCTTGCCAAGGGCAAGAACCCAACTTCTTGAAGAGCCCTCTTCTATAGATGAAGACATGGAGATTCCTCCTTCGAGGGAAGACCATGATCTAGGGTCTCTCATTGATGATGAGGCATTCTCAAATATTGATGAGGAGGATGAGAAAAGAAGAGCTAACAATCTTGTACCATCAGAAGAATATCCGTCACCACATGGAGGTGGGAAGTGAGCCATTGCTTCCATTAGAGGAGCCCTTGTGTCTTTGGAAGGAGTTCCAAAGGATCTTATATGTGGAGATCAAGGCACAATCCATGAACAACATGTGCCATTATTGATTGATTGTGAGACCTTGTAGATGGAAGGAGAAGGAGGAAAGAAGGATCAACATAAAGGGATGATGAGAATTCACCCTTATCTATTTCAGGAGGTTTCTGCATAAAATAAGGAGACTTTATTGGACAGTGAAAGGAGGGAAAAATCAGTTCACTGATATATACAGTCTCCTTTAGATCTTGATGTCTCATTACATGGGGGCATTCCACCTGGGAAGCCACCAGATCTAGAGTTGTTGAGGGACATCTTACTATTTGGTTCACCACTCTCAGATCTTGGATGAGTGAATACATTGGAGGGGGATGGTACAACGCAGAGAGTGTGGGATAGACCCAAGGAGGAGAGATACACTCTCCCATTTTCAACATTACCCACTCTCACTACATATTTTGTGCTGACAGAAGTTGCTGCAGTGATGGAGGATGGCACAACCATGGTGCAAGGGGACCAATCCATGGATTTGGAGAAAAAGAGGGTAATTCCCTTGAGGAAGGAATCCTCCACATATTGGAGCAGATGGAGGCCACTCATGCTTAGATTGGCCAAGATCGGGAGGTTCTTTTCAGATGGTAGCTTCTCATGGGAGGCCAATTTCCAAAGGTCACCACTTCTACTTGAGCATGAGAGGTTGCACAATGGGCATGGTATAGCTTTGGAGGATGAATTTGGAATGAGGGATGTCAAAGGAAAAGACAACATCATGTGGGGAGCTTCACATTTCAGATCTTCAATGTTGTTTATTAAGAGGATTTATCCATATTGGAGATCTCAACTTTTGGTAGATTACTCCAAGGATATTAGTTCTTGCAATATTCTTGATGACCCAGAGGGAGATGATAGATACATGGTGGATGACTGGGTCATCTATTCTTATGCTAGAGTCTTCTTGACTAGAGCTTCTTAGCTTAAGGAGAAGATGTTACACGCAACACTTAAGGACTTTATTTCCATGCACCTTGATGCATATCGTTCCTTGATGGAGGAGTTCACTTGGGAGGGAATCCAACAAGATGTATATCAGCATATGAAGAGATGCATAGCCTGAGAAATGATGGATAGGTTGTCACAACCACTTCCCTACTCATTGAGAGTGAGGGAGAGCTTTTAGTTGAGCCATTTCAGCTTAATGACCAAGGTACATAGTAGAAGATGTACATTTATGCATTATGATTTGTACTCTTTTACTTTTTGTGAGCAGCATATTGCACCAAGGAGGATCATTTGTTCCTGTATATTGTATTATGATGTACTTGAGGTTGTTTGCAGCATAGATGTTGGCCATTTTATCCGTGGTTTGTGCGAGAGGCCTCATGATTCTTGGTGTGCACCATTGGCACCATATTTTACTTCTATGATCTCATCTTGTAATATTATTGTGGTAGCAAAAAAGTTCCTGAAAATACAATTGTTATACTAGGTTCTTAGGTAGGTATGGGATGCACTGCACTGGTTCCACAGGTGGGACTATGATCCACCTCTCGGTTTTCATATGGCAACTTGTTTTTATTTGCTTTTGCTTCCATATATTGTTGATGTTCTTGTTCTTATGGAAAGCTTTGTTGGGAGGATGGCACAAGAGTTGGAGGTCCCCATTGGGAGTCTGATTCTCGATACTTGATATGTTTCATGTTTCAGGAGAAACAATGGGAAAACCATGATTGCCACACTACATCTATTGTCTTCATGTGGGAGGAGCCATTTGGAGAACTTGAGTTCTTGGGAGAGGCACTTCATGGATGTTTTGATTGGTGGAGTAACTTGGGAAATTATCGGAGATCATAATATTTCATCCTGAGATCAACAGCAACCCCATACATATCATAAATGGAGAGAGAAAGAACATGGGTGGAAAAATCTAATCTCTCCATACAACCCCAATACATTGCATAAACCAAGGGTTGAGAACTTCTTTGATTGGCTACCTAGGACAGATCATTTCATTTGGATGATAACATGGGTATGGGAGTACCTCATTGAGAATGATATCCCCTATGTTTTTCATCACTCCTACCTTGAGAAGGAAATTAGAAGCAAGAAGGTTTCCACTTACACTTTCCACTTTCTCATGATGTGAGCCATTTGGTTTTGCATTCTTGGGGGGAACCATTAGAGGGCAGATTTATTGCAGATTATTTTGAGCAGTGGTGGGGACTATTGATGAGGAGGCTGCAAGAGGAGGAGGGGAGGAATTTTTCTCCACCTTTATAGTTTCTTGAGGACAAGCAACATTTTGGAGGGGAGGACTGTAATATTCCAAAAATTTAGCCTTCATCTAAATGGAATATTATAGTTTGTTTTATAACTAGGTAGGTGAATTAATGGGTGGGGAGGCCCATAAATTTCCTTAAAAGGAATAATAATGCTCCTAATTTGAAAGGAGCAAGACTAAGAATCTATATTAAGCACCTTTGGGTGTGAATTGGAGGATACATGTTGAATAGGTAAACTTTTACCAAATCAATAGCGATGTCATGGAGGAGTGGCATTTATGATAAGACAACATAGTTTTAGTGGACAACTTTCATGAGCTTGGTGGCATTTGTGGATGGGACCCAATGTGAGAAGGATCACACACTATATATGGAGGGGATGGCTCCAATTTTTAGGCATGTTTTGGATTATTATTTTGTATGTGGTATGTTTAGACTTCTTGCATTCTTCAGTAGTTTAGTTGATATTGTTGTGTTGTTTAGCACAAATTTGTTCCTAATCAGGAATCCATTCCTCATCCTCAGGGAAGGAGAGTTTCATTGGGCTACATTTCCTCATTTCGGCATTCTGGCCTAGCTACCTCCTTCATATATAGTTCAGTTTGTGTTTAGAGCCAGGGTGTGTTGCAGGGTGCATCAAATGAGGATCGCATAGAGCCAATTCTGGGCTTTTTTTTCAGTGGAGAGGTAGCCTATCCATTGGAGGATCAGCAAGGAGGGCTCCTAGGAATATTTATACATTTTTAGCATCAAGCCAACCATATACCATCCCTCACAGTGCAGTTTTAGTCTAGATCTACAATATTTTTGGAGGCAGTTGCTGGAAGGGTTCATTGAGCTCATCAAGAGGGTCAATTTCTAAATAGAGGGATCAACCTTCTATTGAGAAACACCATTTGAGGAGGACATTATCATTTTAGATTTGTCATAGCCTCATTCTATTCAGTTCTAGTTTTTAGTGACATAACAATGCTAGGGTTATTTTTCACATTGTATATTTCTTGGTATCTCTAACAATCTTTCCTGGGTTGGCTAGAAATCATGTATTAGAGCCCTTATCTTCATTTCTAGGAATTTATTTTGTATCTATCAGCCATATTCCATTAATGTATGTTTATAGTAGTAGCTACACTGATATATACAATGTTTTCACTGCTTTCTGACATTCTATATAGTAGCAGTAACTCAGGTGCTTATTTTTTTTATCATTGGAGGTTTGTTCTTATTGCTTGAGTGGCTTGACCCTCGAGATATTTTTGTATATTTTTGTTGATATATGAATAAAATTATGGTTGAATATTGATCCCTCTTATGAAATGTTCATATTTTCTATGTTTTACATTATTATGTCTTATATTGTTGCTATTTCCATTTTGGAATATTACACTCCCACACACCACCTACCTGTGGGTGTACGGGCGATGATAGACATCCTACCCAAAGCACTCCCTATAATAGTGTTTTTTTTATTTCTACCTTGCATTCAGGTTGCCAAAATTTTTCATCATCCTCTCATTTTTTTTCTTGTGGCACATTTCAGATGGACCCCCCCTTCTACACCATATATCGGTTACGCTGATGGTGCAAGTCGCTACTCCCAGAATCTAGCCTGGATAGGTTGGGCCATTTTTACCCCCTTACATTCACTTGTTCTCTCTAATGGCGTATGAATTGGTACTTCCACATATAAGTAGGCTGAATATGATGCAGTGCAAGGTTTATTAGTTGATGCCCTTTCCCATCGCATCCTTCACCTTCATGTTCATTTAGATTCCCTGTTTCTTATCATGCAATTGAACGGTGTCTATCGTGTGCATAATCCTATCCTTTTTAGAAGATATTTACGAGCGAATATTTTCATGCGTGAATTTTAAATCATTACATTCAGTCATGTACCTAGATCAAAAAACCACTATGTAGATAGCATTACAAAAAATATTCTAGATTGGCATTTATCACATGCATTACACATAAGAAAATAAAAAAAATTCCATAAAATGATGCATATCCATTATATGTGTCGTTCAAAATATTTTAGACTCCATCAACTTTGATACATTTGACATGCCCATAGCATGTTACAAAAAACTAAAACTGGGGGCACCACATGCCCCTACACCTAATCACTATCTGGAGGATCCCAAGCCAATGTATTTGCTCCTACAGCTCGTAGATCATGCATCTCTTTTTTTGCCATCGCCATGCACCGCATGACCCCTTGCCACTACGAGGGTAGACCAATACATGGCTCTATGTACTAGTCATCCATGTCTTTCCAGTCACACTCTGAAACACTGGTTAGAAGCCTCTCGCATCTACCATGGATTTCCTCTAGGAGGGCTACTGTATCCTCATTTTGTGGTGCTCTTGACCCACTAGGCCCCTTAGCTCTTGCTACTCCAGGTCTTCCCATATACTCGGTTGGTTTCACTGGTTTTGTATCTGCATACAAAAAGTGAATGAATCAGTACCATATAAAATATTATGAAACTTTAAAATGAACATAAAATATTAGAAACTTGTCACTTACCATCGAGCCCCCATACTCGACCAGGCGGTAGTGGCAATTCTGGGTCCCCAGAATACCTCATCCCACTATGGGGATAGTCGTGTATGTACAGTGGTATATGATATCAATAAGTTAAAAACTTGGGTTAGAACGCCCGTCTGACTGCCCCACCTCCCCCTCTGCATAGTATCTTCCCCCAGTGGTGCATCATGAGCTCTCTCAGGCCCCCATCTTGGATCTGTATGTGAGGTCAGAGTGTCAGGATCTTCTCAAAGAAGAGTGAGCACAACACTGTGCCATATGCACAGTCATGGTTCACTTACCACTTTCATAGTAAAAAAAATCATTTCAATGAAGAAAAAATCATTTGGGTCAACCCATAGTAAGTCCCACTTAGGAAACTCTCAACCAGCATCATCTGACCCCTAGTGATGTGGTGGAGTGCCTGGTTTCCTAGAATTTGCAGCACCAATGCGGCCACAGCACGGGTCTCTAGCCTCTCTTGATTCCCGATTGGTATCCCTATCCCCTTCACATGGAGACCTGGTCGGAAATGGTGCTCTACCAACTCCATGATGTTCCGCCCTTGTGGTAACACTAGCTGTGTATTCCCCACCATCCCAAGTGGTGGGAGACCAATTAGGAAATATATATCCTAGACATTCAACTTGATCCGGTGCCCCTGCACTATAAAGATCTCATGATCCAAACTGCAATAGTTGAAAATCTGGGCCAACAAGGGCTCCCCAGCTCTCATCAAAGGGTTCTCCAAAAACTTCAGGACCTCGAGCCTGGTCAATGCACTATGGACACCGTGTTCCTCTCGGATCTTCGATCGTAATGTGTATAGGTCTCTCTCTCTCTCCAGTTGATGCTCAATTCTGCCATATCTACACAAAACCATTACATTTTTCAGTGTATAGAAAGTAAATACTACATTCCACCCTAAAAAACCAGCTCTCAGCCAAGAAATAGCACCAAAATCCCCCTCTCTAACAGGTCACACTTCTTAGGAAAATCATGGGACAATTCACAGTTTTCATCCCAAAACCTGCTACCCATGTCGCATATATTTCCCAAAAAAGTGTAACCTGTCTGTGAAAAAGAGCAGGGGTTTGTTCCTAAGCTCTAGGTGCCTAAACTGAACTTTCAATCCACTGAAATGAAAGAGTAGGGTTAGGTCTCTTATCTGCAACTAATGGATCTCGATTCCAACAGTCGGCTTGTCCACTATGATCGCCGCAAGATTTAGGGCCCTTTCTCCTCTCTACATTCACCAAAGCTACACTTGAAAATGAATCAAATTGGAGGGAAAATTCCTTATTAAAAGAGGAACCATAGATTTTTCTTTCGCTAACTACGACCAAACTGTAGCTCGGTTTGGAAAAATTTCAGCACCTTTGGAAAGTTATCACCGTGTAATGTTCATTTTTCAGGAATGTCAGCAATCAACAATCTATTCCAGAGATTGACTGAAGGGGAATTTACCGGATATGTCACCTTCTCAAGGAAGTGTGAGATATGGAGGCTATCTGGCCCTTTTCAGACTCTGTCTATAGAGCTTCTTGAATAATCCCACTCAAAAGTGAGCTACAACAATATGAAAACAAATACATGAAGAGAAACTTGCTTCAATCTCAGAAAATGATAGAAGAAATCATAGACATTGTATTAGCTCATAGCCGCAAAATAAGTGTACAATATCTTGAGGGAAAGAGCACTCAAGAGAGGGAATGATCAACCTCAAAGAACAAGTACATGAAAGCATGAAATATACTGCTGCATAAACTGCCCTAGCTATGACTACGTAGTCATATGGAGACACTGCTACATACAAATATGAAATATGATGATATTGAAATATAGCTCAAGAAATTAGGGGGAGTGTGCTCTCAACCCATAAAACAATAATATAATGATGATACAAAAATCCTCAAGAGGATTGGCTACACTAGATGCATAGAATGGAAAAATACCAAAATGCCGGAGTTGTTGGGTAGCAGTAGCAACTCATAATAAAAATGGAAGGAGATGGTAGAATCTTCTCTACAATCTGAGTCAATCTCCTCCAAAGGATTTCCAAAGTGCAAGTCTGATCCTGACACTGGAAATCTCTCCCTCCAATGTGATGGTGCAAACCCCCACTGCAGACTAACTCTGAAATAATGCAGTCTATGGAAGGGACTGCGCTGATGAAGATGGGAGAAAACTTGGCCTTCTTCCAAAATCTACAAATGAGCTCAATAACACTCCTCAATGATATCTCCAATAAATGGAGACTCCTTTGTCTACAAATCATGTCCCGGAGTGATGTGGTGGAAGCCTCCACTGCAACCCCAGCAACACAATGTCTTCTTGCTGCAAGAATAACGCTATGATGGAAGAGAATGCTTTGGCCTTGAGCCAAAATGTGGAGAAATATGAAGATCAATTCCTCAAGACATTGTATTAGCTCATAGCCACAATATAAGTGTACAATATCTTGAGGGAAAGATCACTCAAGAGAGGGAATGATCAACCTCAAAGAACAAGTACATGAAAGCATGAAATATACTACTGCATAAACTGCCCTAGCTATGACTGCGCAGTCGTATGGACATTGCTAAATACAAATATGAAATATGATGATATTGCAATATAGCTCAAAAAATGAGGGGGAGTGTTCTCTCAACCCCTAAAACAATAATATAATGATGATACAACAATCCTCAAGAGGATTGGCTACACTAGATGCATAGAATGGAAAAATACCAAAATGTCAGAGTTTTTGGGTAGCAGCAGCAACTCATAATAGAAATGGAAGGAGATGGTATAATATTCTCTACAATATGAATCAATCTCCTCCAAAGGATTTCTGGAGTGCAAGGCTGATCCCGACACTAGAAATATCTCCCTCCAATGTGATGGTGCAAACCCCCACTGCAGACTAACTCTAAAATAATGCAGTCTATGGAAGGGACTGCGCTGATGAAGATGGGAGAAAGCTTGGCCTACTTCCAAAAT
Source organism: Pinus albicaulis (assembly GCA_034641835.2). Classification (NCBI taxonomy): domain Eukaryota; kingdom Viridiplantae; phylum Streptophyta; class Pinopsida; order Pinales; family Pinaceae; genus Pinus; species Pinus albicaulis. The sequence goes on along the minus strand of CM076574.1, from coordinate 539,017,894 downwards.
CTAAAAATGAGCTCAATAACACTCCTCAATGATATCTCCACTAAATGGAGACTCCTTTGTCTACAAATCAAGTCCCAGAGTGATGTGGTGGAAGCCTCCACTGCAACCCTAGGAACACAATGTCTTCTTGCTGGAAGAATAACACTGTGATGGAAGAGAATGCTTTGGCCTTGAGCCAATATGTGGAGAAATCTGAAGATAAATTCCTCAAGAGGCCTCTCATGAGGAGGAAGGAATCCTAAGCAGGAATTCCCCCAGCAACTCTGCTAAACAGCAGGAGTATGCTCCCTGTCTCTCAAGACAATGAAATTAGTAATCCATTTCATGAGCAAAAATGGTTGTCTTTCCCTCCTCTTATAAAATTGTGAGCTTCCTCTCCATGGGCCCCAATTCATTAGGGTTTTCCTTCTCAAGGAATTTTCCCTCCTTCTCTATGGCATTGTACCACAATGTGCTTTCCATCTCATAGCCTGCGCAGTTTGACTGTGGTCAACTTGACCTAGCCACTTTGCAAAATAGCCCCTTTTCACCCATGGAGGTGTGAATTCAAATTCAAAAATGATCCCTTCTCATAATATGAGGGATTTTATTGTGATTTTAATTATTCATGGTTCTCCTTAACCATTTATTCTCATCCTATGTCAAATTAGAAAAAATTAATGCTCCAATTATCTGCATGAAATTTTGGAACATTACAGTCCTCTCCTCCCAAATGTTGCTTGTCCTCAAGCAACTGCAAGAATAGAACTGGAAAGCCTCCTCTCAAGACATGGAGTCTGTGAAGTGTTTTAGGAACATATTCCTCATGTGGATCCTTCATATCCAAGCTATGAGCCATGCAAAATGAGTCACCTTCCAACTAGGCAACTCCTGAAAATAATCCTCCACCTTGTGCTCATGTAGAATAGGTGGGCTGAAATTCTGAACATGGAAAGCTTCATGGCCTACCCCACACTATCCTCTTCTCCACTCATGATAAATTTGGAGTGAAATCTGAACTCGAGATGAAATAATGTTTCCTTCAAGAGGAAATATGAAGTCTAGATCCCCAAGGACCTCTCCTCCAACGCTGCAAATCAAGATGGCCCAAATCATCTCATATGTGATGAGTTGGAATTCATCATCATATGGAATAAAAATAGTCATATGGTCCACCTCATGGAAAAACAAATGGCTAAACATGGTGACCATATCATCTCCCACACTCCCCTTGGAGCATGAGCTGCAAAAACAATTGAGGTCCCTCCTCCCGAAGGGCCCATCCACCCAATGAGTTCCTCCCTCATCATGATACATATGGGGCTGCTGCTGATACATGGTTGAAACATAATGGTCTTCAAGAGAGACCCAAGCCACCCCATCAAACATGTAAACCATGAAATTCCTCCTTCAAAAATTTGGGCTCTCTAAAAAGCTCCTCCCATATGAAGGAAAGAGGTGAAGCTTGGCAATCATGGGCTGCCCATTGTTTCCCTAGAAACTTACACCATGCAAATTAGGGAGAATCATACTCCCAATGGGCATCTCCAACTCATATCCCACTTTCCAAAACAAGCTCCCCATGTAAAAAGAAAACTTAGAAACACATGGAAGAAAGGACAAATAGGAACAAGTTGTCATATGACAACCGGAAAGTGGATCATAGTTCCACTCATGGAACTTGTTCAGTGCACTCACTGCCTGCATCAAAATAGAAAACAACAAGTGATTTTCCAGCCACTTGTTTGCTTCCACAATCATCTCATAAGATGGAAACATGAACATAAAATATGGTGTCAATAGTGCCCACAAAGAATCATGTGGCTTCCCCCACAGTCCACCCATGAAATAGCCAAGATCAATGCTGCAAATGGCTCCAAGTACATCATCATATAAAACATGAGAAGGGATGATCCTCCCCAATACTACCTGCTGATCATATAAAGTAAAGGAAGGAAAATAATAATATAGATGTATACCTCCTCTACTGGGTACTCTGGTTATTGAGCTGAAATGGCTCAATTGAAAGTGTTCCCTTACTCCCAATGAGTAGTAAGGTGGCTGTGACATCCTCATCATCATCATCTAGGCTATGCATCTCTCCATATGATGATATATATCCTACTGGATGCCCTCCCAAATGAAATCCTTTTCCAAGGAAAGATATGCATCAAGATGCATGGAAAAGAAATCCTCCTGTGCTGAAAGTAGCATCTTCTCCTTGAGACTAGAGGCTCTAGTCAAGTAGACTCTACCATGTGAGTAGATGACCATATCCTCTACCATATATTTATCATCTCTCTCTGGGTCATCAAGCATACTTCAAGCACCAAGATCCTTGGAGTACCCCACTAAGAGTGAAGATCTCTAGTAAGGATCAATCCTCCTAAGAGACAGCGCTGGTGATCTCGCATGTGTAGCTCTCCTCCTGCTGCTGTCTACTACTTTGACATCCCTCATGCCAAATTTTTCCTCCAAACTCTTCACCTCTCCAAAATTCAAGAGCGGTGAATCACACAACATGATGCCTCTCATCCATGATAGATTTGGTGGTCTCCCTGGTGGGATGCCCCTATGCAGTGAGACATCAATGCCAAGAGTGGACTGTACATATGGTTGGGAAACCTTTCCCTTGCTCTCCCTGTGCAGTACAACCTTTCTCCTCTTTACCTTAACTTTCCATAATTGAGAAGGGTGTGTGCCTCTCATCACATGATGCTCCTCTTTCTCTCCTCCTCTTTCTTCCAGTTGAAAAATGGCACAATCATGCTGCTCACTGATTGTGCTTGGACCTTCATGTATGAGATCCCGGGGACCTTCTTGCAAGGATGCAAGAATCCCTCTTATTGGAGCCTGTTCTCCTCCTTCCTCTGCATGAGGTACTAGATCAGCTCTATGATTGATAGCATTGTTGCCCTTCTCCTCATCAACATATGTGGGCAACTCCTCCAAAATGAGATCCTCTCTTGAAAGAGAGACATCCATGAATCCTTGTGCCAAAATGCAAGATGAAGGTCTTTCTTCCAATAAAGCACCATGCAAGATATCAGCCTCCTCTAAGGGTTTCTGAAGTGATCTTGAGCCCATGAATTCCTCCATCACATGCAAGGGTTTTTCTTTTCTAGGAATGTTTGTTTCCTCCACATGTGTTTCAGATTTCTTCCCACCAAATTTTTCCATCAAAGCCCTAATGAAAATTTCATAGGAAGAAGTATTTGCATGTTTCAAAGAAAAAGACTCAAATAACCACCATCCATGAACCTTACCTCCAAAGTGCAGTGCTGCTACTCTGATAGCTTCCTCTTCAAAAATCTAATGTTGCTGCAGAATGGTGTCTAGCTATTTTACCCATGCTTTGGCTGAAAGTGTAGGGGACCCATTAAAGATAGATAGAAGAAATCTATCTACATTATGCTGCTTTTTCCTCCCTACCATGACCTTGCAAAACTCTGGGAAAGAGATGTGATCTCTAAACTTCTGAGTTTAAGATTCATACTCATGTAAGAAACCACTAAGAGTTCCCTTCTCTGGTATGCCTTCTTCTTCTTTTCTTCTCATGGAAAATATGGCCATGTGACTGCGTTGTACCCCATGGTGTGTAGCTGCATGCTCACACTCCTCATGGAAAAATCTAGAGTTGGCCCTTTTATTTTCTTCTCCAAAATATGGAGTTTTTTTCCTGGTTATTTCTTGGTCTCCTTGACGAGAATAGGAAGTGCAGGGTTCTTCCTCTTCTTACCGCTTCTCCTTCTTGGAGAGGTTATTCTTTTCTCTAAAAATGGATGAGATCAAGCTCATATTCTTCATATTTCTTTCTTATTCTTTCTTGGGCTTGAAGGAAACAGGTTGAGCCAAGAAAGGTGCTTCGATACCACTGTAATGTTCCTTTTTCAGGAATGTCAGCAATCAGCAGTCTATTCCACAGATTGACTGAAGGGGCATTTACCAGATATGTGACCTTCTCAAGGAAGTGTGAGATCAAAAGGCTATCTAGCCCTTTTCAGACTCTGTCTATAGAGCTTCTTGAGGAATCCCACTCAAAAGTGAGCTACAGCAATAAGAAAACAAATACATGAAGATAAACTTGTTTCAATCTCAGAAAATGATATAAGAACTCATAGCCATTGTATTATCTCATAGCAGCAAAATAAGTGTACAATATCTTGAGGGAAAGAGAACTCAAGAGAGGGAATGATCAACCTCAAAGAACAAGTACATGAAAGCATGAAATATACTGCTGCATAAACTGCCCTAGCTATGACTGTGCAGTCTTATGGAGACACTACCACATACAAATGCGAAATATGATGATATTGCAATATAGCTCAAGAAATGAGGGGGAGTGTGCTCTCAACCCATAAAACAATAATACAATGCTGATACAACAATCCTCAAGAGGATTGGCTACACTAGATGCATAGAATGGAAAAATACCAAAATTTCAGAGTTGTTGGGTAGTAGTAGCAACTCATAATCAAAATGGAAGGAGATGGTAGAATCTTCTTTACAATATGAATCAATCTCTTCCAAAGGATTTCTGGAGTGCAAGGTTGATCTCAACACTGGAAATCTCTCCCTCCAATGTGATGGTGCAAACCCCCACTGCAGACTAACTCTGAAATAACACAGTCTATGGAAGGTATTGCGCTGATGAAGATGGGAGAAAGCTTGGCCTGCTGCCAAAATCTGCAAATGAGCTCAATAACACTCCTTAATGATATATCCACTAAATGGAGACTCCTTTCTCTACAAATCAAGTCCCGGAGTGATGTGGCGGAAGCCTCCACTACAACCCCAGCAACACAATATCTTCTTTCTACAAGAATAACGCTGCGATGGAAGAGAATGCTTTGGCCTTGAGCCAAGATGTGGAGAAAGCTGAAGATCAATTCCTCAAGAGGCCTCTCATGAGGAGGAAGGAATCCTAAGCAGGAATTCCCCCAGCAACTCTGCTAAACAGCAGGAGTATGCTCCTTGTCTCTCAAGAGAATGAAATCAATAATCCATTTCATGAGCAAAAATGGTTGTCTTTCCCTCCTCTTATACAATTGTGAGCTCGCTTTCCATGGGCCCCACTTCATTAGGGTTTTCCTTCACAAGGAATCTTCCCTCCTTCTCTATTGTGTTGTACCACAATGTGATTTCCACCTCATAGCCTGCACAATTTGACTTTGGTCAACTTGACCTAGCCACTTTGCAAAATAGCCCCTTTTCACCCATGGAGGTGTGAAATCAAATTAAAAAATGACCCCTTCTCATAATATAAGGGATTTTATTGCGCTTTTCATTATTCATGGGTCGCCTTACCCATTTATTCTCCTCCTATGTGAAATTAGTAAAAATTAATGTTCCAATTATCTGCATGAAAATTTTGGAACATTACACACCGAGCTCTCAAATGGGTATCCTTTACATTTTGTGATTTGATACTTCACCCGGACACATTTTTTCTAAGAAGGGTCACTTGACCACTCCTAAAAATCGAATTTCTTCACTTGAAACACTTGTACTTGGGGCACCACTTTGTATTCGTACTTGTCCATGCTCATATTGATTTTCAACATGAGTAACCATCTTGTACTCATGTTTTATGGTCCCCACCGGGCCTGTTCTGTGTGGCGGCATCATCGAGTGGCCCTTGTTTAGAGCATCTGAGATGATTCACCATTTCATCCATGGAGTCTATCCTGAGTCCCTTTCTATCCCACTATAGTCGTCCATCCTTCATTTATTTGTTCCTCTCTTGTGTCACACATTTTTGCCTTCGGTCATACTATCCCATATCCCCTCTGGTATTGTGTCAGTAGCTTCCAGGTCATCCATGCCATTTATGCTCTAAAAAGGGAATTCGTGAGCCCGCTACTTAGTACCCCCCATTCCACCATTATCCCTGGTGTTAATCTATCAATCACTCTACAATTATCTCTCGTGCCTTAGTTAAGGATCCGTTATTACTTCACCTATGGTGGACCTCCTTTTGTCGACATCAACTTATTCATTCCAGAAGACAGGTCTAGAGGGCAATGTACCTTGGTTCCAGCTTCCACTCTTGTTCGATGCCTCGGATCAGGAAAAGGGACCCTTTCTTGCACTTTGACTTGAATTTTTCTCAGCTGCATCTCCTTACGGCATGATCGAGATCTGTATACTTGATGGTTTAGTGATGCAACAGATTGTACGGGTGATTTCCGGTTGTGTGTGAGATGTTTCAGACTTCATGAGGTGGTGGCCCTTTAGGTAGCCCCCCACATTCTCGGATGACCTCTCTATTACAGCCTTGGATGTAGCTCCATAGATTTGATGTTTCCAACCTCAGCCACTTGCAACGCCTTTTAGTTTGCATGTATCATTCAGATTTTTAGATCCCTTTCCTGTTTTACAGGGCCTCTTTGGTTGTACTTATATCTCATGTACTCAGATATTATTGTATAAGTCCTGGTTTTTGTCCCAGGCATAGTACGTATTTTGGATCCATTTTCATGTTTTTATCTGGCCCATGTTTAGGTCAGCATGTACTATATATTTCAGTCCCTTTTTTACTGGACACATTATTATTTGTACTTTATTATCATGGCGGGCATAGGTATGCCTCCCCCGCCTCATGTAGAATAAGTACTCACTTAGAAAAGAGACTTTTCACACCTGTAAGTCTTGACTCCTCAGGGTATTGTCCTCTCACGCTTTATTCTACCTTATATATCTCTCTCTCTGACTCCCCCTTTCGTGTCTAGTGATTCAGCTCTTACAATGTACTTCGGTCATACGATTAGCTCGTAATGCTCACACGTTGGGGGGCGATCTGTTACACCAATTTTTGGTCATCTAACCTGTTACTATTAGATGGACCAAAGTACACCATGTAAGAACAATTTTACCCAAAGTAAAATTTCTTTCACTATGAAAAATAACTTAGTAATCCATAATTTATTAAGTTTTTTATGGTCTAAACAGGAAACCCCATAAGGAAATATTGAATAAATCCCTATTTCTTTGATTTTTCTCAAGGGATAATTAATTAAACAACAGTTTAATTAATATTCCTAGTCATATTTAACCCAAAACAGGAAAATTAATTAGATAAATCACTATTTATCTTATTATTTTCTAGGAATAATTATTTAAAACATTATTTAAATAATATTCCTTGTTAAACTTGACTAAATCATTTGTAAATAATTGAATAAATCACTATCTATTTAATTATTTCTCAGCCATATTCTTAAAATAATAAATAGATCATTTATTTATTTATTATTTACAAATAAAGGGATTTTACCAAATTCAAATTCTTTTTCCTTCAAACAAAAATAATAAAATATTCTATAAAAGTTGGATCTAGATTTGGTTAATAATATTATGCACCAATATTTAAAATAACTCAATATTTTGTTATAAATAGAAGGTTTTTTCCATTCATTAACTACCTTTTGTTGCCAAAATATCACTCTGGTTCTATATTTTTGGTCTGACTTTGATCCTCCATCATTTTCATATTTTTCTATATTTTTTCTTGTGAGCTCCCCTTGAGTTCCATTTTTGTTTGGGTTTTCTACACCATCAAGAGAGAGATACCTTAGATTTGAAGTGCTGAGGATATACAACAACCCATCCCATTGAGGGGGACTGGTAACATCTTTCTATGTTCCCTTCCCAGGTGTCATAAATACAAAATTCTTTAAAAATATTCTTGTATTGTCTATTGGATGCATGGAGAAACTCTTGCTTTTATTTACTATTTAATGCCTTTAACTGCATAGATCTGGATTTTGTAGCATTTATCTTGGTCAACTAACTGTCGATCTAAGGAAATTGGGAGCCATATTTGATGTTAGGGTTGTTTGTTATGCACAACTAAAGTGAGATTTGTTTGTACGCTTGCGATTAGAATTCACACTAACACCTGGTCTAGGACCAATCCTAGTGTCTCTATGTGTTCATGCTTCTCTTCCTTTGATCTTTTATTTTCCACTTTTTATATGATGATGATGGTGGTGGTGTTTTTATGTTTGCATAGCTATATATTCTGATGTTTAATAATACATATATGTATAAAGGAAATATATTTGGGGTGAATGAACATGGTAATGATGAAATGTAACTATCAAAGTAAAGAACACTATTTCTTTATGAAAAATTAACAATCAAATATTGCGTAGATATGTATTTGCGCATGAAAAATAGATAATTTTATAATAATATCATGGTGAAGTTCCAGGAGGACATTATGCAGGAAAATCCATTGTGCAGAATATTTTGAGTGTTGGATTGTGGTGGCCTACCTTGCAAAATGATGAAAAATAATATTATAGATCCTGCGATGCTTGTCAAAGAATGAGAATACCATCTAGGAGAGATTAAATACCCTTGAATCCAAAAGTGACCTTGTAGGAATTTGATGAGTTGGAAGTAGACTTTTCTGGATCAATTAATCCACTAGGGAAGAAGACTAATGCAAGGTATATCATCACTGCCACAGTTTATTTGACCAGATGGGCCAAAGCTAAGCTACTGAAGGATTGCAGTGCATATACTATTGTGAAGTTCATATTGCAGTACATTCTATCCAGATTTGGGTGCCCAAATATTTTGATGAGTGACATAGGGTCACATTCCTTGAATAGCACCATTAAGGCATTGACTGAAGAATTTAAAGTGCATCATTAGAAGTGCACACCTTATCACCCTCAGGAAAATTTAACAGTTGAATATTTCAATAAGATTTTGGAGAATTATCTCACCAAAGTATGCAATGTCAACAAGAAGTATTGGGATTTGATAATTCCAACATTATTATGGGAATATTGAACAACCTGCAAGAAGTTGAAAAGACAGACACCTTTTGGGTGGTTTATGGATAGGATGCAGTTATGCCTATGGGTCATCCCCTCACCTTTCCATCATGATTTCCATTAGCCTGGAGAGTATTACAACACATTTTAGCAAGCATTAAGTCTGTCCCTCTTGTACAACACATTTTTCCTAGAAGCTGCATATTCAGTTGCTGCATTTTGAGGAGGAGGATGAAGAGACAAGATCTCAAGCTTCTAGCTTGGAGATCTGAAGGAGGGATCAGCCCTAAAATATTAGATTTGTTTGTATAACATATTTGAAACATCTTGGTGTCAGATATAGCTTTAGATCTGCATAACCCAACAGTCAAAGGATCAAACCCTAGGAGGGTAATTTTCCAAACTCAAAGATGTGGAAAATCCTTTCAGGGTTATCTTGGGTTCCCATCACATTAGCCAGATCTTGAATCTTGGCATCATCAGAGCTCCTGAGCTCCATAGATCTGCATTTCCCTTTGCAGCAACTATATGTACATAATCAACAAAAGGGGATAGTGTAGTATTTCTTCTTGTATCTCTCCAGTTATGCAATGCTAGTTATAACATGTTTGCAGGGTTACTCTAGGCCACCTCTTTGGCTAGAGTACCTCTATTTTTAGACTATTGTAGTAATCTTCTCCACATAATAAAAATTCTCAGCTTCTCTATATATTCTGATGTTGTCTTTAGATTTATTGTTTACATTGTTGTAGTTCTCATATTGTGTTTGAGTATTACTGCATTCTCCCTTTTGGGATATTACATTACCCAACCATACTCTTAAAATAATAAATAAATCATTTATTTGTTTATTATTTACAAATAAAGGGATTTGACCAAATTCAAATTCTTTTTCCCTCCAACAAAAATAATAAAATATTCCATAAAAGTTGGATCTATATTTGGTTAATAGTATTTTAATTATGCACCAATATCTAGACTAACTCAATATTTTGTTATAAATAGAAGGGTTTTTCCATTCATTCACTACCTTTTGTTTCCAAAAGATCACTTTGGATCTATACTTTTGGTCTGACTTTGATCCTCCGTCATTTTCATATTTTTCTATCCTTTTGCTTGTGAGCTCCCTTTGAGTTACATTTTTGTCTAGGTTTTCCACACCATCAAGAGAGAGAGAGATCTTAGATCTGAAGCGCTGAGGACATACAAGAACTAATCCCATTGAGGGGGTCTGGTAACATCTTTCTATGTTCCCTTCCCAGGTGTCATAAATACAATTTTTTTTTAAATATTCTTGTCTTGTCTATTGGATGCATGGTGCAACTCTTTCTTTTATTTGTTGTTTAATGCCTTTAGCTACATAGATCTAGATTTTGTGGTATTTATCTTGGTCAAATAAGTGCATATCTAAGTAAATTGGTAGACATATTTGATGTTACGGTTGTTTTTTATGCACAGCTAAAGTGATATTTTTTCGTACGCTTGCGATTAGAATTCACACTAACAACTAGCGACTCCACAAGGGTTTATAATTACGACGACTATCATTTTTTAGATCCCTACATGACCAAATACTTCAAACACCTAGGGTTTTTCTTCAGCTTCTTTTTTTTCTTTTCTTGATGTTCTTTTTAACCTTTAAAACCCTAAAACAATAAAAATTCTCACTTCCGTGTGTTTCTGGGCCTATTGTGCAAGTGATAGGTATCAGTCATAGATGAGATGCCACTTTTTTCTGAAACCTACTCTTGAGACGGCTAGAATTGGGAGTCACAATTTTTGGGCCAAAACCTGTGACCTCACCTCTCAAGTAGCAGAAAACTGCCAAAAAATTGCGACCTCTATGGAAAACATGTGAGAAACCACGACCTGTACTTTCGACGGGAATTTTTCTGTGATTTTTCTAGGTTTTTCCAGGCTATTGTTTAGGGTTGTGTGACCTTTGTCTCCACCGATTGTGGACCTGTGCTTTCTCTATTTTTCTCATCGAAGTAGCAACCTATCCCCCTAAGGCTTTAGTACGCTTACATATTTTTAGGAGTTTAGTTGAAGCAGGTCATCTAAGATTTTAGTGTGTTGAGCCATTTTTTAGATCTGATCTTCTGCTTTTGGATCCCTTTCAAATTGGTTATTCATCCATCAAAAACACCTCTTTTTAGTTTTGCTTGGTCCTCCTCTAGGCTACCCTTCATTTCCCTTCAGTTTGTAGCCTTTCACCACCTCATTTGCAGCACTTTTCCCTCTGGTTTTTTGTTGTCTTTTGCACCTATTTACATTAGATCTAACCTTTAGATCCTTGTCCCTCCCGACTTTAGATCCATTGGCCATTTTGTGTTTTCTGAATAGATTTTTCCAACCCATATATTAGTTGTTGGTAAGCCCTCCTTGGGTTTAAGTTTATGCATATTTAGCTATTTATTTTCTGTCATATTTCAGTTTACTTTACTGTCATTTTCATATTTATTTATAGTTATACATCACCTTTTTATTTTTTCTCTACACACATCTAGGTTTAATTAAAATTAACACACTTATCACATACATGTGCACCCTAAGTGAAGAGTGCTTGGTTTACACCTCCAGGCCAAGAATATAACATTGTAATCAATTGATCTTGCACCTCCCTGCCCTTATTTCGATTTTGTAATCATTTGATCCTACACCTATTTTCCCTTGTTGATCTATCTTCCTTCTGTGAACCGTGTCTATTTTTCCATCACTGCACCCCCAAGGTGTTTATCCTGGATACTTCATGGCCTTCACCCTCAGTTTCCATTAGGAAGACTTACTCCTTCATGTACGGTTCGAGCTAGTCCTCCACCGAATCCCCATTCTGACTTTGCATTTGGTTCATCGGGTTCCCCTTCTGGTTCTATCCCCGGTTTTCCTCTTGTTGCCTTCACCATGTCTAGTTTAGGACCTAACGCTGGTGGTTTCCCTGGCCCTAATGCTGGGAATACTACTAGAGAGACTGCAACAGGAACTATAGCGGCTGCTCCCTTGCTCCCTTACTATAATATTCCCATTTTAGCACATGACTAAATGGAATATTAAAATTTTTCTTTTATCACCTTGCAGCTTAATAAATGGATAAAGGAACCCATTCTTATTGAATACATGCATAAAATCCCTCATAATGTGAAATGGATCATCAGAGTAGCCTTGTTTTTCACCCTCAAGTGTGACAAGGGGAAAATGCATGAAGACAAGGTCAAGTTTGACCAAGTCAACAACGCTACCATAGGATGAGTGGATCATTTTAGAAGATAGCACAGTGTGAATGAGGAAGAGGATATTTGGTGGAGGAAACCCTAATGAGTGGAGAGAGAGCTTTCACTTGTTTAAAAGGAGGGCAAGGAAGCCATTGTTATTCATGAACTAGATTATTGATTTCATTGTCTATGCAGACATTGTGCATTATTTTGTTATTTAGCAAGAATTTCTGAGGAATTCTTGTTTAGGATTCCTTCTCCTTCTTGAGAGGCCCTTGAGGGGTTGTTCTTAATTCTCCACATCTCTTGGCTCAAGGCCAAAGATACTCCTTTCAGTTACTACGTTATTTCTTCTCAAGTATAACGCAGTGTTGCTGGGTGTTGCAGTGGAGGACTCCACACACCATTTCCTTGGCTCATCTTTTAGAGGAGGGAGCTTCTATTCCTTTGGGATTTTATTGAGGGATATTCATGAGAATATTGTAGATCATTGGCACCAGGCCAACTGCTTCCCTTCACCAACAATGCAGTCCCTTCTCTATACTGCTTTATTTCTAAGTGAAATTGCAGTGGGGACTTGCTCCACTATTTTGGAGGGTGAGATATTCAGGGATTGTATCAGCCTCTCACCTGAGAGATACTTTGGATAATATTCAGCCATAATTGTAGTATCATCATCCATCTACATCCATTTCTATTTTTATAGTTGCAGCTGCTGCCCAGCAACTCCGGCATTTATGCAGATTTTCCATTTTGTATGTATTTCAGCCAATCCTTCTAAGGATTGTGAATTGTTGTTTCTAGGGGTTGAGATCTTGCTCCCCCTATTTTATTTGAGCTTTATATTGTCATATTTGTGTATTTACACTATTTTTCAGTAGTTCTCCTTCATATATTGCGTTGTCATAGCCAGGGCTTCTTTTGTATAGCAACATTTCTTTATTTTTCATGTATATGGTTCGTTAAGGCTGCATTGCCTAGCTTGAGAGATCATTTCCTCAAGATATTGTATACATTGCTGCTGCTATAATATAATGTAATGGTTATGTGGATCTTCCGGAATTATTGTATTAATGCATTCACTGCTATTTTCCAGCTCATGTTCATGTATTGCTGATCTCCACATTGGAAATATCTTAAGATATTCCCAATAGTGTAGCTGTTCCTAATTTGGAATATTACAGTGGTATCAGAGCCAAGGTCTCGAGGTTGAGACTCGCAGATTGTGGTGGGTTGTAATATCCCATGTGCGGGTAGGGCCCGTAGCCACGTGTCTGGGTCTGTGTAATGAGGGGTGTTGCACAAGGGCCCCTACCCTCAGATGCTGTCGTGGGGTTAGGCCCACCCTTAACACCCTAGGATGCCACCGTCACTAATAGTTCGACCTTTTGGTGTAGTGGTTGGATCTATGTGGTATCACTATAATATTCCAAATTAGGAACAACTACAATATTGGGAATATCTTAAGATATTACCAATGTGGAGATCAGCAATACATGAACATGAGCTGGAAAATAGCAGTGAATGCATTAATACAAGAATGCCGGAAGATCCACATAGAAATTACATTATATTATAGTAGTAGAAATTTATACAAGATCTTGAGGAAATGATCTCTCAAGCTAGGCAATGTAGCCTTAAAGAACCATATACATGAAAAATAGAGAAATGTTGCTATACAAACGAAGCCCTGGCTATGAAAGCGCAATATATGAAGGAGAACTACTGAAAAATCACTCACAAATATGACAATATAAAGCTCAAATAAAATAGGGGGAGAAGGATATCAACCCCTTGAAACAACAATTCACAATCCTTAGAAGGATTGGTTGAAATACATACAAAATGGAAAATCTGCATAAATGCCGAAGTTGCTGGGCAGCAGCTGCAACTCTAAAACTAGAAATGGATGTAGATGGCTCATGATACTACAATTATGGCTGAATCTCATCCAAATGATCTCTCAGGTGAAAGGCTGATCCAATCCCTGAAGATCTCACCCTCCAAAATAGTGGAGAAAGTCCCCACTGCAATTGCACTTAGAAATAACGCAGTATAGAGAAGGGACTGCATTGTTGGTGAAGGGAAGCAGTTGTCCTAGTGCCAATGATCTACAATATCCTCATGAATATCCCTCACTAACATCCCAGAGGAATAGAAGCTCCCTCCTCTGAAATATGAGCCAAGGAAATGGTGTGTGGAGTCCTCCACTGCAACACCCAGCAACACTGCGTTATACTTGAGAAGAAATAACACGGTAACTGAAAGGAGTATCTTTGGCCTTGAGCCAAGAGATGTAGAGAATGAAGAAAAACCTTTCAAGAGGCCTCTCAAGAAGGATAAGGAATCCTAAATAAGAATTCCCTAGAAATTCTTGCTAAACAACAAAATAATGCACAATGTCTGCATAGACAATGAAATCAATAATCCAGTTCATGAATAACAATGGTTGCCTTGCCCTCCTTTTAAACAAGTGAAATATCTCTCTCCACTCATTAGGGTTTCCTCCACCAAATATCCTCTTCCTCATTCACACTGCGCTATCTTCTAAAGCGATCCACTCATCCTATGGTAGTGTTGCTGACTTGGTCAAACTTGACCTTGTCTTCATGCATTTGCCCCTTGTCACACTTGAGGGTGAAAAATAAGGCTACTCTGATGATCCCTTTCACATTATGAGTGATTTTATGAATGTCTTCAATAAGAATGGGTTCCCTTATCCATTTATTAAGCTGCAAGGTGATAAAAGAAAAATTTTAATATTCCATTTAGTCATGTGCTAAAATGGGAATATTACAGTAAGGGAGCAAGGGAGCAGCCACTATAGTGCCTGTTGTGGTCTCGCTAGTAGTATTCCCAGCATTAGGGCCGGGGATACCACTAGCGTTAGGTCCTAAACCAGACATGGTGAAAGCGATAAGAGGAAAACCGGGGATAGAACTAGAAGGGGAACCCGATGAACCAAATGCAAAGTCAGAATGGGGATTCGGTGGAGGACTAACTCGAACCGTACATGAAGGAGTAAGTCTTCCTAACAGAAACTTAGGGTGAAGGCCATGAAGTATCCAGGATAAACACCTTGGGGGTTCAATGATGGAAAAATAGACATGGATCACAGAAGGAAGATAGACCAACAAGGGAAAATAGGTGCAGGATAAAATGATTACAATGTCGAGACAAGGGCAAGGAGGTGCAAGATCAATTGATTACAATGTTATATTCTTGGCCTGGAGGTGTAAACCAAGCACTCTTCACTTAGGGTGCGCATGTATGTGATAAGTTTGTTAATTTTAATTAAACCTAGATGGGTGTAGAGAAAAAATAAAAAGATGATGTATAACTGTTAATAAATATGAAAATAACAGTAAAGTAAACTGAAATATGACAGAAAATAAATAGCTAAATATGCATAAACTTAAACCCAACGAGGGCTTCCCAACAACTAATCTATGGGTTGGAAAAATCTAGTCAGAAAACACAAAATGGCCAATGGATCTAAATTCGGGAGGGACAAGGATCTAAAGGTTATATCTAATGTAAATAGGTGCAAAAGACAACAAAAAACCAGAGGGAAAAGTGCTGCAAATGAGGTGGAAAAAGGCTACAAACTGAAGGGAAATGAAGGGTAGCCTAGAGGAGGACCAAACAAAACTGAAAAGAGGTTTTTTGGATGGATGAATAACCAATCTAAAAGGGATCCGAAAGCACAAGATCAGATCTAAAAAATGGCTCAACACACTGAAATCTTAGACGACCTTCTTCAACTAAACACCTCCTAAAAATATGTAAGTGTACTGAAGCCTAAAATGCGAGAGTTGCTGGGCAGCAGCTGCAACTCTAAAACTAGAAATGGATGTAGATGGATGATGATACTGAAATGATGGCTGAATCTCATCCAAAGGATCTCTCAGGTGAAAGGCTGATCCAATCGCTGAAGATCTCACCCTCCAAAATATTGGAGCAGGTTCCCACTACAATTGCACTAAAAAATAACACAGTCTAGAGAAGGGACTACGCTGTTGGTGAAGGGAAGTAGTTGGCCTGGTTCCAATTGTTAGCCACCTATGAAATTCTTGTCAAGAAAACAGGTGGCTAAATTTTTTTATGAGACTTCAAGGGATGCATTTCCCATGAAAATCCCTCATCCTTGAAGCCTCTGTGTGTCCATTGCCTTTAAAAAAGATCCTCACTATTGTTTCCATCCAAAAGCCTCGCTGATTGTAAAAATCATGCCCAAAAAGGCCTTCATTTGCCCCTTGTATCCCTGCAGAATGTCTCATTTTAACCCTTTTTTCCCTTTGTCAAAGTCTCTCTTTTTACCACCAAATCCCCTCCTAAATCCTCTAAACCATCCCCATTCACCCTTAAACCTCACAGGCACCCTTTGTTTGGGCCACGTAACCCCTTTTCCACTCTACCGTTGTCCTCTTTTGGCCTCATATTACATGAAAATTGTGCCAAAATCACGCCTTTGTCAGATGTAGGCTT
The DNA here is from genome assembly GCA_034641835.2 of Pinus albicaulis. NCBI lineage: Eukaryota > Viridiplantae > Streptophyta > Pinopsida > Pinales > Pinaceae > Pinus > Pinus albicaulis. Next base: position 539,001,426 of record CM076574.1, on the reverse strand, counting down.
AGCCCCTTTCGTCCAGCCCCCGTAGACCATTTCTCCACATGACCCGGGCGCTGAAACCAAGCGTTGGTCCATGACGCGTGTTGTTCCTTGAGAAACAATTCCTAGCTGCGTACAAGAATCCGTGCTCAAGACATTAAAGATTATGTCACAAAATATATATCTGTCTCTGTTTATTAAACCTTCAAATATTAATAATATATTTCCCAAATATCAAATCTTTATAAGTTCTACAATGCCATGTTCCCTTTATATTGAAGTGAGCGAATGGAAGACGAAGAAAGAAAAGGATTTTAATTTGTCATGCTGCTTAAAACAGAAACTGGCATTATAAAATCCTGAAGAAGTGGAAAACAAATAAGCTAAAGTAAAGGAGCGCCCATTAAGGATGTTTAACTCTTAGATACATAAATATCAAGATACCTACAGCTCTAATCACTCTACTTTATTCACAGACATGGGAATGAAATGAAAACCAAGAAAACTCCTCAACACAGATGGAATAATGGAAAGTTGCAAAAAATTTTCATTCATTCAATATTGTTCAGTACAAAATTAGCCTTCAAAGGTCCAAAACTCAGAACCCTCTTCCTTCTTTCCATTGTATTTAAATACAATATGATCTAAATGGTTTCCAGTAATGAAACCGATTCTAACTAACTCTAACTGCTTAACTGCTCACCTAGTGGAGGTACATGCCTCATAAAGTTCTATTACCTTTACATGACTGCATTTAAAACATAATAAAATGTGACAATTCCTAATCTAAGGGAGCTGATGCTCCTGAAATAGTGGCTGACTCAATGACTATTTGTGGCTGAACGGCTACTTGTGGTTGTTTGGCTGGAAATCCCTTTTCTGTGTCAATAGAAAATTTCTTGCATTCTTTCTAGAGTTTGTCCTAAGTTATCGGAGCATTCTTATAACGATGATACTCCAGTGTAAATGCCACAACCTGACTATGAGTAAGATTACCTATGAACAATGTCTTCACCATCCATAGCAGAAGAAAATGCCTTTGTAAGAAATTAAATACCGTTTCTCCCTTCAAAACCTGTGTCTTGTCATGCCGGCCATCTGCTCTGCTCTTTGCAAATATCAACTGATCTTCATAGAATTTCTAGGTCATAATCTCCCCCTTCTCTGTCTAGCATGAGGGCAAACCTGTTCTCGTTAACTTGTCAAAAGATATATCAAATTTCTTAATGATCTCTTTAATTCCCTGTAACCGCTTCTCTGAGACCTTTAGAAGGTCGTTTTTGATAATCATTTTATTTACCTCCTCAGCATAGAAATACCTATCCTGTATCCCTATATCTCTTAACTCTTCATCTGTATTTGCATTAATAAAATTCATGAATTTGTTGGCCCAATTAGATCTTTTAATAGCAGCCTGCTTCTCCGATAATAACTCCTTTTCATGCTCTGAGACAATGTTTTTCTCTCTGGAAATTATGTTCATGGAATCCCATTTTGACTGCATCTCTGAAATGATCTCGTTCCAGATGATATCCTTAGCTTTGATAAGGGAAATATTTCCCTTCAATTTCTCCTTGAGCTCTTTGATCTCATCCTCAGCTTTCTGTAGCTTCTGCTCACTCTCCTGTGCTTTTCCTTCCCATCCTTGCATCATCTTGATAACTGTGGCCAATTCTGACTGGGCTTGTTTACAATCTCTTTCTGCCATCTTTAATTCTGTGTTTAACTGAATAACTTGGGCTTGAGGGTCAGCTTCACCTGCAGAAAAATCAAAAGTACAAGTATGTTTCTCGATTTGATTCTGTAAGGTTATGGCAGTCTTCTTTACCTTAGAGAGTTCTTCATCCTTCTTCATCAATTGCTGTCGCAATTCCTCTTTCTCCTTTTCAACCTCGGCTACTTCGGCCGCCAATGAATGCTCTGTAGTTGGCAATTTCAACTTCTTTCTTAATGAAGATATTTATGCTTCTGCACTTTTCATAAGTTTTTGAATTGCGGCTTTATCATTCGGGTCTACACCGATTTTCATAATAATCTTCTTCAGCTCTTCATTCTGAATTGTTAATGCCCTTGCATTAGCCTTCTCCATTTTGCATTGTTTGACAACCTTGGCAAGCATATTTTCAGTCTTGACTACTGTAGCATTGGTCTTACTCAAATCATTGACAATCAACTGACCTTTCTGCATGTGGAGATTCATTTTGTCCCACAAGGGTATCTTTTTCACGTCCATGACTATGTTCAACTCCTTAAAGCTACCTGAAGGTCCAAGGGACATTCCTGTCGGATGCGACAGTGCCATCTTAAACTGATCTTTCTCCAGATCCATCACAGTCAATAGTCTGGTTTGGTCAGCAGGTATATGGTTCTCTTCTTGTGCTTCTATATTGGCCTTTATTTTCTGGTTCTTTTCTTCAATCTGTGTGAACACTTGCTTCATGGAAGGAGCCTTTTCCAAATGAAGTTCTTGTCTACTAGGAGATGAGGGGCCATCTTGTTCTTCATTGACCTGGAGAGTAAAACCAGGTGAATTGGAAGAATGGTCTTCCGCTAATTTAGTCCTTTTCTCCTCTCGGGGTTCTTCATCATCGACCTCAATAACATCCTCTCTTCCTCTTTTTCTCATTCTTTCCAATATTGCAGGTGTTTGAATACTAGTCCTTGATGAACTTGACCCTCCTGGATTAGCCAATTTCTCTAAATCAGGTTTACTCACATGAGTAAAAGCAGCATATCCATTCTCAACCCTCTTTTGTGAAATAATCCCATGTGGATCATAGGCCCATTTCTCTCCCAACAACAACTGTGTCTCTTCTAATATTTTTGATACCTCCTCAAAAGCTTGTCTTGTGTTAACAACAAAAGGGCCTACACTCATAGGCAACTTGTACATTAGTCCTTTCTTCATGGGTAGAAAATGAACTTGATCTACATTAAGACTCTGCCTTATAAATTCCAAGGCAAAAAGTCTCATGGGAACAAAGGTTGGGAGCCTATAAGGCTCAATACTAACTCCGTATAGCCTTATCTCAGAGTAATCTTCAAAAACAAACCAGTCTCCAAATTTACAATTAGGTCCTAACTGTAGGAATTCTTGAGCCTTTGGCAGAAAGCATGGAGGAAGAGTTCCATTCAGAATTTTATAAGCAGTGGACATGAAATGATCGGCAAATTCAAACAGCCCGGATTCGTTCTCTTCTTTTCTAACCATATCGGTCCAAAGCAAAACTGACTGCTTATTTTTATTACTATCCATTATATTTAAACCAACACTCATGAACTCTTCAACATTTTGATATAAAAATAAGTAAACTACCAGTGATGGAAATCTGAAAAAACCTGTTAGAGGGAAGGCGATCAATTGAGAATTTACTACTTCCTGCCAAAAGGACGGGATATCTAGCACCACCCCTGGTTTCATCATAAGAGCGAGCATCCCCAAGGCTTCCTTATCAATTTCGTGATCATCATCTCTCCCCAAAATCTCCATAATACAGCTAAGAACTGGCCTGTATTGAACATTGAACGTCTCCAAACTGAACTTTCCTGTTTCAAATTGAGTCTTCTCTGGACTTGGTATCAAAAATGACATGCAACGATTAAACTCTTCATTTGAAAGCTCCTCGAAATACTGAGTCAACGAATCTTCAGAGAACTGCAACGGGGACTCATTTTCTAGAAAACATAATGCTTGACGCATTAATTGAGTTGAAACCTACAAAATATTTTCCCCTTGGGAATTCATAACAAAACACTTGCCAAGGTACATAGACGAAACTAACCAAGAAATGAATTCGGGGAAGAAATGAGTTTTTGGAACACAAGCGGAGAACACTCCCGAACTTTTCATAGCAGAGAACACAGGGGACTTGTCAGTGTTCAGGGTTACTTGGTAATGCAAGAGAGGATGGTTGATGGACGACGTGGTATCATGAACATCTTTCTGACTATCTAGGAGGGGAATGAGACTTGATAAACCAGACAATGATGTTCGCTTGGCCATGACTAACAGGAATTTGAAAGCAATTCGCGAAATAATGAATAGTGCAAAGGTGGTGGGACGCGGTTAAACAGGGCAAACAGTCACAAATAAATCACAATGAGACAGAAAAACCCCCTTTTATAGACTACGGAAACCATAATAAATGCAAGAGTGATGTGGAAAAACAGTTAACAGTGAATGACAGTTTGTTTTCCACCTCGACAGATGACGTCATGCGGGGGGTCTGTGAGTACAGCGGAGAGTTCCTACCCATACCCCCCGTAATTAATCAGAACCATCGATCACAAAATTTCTGAGATCTGACCAGTCAACTGCGAGGGGTCGGGATTTGATAACCGATGGGCTAATTGACCCCCTGTAATTGCATATCCATAAGCTTCTTTGCATGATTGTGACTTCCGCTCCAGAAGCTGCTCGGGCTTTAACCTTAATACATATATATATCAACCTAAGGTTGACGCCTGCTTCATGTATATGAATAAAAATGGAAATACATTGCATTTCTCTTTTTTATGCTAAAGTATTAAAAACTTCATACTATAGCATATTTTCGAATTCTTATATTTTTTTTAAATTTTTCTTTTTCAAACTTCAAAATGAAAAATAAAAAGGATATGTAGATAATGATCTACAACAACGCGCTTATCGTATCAGTGATCAAGTGCAATACCAGTCATCGATTTCCCATTAATCCAACGGTCATCGCAAGTCTCATCATTCCCCCCGTTCACCCCCCCCCCCCGCCCCCCCGGATCAGATCGATGGCCCATAATTCATCCACCCCGGTGGTCCCCGCGGATAGTCACTGTTCGAAACCGGCAGTTTCTATCGCACCACCTTCGAAAACAAGGTTGTTTTTCCCGATTAGCAGCAATTGGCGCCACCGGCCGACACGTGGCTTCAGGCGGTTTCCAATACCATTCTCATCGCGCGTTAAAGGTCGATTGCGGGCCCAACGCGATATGTGCATGCGCCGTCCGATCTGGGGCAGGGCCATCCGATGGTAATCACGCCCAAAATATGCTTGGATGATAACCAAAGAAAATCAGGACCCGTGGCCCACCATCAGTAGCCCTCTGATGCATTTACAGCTGTCAATCTCCTCCTGAGATCAGACAGTCCGGATTAAATCCTCATCCTCGCCATTGACCTGGTCCCACTGCCTAGACTTCGCGTCACATTTTTCAATCGTGTTTTCCCATTTTCTTGGTATTTCCCCCACTTCCAAAGTTTTCTCACTGTTTAAACTCCACCATCGATCATCGCCATCCCAGCCAATCGAACAGTCCATATTCATTCTTCTGCCTAGCCTTCTTTCCCACTATGCGCCACCTGTCCTCCAGGCCTTCACCACATGTCTTCCGCCACCCCTGATTTTGTAATTGGTTTTTCTCATTGATTGTAGGTTTTGCAGAGCGGAAATTTTTGCTCTTCCTCCATAATCACAGCAGACTGTGATTCCGAAATACAGCAGAGGGAGGATTACAGGGATTTTGTCCTGTTAATTGCACATTCGGTGCTTGATCCCACGTTCAAAGGATGAAGACGTGGGTTGAATACTAAGGGCTCGGAAAATGAGATACCAGCATCACCATCAGCAGAACGTTCTTTCCCATGAAAGGACGAAATTTCCATATTGTTTTCATTCTATACCGTGTTCCAGAGGAGATCTCCGCCCTGATAATAGTCCTGGTGCTACTAGAAGCATTGGTTACACAGTATGGCAGACCCCAGAATCATTGTTCTACCTTTGTTTAAGTCAGCAGAGTACCACAAGTACTGCAACCTTGGATACATCAAAGACATACCTGGAGTAAATTACAGCTTTTCAAAGACCAATCTCTCACCCAAAGAGTACAGAAGTTTGATGCATAGGCATTAAAACAGAATGGGTTTAGACCCACTGCTCCTACTCTGTTTAATGTTTCATTTAGTGTTTAATCTACCTCCTCTGCCTCTCTTTCTGATATAGAAACTCATGAGAAAACATTGTAAGGTTGTTGATCAGATATCTGTGAACTGTAAGCTATTTCTCTTGGGACATAGTGCTCTGTGTAAAGTTGTAAGATAGGCTGAGGAAGATGTTTTCAGACTGAATATCAAGTTGTTGGAAATGTTGTACATGAATGGTGTTGCTCTTTAATATGACAAGCACATTTCTTTGGATCCTAATTTAAAGCAGCGGTGATGTTTTTCTTACTGTTTCTTGATTTTCCTTTGTAGATCATCACATTTCAATTCTTCTGGCATGCATCAAAAATCTGGCATAGGATTTACCCTTGTTAGGTACCCTATGTTTCTGCTCTCCTCGCCTTCAATGTTTTCTGCTGTATGTGTTATCTGAGGATTGATTTTAAGCTAATTTAACCAGTGTAGTGGTCAAATATATACTACTAGCTGATGTGTAAATTAATGAAATATGTTCCTTAGATGTTCTTGTTAGGTTATAGTTGAATGAATTGGGATACTGGGAGTTTAGAACACTTTCTCTGTCTCACTAAGGTCCTTTTCAACTAATTAAACCTTTCTAAGTTCCCTTAAGCTGGATACCAAAGCATTGAAAGTTCAAAGTCTCTCTTTGATCTCAAGTTTTCAACTTTGTGTTCTCAATCTTTAATGTTTCCTTGTCTGAAGAGTTAACCTTTTAGGTCTTGGATCACAAGTTGTTCAACGGCATGTCCTGTCCCTGGATCTGATTCCTGAAAGGTCACCTTGGAGGTTTCCTTGTTTTCACCTTCTCTCTTGTCTTTCCATGCCCCACTATCATCTTTAAGATCCAATGCTTTAGATGACTAGCCCAACTGAAATCCTGCATATTGAATAGAAAGTAAACCCTTTCCTGACTCCATTTCCCAATGGTCTTGAGTGCTCTCTGAAATTTCTCCTCCTCTATCTAGAATCCTCTTTATACAACCTTGTCTTTTACTAAACCCTTCTTTCCTGATTCCCAACAACCAAAAAAAAATCAAACAAACAAACCCCATGCCTATAACTAGCCTAATATCTTAACTTTTGAGCTTCAAATACATAAAACCTTTGCCTATATAGAGAGATCCCTCTCTGGACCCAGGAGGGCTAGATTCTGAGGTCTGAAAGTGGTTTTGATGTTGTCTCATCTTTTGGTATTTCCAAACTTTCCAAAACATGGGAACCCCAACATAATGGCGACTCTGCTGGGGATTTCTGAGTATTTTCCATCTTACTACATCACAAGAGCCTCAGAAAGCCAACGATCTCTAGTTAGGTTGGCATTGAAACACTTCTGATTGCAATTCACTTCTGCACCACTTGTTTTGTTTCTCCCACAATCTTATACAGAGTCTGGAAAGGGCCAGATAGCCTCCAAACCTCACTCTCTTTCAGAGGTGAAATATCTGGTAAAAGCCCTCCCAGTCCATCTCTGGTTATATTTTGCTGTGTTTTCAGGATATCCTTGAAAAGGGGCATTACATAACCATTTTTGTGGACAATGTACCTCCTAGAAACATCCTAAATTTTCCACCTGGCGACTCCATAGTTCCTTAAAGATCAGAGACTCCACTGGTGATCAGTAGGCCTCCTGATTATCTTGGTTGACATAAGACTCCACTGGGAAACTGGCCTCCATAACAACATCAGCCATAATAGAAGTAACAAGTAGGGTTAAGCTGCTTTATTGGAAAACAACATTCTGGCTTGAAGAACCATTCACACAAGAGCTTATCCCGACCCAAACCCACCTGGAATAGTTGATAACCCTGAGAGAATCCTCAAGGAGTCTCCTACATCTAGAAGACCAACTATTTCCAATCATATCCATAGAGCTAACTCTACATCGAAAGATTTTGCAGCTCTATCAGACCCAATTTTTGACCTAGACTCTCAAAACAATGTACCTAGAACTAGGTCATTCAGTGCTCTAGACCAGCCATACTTTGAGCTTCCTGTTTCACCACCTCAAATTGGTAAACACATTAGGGACAAAGAGACCCCTCCATCTACACCTCATGATATTCACTTCATTCAAAACTTGGGGCTCTGCCACCCTAAATCTGCTCAACAGACTTTTGCTGGTCCTAGTATCCCTGCCATCCATATACCAGCTGCTCAAACCAACCCCTTACCTCCTCAAAATGCCATCATGGCAGCCTGGTATGCACCTCTAGTTTTACCCCAGCCTCTAGTGCCTTTACCTAACGATTACCAATCAAAGATCCCACACTTCACTGCAAATGATTCTACCACAGCTCAGCACCATGTAGACAAGATGGAAGATTCTTTTGATTACATGGAGATAGATGATGATACGGTCAAAATGAGAATATTCGCCCAGAGTTTAGGAGGTGATGTGAAGAAATGGTTTAAGGGCCTACCTCCTAATAGTATCCAATACCTTCCTGCTTTTACCAGACCTTCATAAATAAATGGGAAGTTAAGGCCAACCCTCTCCAAATCTTAGCAGAGTACAAGAACCTGAAAATAAATGTAGGAGAGAGTGTCCATGACTACTTTACAAGGTTTAACAACGTTTATAATGCTCTCCCTCCACATATGAAACCTCCCCAAGGTATGTATTTAGTGAAATACCCTGAAGGCTTTGATGCTGACATGGCCTACCAACTTAGGGAGAGAGATTACAACACATTGCAAGATATGCAAAGCGGGGCAATGAGTGTAGAGGCTAACCTGATTGAGAAAAAAGCCAGAAAGAGGGCTGAAAAGAGGGTGACATATAGAGAGTACACTGTATCTTCCACATCTGACCCCAATTATGACCGTCTATCCAAAAACATGGAAAAGCTACAGCAAATGATGGAAAGAATGGTTGTTACAGTTAGTAATCATAACAGAAACCAAAATCATAACCAGAACCAGAACTTTAGAAGGAACAATACCACTCCTAACAGACAAAGAGAATCAGATCAATAGGTTATACCCCCATTTCAAGAGAAATTCCTGGACGAAGATGAGGGGATAATGGAAGAGTCTGAGGAGAACACAATAAAAATGTTTGGGACATATAACTCAATCCACAACTGTTCCACAGAGGAATATTAGATCTCATCCTCACATTGGGATGAGGAAAGGTTAGAATTTGAGGATTAAAATCTAGGATTTGAAAATGCCATCATGAAGGTCAAAGAACAGTATGAACTTAGAAGAAAAAAGAGCTAAGACATTTCCAAACACAAAAATTCTCAAATCACTATTAAGAAAATCCTGAGAAAACTTCTAAAGTAACTGTTGAAAGTAATAAATTAGTAGATGAGGGTTCTGGGAAGAATAAAAGTAGGAACAACCAAATCATTGATAGAAAAATTCAACCAACTAGCAGCGCTAGCACTGCAGTTAGTGCTCCTGATAAAATAGTTCCTAAGCCCGTACATAGTGAGAATCAGTCCACTGATTCTTTGACCAAGGTGGTGGCTAACAAAACAAAGTTGAACATTCCAAAGAGTTAGTCCACTTTCAATTTGGAGAGTGATATTGCAAAAATTAAAATCTTTGTCCCACTCTCTGAGCTGGCCACTCAAGATGTATATAAAGGCCAAATTTTGAAAGCTTTAAATCTAGGTGAAAACGGTGACACTGTCAATCTGAGTGATGATCAACCAACCTTTCTGTTTGGTCCAAAGATAGAAGGGAAGTTTCAGGAAGGGATAGTACCCCCTTTTTATATTAGTCTCAATATCCACGACAAGATCCTTCACAACACAATGCATGACTTTGGGGCCTCACACAACCTGATGCCTAAGGTAGTCATGGAGAGATTAGGCCTAGAGATAACTCGTCCCTATAAAAACCTCTATTCATTTGATTCTAGCAGGGTAAAGTGTCCTGGCCTGATTGAAGACCTATGTGTAAGCCTTACCCAGATTCCAACCAAGTATATGGTCATGGATGTTGTAGTGGCAGATGTGCCACCTAAGTATGGCATGTTGCTGTCAAGGTCATGGGGAGCCAAGCTGCAAGGTACAATGCAGATGGATGGGGCATATGCCACAATTACTGTTTTTAGCCAACTTAGAAGAATGTGTAGAGAGGCACAAATGAAATTCCTGGTCAGCAGCCCTGAAAAGCCTGAAAATTCTCCTCTGTACTCCATTCACGCAGATTTAGACTCCTTTATCCTTTGCAATGATGAGTCCTTAGAGGGGCCAGAATTCGAAAACAGAGATTCAAAATATGAAATAGATCCCATAGATTTTAACATAATGGCCACTCTGGACTTAGAGGAAAATGAAGAAGAAAACTTTGGTCAGTGCACTGAAACAGAAACTCTGAGTAAACAAGAAGCAGAATGTAAACAGTTGGCTAGTCACCCCTCACAAGCTCACACACCACACGAAGAACGAAATGATGTTAAGCCCAAGAGCAAACCTTTATGGGAAATGAATTTCGACAAGTCCTGTACTAGAAAGACTAAAGGAGTAGGGGCATGGTTACATAACATTGAGAGTGACTATGCAGAGAGCCATGCCTTTAATCTGAAATTCAAATGTACAAATAATATTGCAGAATATGAGGCTCTTATCCTAGGCTTGAATCTGTCGAAAAAATTAGGAGCCTGTAGGATAGCTGTGCATGGAGACTCTGAGTTGATCATAAAATAGGCAAACGGTGAATACACAGTGAAACACCCTAGGTTGAGAGCGTACAGAAATGACGCTATGGATTTATTGAAAACCTTTGTATAATACGAACTGGTGTTTGTCCATATGAGTCAGAACGTAATTGAAAATGGATTAGCCTGTATAGCTATTTCGTATCACAAGCCTCCCAGTGACCAAAAAATCATCATTCAGATGAAATTTAGGCTTGCAGTGCCTGACAACGAAAAATATTGGCAGGTCTTTGAGGGCGATAAGTAGATTGAGGATTTCCTGATAGGCAGGAATGAGTTTGAATTCTCTGAGTTAGACTCAAAGTCCGATGATAGCTGCCTAAGTGGAGAGCCCTCGGACGAGGAAGAACCACCCTGTAACATAGAAATAAACACTTTAAATGAACAGATTGGAAATCCAAACGAAGAATGTGAAAACGTATATAGTGACGAAGTAGAGGTGCTGCAGGCCAAAGATAAGAACATACCCCGAGGTCTGGCACCTTTAGAGGATCTTTTCGACTTCGATGATGTAGCGAAAAATCCCACTATAGAAAACTCAGACTCTGATGTCGAGGAATGCAACATAGGCACTGAGGATAAGCCTAAGATGATTAAGTTGGCTAAGTCCTTGCCTATAAACATGAAAAAGAAATACATTGATCTATTCAAAGAATTCATCGACGTGTTTTCCTAGAACTATGAGGACTTGAAAGCCTACGACACAAATGTTATACAGCGCAAAATACATTTGGAAGAGAACTAGAAACCTTTCAGACAGAAACTTCGCAGAATAAACCAAAAACAATTGTCTGCAGTGGAAAAGGAAATAAAGAAGATATACGAGGCAGGAATAATAGTTCCTGTGAGGTTGTCTGATTGGGTCTCAAACCTTATAGCTGTGAGAAAGAAAAAATGTGAGATCAGACTGTGCATAGATTTCAGTAACCTCAATAGAGCCTCACTTAAGTACAACTAATCGTTACCAAAAATGGAACACATTCTTCAGAGAGTAGTAGGCTCAAAAAGGATCTCCCTATTAGACGATTTTTTAGGTTACAACCAAGTTTTAGTACTCCCAGAAGACCAACTCAAGACCGCTCTCACCACTCCATGGGGCACCTTCATGTATGTAAAAATTCCCTTTGTATTGATGAACGTTGCTGCAACCTTCCAACGAGCGATGGGCATATATTTTTCGAATGAAATAAGACACTTCATTGTCATCTATCTGGATGACATAACAGTCTACTCCAAGACTGATGAAGAACACCTGAAACATCTGAGAAGAGTATTTGAAAAATGCAGAAGGTTCGGTCTATCATTGAATCCTAAAAAGACTGTGTTTGCGCTGCAAGAGGGTAAGCTCCTTGTCCACATTATATCTGAGAAGGGAATTAGGATAGACCCACAAAGAGTTTAGGGAATACTACAAATCACACACCCGAGAAACATTAAAGAGTTACGGTCCTTCATTGGGAAAATTAACTTCTTAAGGAGGTTTATTCCCAACTTAGCTGAACACCTCAAGAATATGACTGACATGATGAAGAAAGGTGTAGGAGTCAAATGGACTATTGTGGCTAAAAAATATTTTGAATCAGTTAAACTTGCAATCACCCAGGCTCCTGTCCTAATCAGCCCTGATTTCTCAAAATATTTTTGATCTTTTCATTTGCCTTCGAGCATACAATGGCTGCAATTATACTACAGAAAAATCCAGAGGGAATGGAATAGACTATTGCTTTCTTCAGCAAGGCTCTGAGGGATGCACCCTTGAAATATAACATAATGGAAAAACAGGCCTATGCCTTGTTCAAGACCTTGAAAGACTTTAGGGTGTACATACTGCATTATCACACCATAGCCTACCTGCCAAACATAGTGGTTAAAGACATTTTGTCCGAAGATCTGGATGGAAAGAGGGGAAAATGGATTTCTGTAATATTGGAATACGACTTGGAAATAAAACCCACAAAACTAATCAAAGGTCAGGGCTTAGCTCAACTAATGGCTGAATCAAATTCGCAATCCCTTGACATAAACATGGTGGATGCCTTGGATGAGCAGGAAGGATTTCCTGACCCTACTATTGAGGAGCAGTTTCAAAACTCTCCTTGGTACTCTAATATCCTGTATTTTCTCACAAACCTCAACGCCCCTCCTGAACTATCAAACACTAAGGCCAGATTCCTAAAGCTAAAAGCCAGAAACTATTGCATACTGAATGAATGTTTATACTGGAAAAATACAAATGGCCTATTGTTTAAATTTTTTCCTAAGACTGAAGCAGAGATGATTAAACAAGAATTCCATGCAGGAGAGTGTGGAAGCCACCTGAATTGGAAAGCCACTGCTAACAAAATACTTAGATCTGGATATTATTGGCCTACATTTTTCAATGACATCCATAAGATGATAATTTCCTGCCATAAATGCCAGATTTTTTAAGGGAAAAGAAAGCTCCTACCTCTACCTTTACAACCCATCACTGTTGAAGGTCCATTTATGCAATGGGGCCTAGATTTCATAGGATAAATACACCCTGCTTCTTCTGCACAACACAAGTGGATCTTAACAGCCACAGACTACTTCACTAATTGGATAGAGGCCATACCTTCTAGGAATGCCATAGATTTAGTCATCATTAGGTTCCTAGAAGACCACATCCTCTCTCGGTTTGGCTGCCCAAGAAAAATAATCACTGATAATGTTGTTGATTTTGGATCCAAGAAAATGGTTGATTTTTGTCATAGGTATCGAATAGCACTCGGTCATTCAACTACTTATTACCCACAAGGTAATGGGTTAGCTGAATCATCAAACAAAAGCTCGGTTACCATTATCAAAAAATTGCTTGAAGAGAACAAGAAGTCCTGGCACAAAAATTTGGTGCATGATTTGTGGGCTGACAGGCTCACTATGAAGAAATCCATTGGCATTTCACCATATCAGCTTGTCTATGGAACAGAGGCAGTGTTTCCTACCAGCCTTGGGGTACCAGTGATTAAGATTTTCCAAGAAATCTAGACAGAAGAAGACAGCGTGGTGAGGAGGATAAACCAAACAATTCATCTCCAGAAAATAAGGGAAGAGGTATATAACACAGCCCTGAAGGTCCAGGAAAATATAAAGACATTGTTCGATAGGAGAACCAAGGCTTCAAACTTCAAAATTGGAGATAAAGTTCTGAAGTGGGACTCAAGGAGAGAAGACAAAGGAAAGCATGGAAAGTTTGACAGTTTGTGGCAGGGTCCATACATCATTCAGGCCATTGTTGGTCGAAATGCCTTTTTCTGTAGGAGTTAGATGGTACAGAGCTATTTGGGGGTCTTGTCAATGGTAGGATTCTCAAACATTACTACTTCTGATTTCCAATTTTCAGTTTCCATTTCCATTGCAAATACAATTGCTGCGTTTTTTTTTCAAAGAAAAAAAGAAAACATTTCAAAAAGAGAAAAGGAGAGGTTCAGTCATGCTCAAAACATAAACCTCCGAAGTATAAAGATTGGCTCTAACATGATCAAAGCCTGAGCCAAAAGGAGTAAAGACAGCTGGTTCTAACATGCCCAAAATCTGAACCAGCAATTAAGGAAGAATAATCAGCTCTAACAAGCCCAAAACCAGAGCAGAAATGAAGAAGAAAGTGACTCTAACAAGCTCAAAACTTGAGTCACAGAGAAAGGAAGGATGCTTCAAAGCTTCAGATTTCGAACCTTCAAGATTTTGTTTTCTGTTTTTGCAATTTCAGTCCATGAGCAACTGTCTTTATGCCTTTGATACGCAACAAACTAAACTATCTAATCCTAGTTTGATTGTTTTTGAATTTCTGTTGTAGAATGTAGGGAAGAAATCTGTTGGACAGTTTAATCCCAGCAGATTTTAGATTAGGTAGAGAAACATGTGAGGCCAATAGCTTAATCTAGTCTCATGGAGTAATAAGGGTAGAAATAGAATAGTTTTATTTTCTTGCTTGTAAAAAACTGATGATGTAAAGGGTCTGCAAGTCCAAATGCACCCAGAAGAAAAAATGTTAAGGCATAGATTGGGTAGGTAGTTGTTTGGGAGAATTTTCCTATTGATGTAGTGTCTTCAAGATTTTTGGCAGCTGATCCAAGAAATAAAATGGAAGTGTCAAGTCCCAAGCATCTGGCCTACACCAAAGATCATTTCTGAATTCTTGACTCCTTCAAGAAGAAGCCATCCCCATGTGGAGCCACTGTTAGCCACCTATGAAATTCTTGTCAAGCAAACAAGTGGCTAAATTGTTTTATGAGACTTCAAGGGATGAATTTCCCATGAAAATCCCTCATCCTTGAAGCCTTTTTGTGTCCATTGCCTTTAAAAAATATCCTCACTGCTGTTTCCATCCAAAAGCTTCGCTGATTTTAAAAATCGTGCCCAAAAAGGCCTTCATTTGCCCCTTGTATCCCTGCAAAATGTCCCATTTTAACCCTTTTTTCCCTTTGTCAAAGTCTCTCTTTTTACCCTGAAATCTCTTCCTAAATCCTCTAAACCATCCCCATTCACCCATAAACTTCACTGGCACCCTTTGTTTGGGCCAAGTAACCCCTTTTCCCCTCTACCGTTGTCCTCTTTTGGCCTCAAATTACATGAAAATTGGGCCAAAAGCACGCCTTTGTCATATGTAGGCTTATCCCCTTTCGTCCAACCCCGTAGACCATTTCTCCACATGACCCGGGTGCTGAAACCAAGCGCTGGCCCATGACGCGCTTATCGTATCAATGATCGGGTGTAATACCAGCTGTCGATTTCCCATTAATCCAACGGTCATCGCAAGTCTCATTGTTCCCCCCGTTCACCCCCACCGATCACATAACAGCCGTCAATCTGATCTGCAGATCGACGGCCCAGAATTCATCCACCCCGGTGGTCCCCGTGGATAGTCACTGTTCGAAACTAGCAGTTTCTATCGCACCATCTTCGGAAAGAAGGTTGTTTTTCTCGATCAGTAGTGAATAGCGCCACCGGCCAACATGTGGCTTTAGGCGGTTTTCAATACCATTCTCATCGTGCGTTGAATTTTGAATGTGGGCCCAGTGCGATATGCCCGTGCGCCGTCCGATCTGGGGTAGGCCCATCCGACGGTAATCGCGCCCAAAAGATGCTCAAATGATAACCAAAGAAAATCAAGACCCCTAGCCCACCATCAGTCGCCCTTCGATGCGTTTACAGCCGTCGATCTCCTCCTAAGATCAGACAGTCTGGATTAAATCCTCATCCCCGCCATTGACAGGGTCCCACTGCCTAGGCTCCACGTCACATTTTTCAATCGCGTTTTCCCATTTTCTTGGTATTTCGTCCACTTCCAAAGTTTTCTCATTGTTTAACCTTCGTCATTGATCATCTCCATCCCAGCCGATCGGACAGTCCATATTCATTCTTCCGCCTAGCCTCCATTCCCACTAAGCGCCACCTATCCTCCAGGCCTTCACCACGTGTCTTCTACCACCCCTGATTTTGTAATTGGTTTTTTTCATTGATTGTAGGTTTTGCAGAGCGGAAATTTTTGCTCTGCCTCCATAATCACAGCACACTGTGATTCTGAAACACAGCAAAGGCAGGATTACAGGGATTCTGGCCTGTTAATTGCACATTCGGTGCTTGATCCCACGTTCAAAGGACGAAGACATGGGTTGAAGACTAAGGGCTTAGAAAACGAGATACCAGCATCACCATCAGCAGAACTTTATTTCCCATGAAAGGACGAAATGTCCATACTTTTTTCATTCTATACTGTGTTCCAGAGGAGATCTCTGCCTTGACAATAGTCCTGGTGCTACCAAAAGCATTGGTTACACAGAATGGCAGACCCCAGAATCATTGTTCTACCTTTGTTTAAGTCACCAAAGTACCACAAGTACTGCAACCATGGATACATCAAAGACATACCTGGAGTAAATTGCAGCCTGTCAAAGACCACTCTCTCACCCAAAGAGTACAGAAGTTCGATGCATAGGCATTAAAACAGAATGGGTTTAGACCCACTGCTCCTACTTTGTTTAATGTTTCATTTAGTGTTTCATCTACCTCCTTTGCCTCTCTTTCTGATATAAAAACTCATGAGAAAACATTGTAAGGTTGTTGATCAGATATCTGTGAACTGTAAGCTGTTTCTCTTGGGACATAGTGCTCTGTGTAAAGTTGTAAGATAGGCTGAGGAAGATGTTTTCAAACTGAATATCAAGTTGTTGGCAATGTTGTACATGACTGGTGTTGCTCTTTAATATGACAAGCACATTTCTTTGGATCCTTATTTAAAGCAGCAATGATGTTTTTCTTACTTTGTCTTGATTTTCCTTTGTAGATCATCACATTTCAGTTCTTCTGGCACGCATCACAAATATGGCATAGGATTTACCCTTCTTAGGTACCCTATGTTTCTACTCTCCTTGCCTTCAATGTTTTCTTTTGTATGTGTTATCTGAGGATTGATTTTAAGCTAATTTAACCAGTGTAGTGGTCAAATATATACTACTAGCTGATGTGTAAATTAATGAAATCTATTCCTTAAATGTTCTTGTTAGGCTGTAATTGAATGAATTTGGATACTGGGAGTTTAGAACTCTTTCTCTGTCTCACTAAGGTCCTTTTCAATTAATTAAATCTTTCTAATTTCCCTTAAGTTGGATACCAAAGCATTGAGAGTTCAAAGTATCTCTCTCATCTCAGGTTTTCAAATTTTTGTTCTAAATCATTAATGTTTCCTTGTCTGAAGAGTTAACCTTTTAGGTCTTGGATCACAAGTTGTCCAACGACATGTCCTGTCCCTAGATCTGATTCCTGAAAGGTCACCTTGGAGGTTTCCTTGCTTTCACCTTCTCTCTTGTCTTTCCATACCCCACTATCATCTTTAATATCCAATTCTTTAGATGACTATCCCTACTGAAAGCTTGCATATTGAATAGCAAGTAAACCCTTTCCTGACTCCATTGCCCAATGGTCCTGAGTGCTCTCTGAAATTTCTCATCCTCTGTCTACAATCCTCTTTATACAGCCTTGTCTTTTACTGAACCATTCTTTCCTGATTCCCAACAACCAAACAAAAATCAAACAAACAAACCCCATGCCTATAACTAGCCTAATATCATAACTTTTGAACTTCAAAGACATAAAACCTTTGCGTATATAGAGATATCCCTCTCTGGACCCAGGAGGGCTAGATTCTGAGGTCTGAAAGTGGTTTTTATGTTGTCTCATCTTTTGGCATTGCTAAACTTGCCAAGACATGGGAACCCCAACGCCAATGATCTACAATATGCTCATGAATCTCCATCACTAACCTTCCAGAGGAATAGAAGCTCCCTCCTCTGAAATATGAGCCAAGGAAATGGTGTGTGGAGTCCTCCACTGCAATACCCAGCAACACTACGTTATACTTGAGCAGAAATAACACAGTAACTAAAATGAGTAGCTTTGGCCTTGAGACAAGAGATGTGGAGAATGAATAACAACCCCTAAATAGGCCTCTCAAGAAGGAGAAGGAATCCTAAATAGGAATTCCCTGTAAATTCTTGCTAAACAAAAAAAGAATGCACAATGTCTGCATAGACAATGAAATCAATAATCCAATTCATGAATAAAAATGGTTGTCTTGCCCTCCTTTTAAACAAGTGAAAGCTCTCTCTCCACTCATTAGGGTTTCCTCCACAAAATATCCTCTTCCTCATTCACACTGCGTTGTCTTGTAAAGTGATCCACTCCTCCTATTGCAGCGCTGTTGACTTGGTCAAACTTGACCTTGTCTTCATGTATTTTCCCCTTGTCACACTTGAGGGTGCAAAATAAGGCTAATCTGATGATCCCTTTCACATTATGCGGGATTTTATTCATGTATTAAATAAAAATGGTTTCCCTTACCCAATTATTAAGCTGCAAGGTGATAAAGGAATTTTTTTTATATTCCATTGAGCCATGTGCTAAAATGGGAATATTAGAGTCCTCCCCTCCCAAATGTTGCTTGTCCTCAAGCAACTGCAAGGATAGAACTGGAAAATATCCACCCAAGGCATGGAGTCTGAAATTTGTTGAGGAACATCTTCCCCAAATGGATCCTCCATCCACCAAGCAATCATCCATACAAAATGAGTTACCTCCCAACATGGCAACTCCTGAAAATCATCTTCCACCTTTGGCTCTTGCAATATAGGTGGGCTGAAAATCTGATCTTGGTAGACAAAATGGCCTACCCCATGTTTTAATCCTCTGCACTTAGGATAAATGTAGAGTATATGCTGATATTGGGTTGCAACAATGTTGCCCTCAAGTGGTAAAATGAAGACTAGACCTCCAAGGATCTCTTCTCCAGTGTTATGAATCATGTTGTCCCAATCCATCTCAGATGTGATGAGTTGGAAGTCACCATCATATGGCATCCAATAAATCATGTGGCTCACCTCAAATGGAAACAAATGTTTTTCCATAGTGGCCACATGTGCTCTCATGCTCCCATTATAACATGCAATGCAAATAATGTGGGAGATATCTCCCCTAAGGGACACATCCAACCAATGTGCCATTCCCCAAAACATGCTCTCAACAAACATAAAGACAACAATAAAATAATGAACCATAATGAGAACCATGCTTTCTTTCATGTGTGGCAAGGGAGAATCACAATGGTCCCTCAATTTTAACCAATGCAGTTTGACCCTCAATTGCAAAAGAGTATGACAAAAAGTGTGGCCTCTCAACCACTTGCTCGCTGTCCTACTCTCCTAAAATGTATGGAGAAGGTGAATGATTTTTGGTGCAAGGTGAGTATGTCCTCCAAAATACGTTTCCTCCCCAAGTCCTCATAGGGAGTGGTCACCAATAGTGCTCATGGCCTCAAGTAGACCGTGGGGTCTAGAAAAAATAATGCTCCTCCTTGGAGAAATATCCTGTACAAATATGGTTAAGGGATGAATATACAAATCATCATGCAAATAAACTATACCCTCACCATAAGTTTTGTTCATGCAAATGGAGTGGCTAAAAAATGAGTCTCCTCTCATCCTCAAAGAGAAAAGACATGGTTGTGCTAAATCCTCCAAAGAGTTATGTATCTCCTCCATTTGCACATGATCTATGCATCTCCTCATATGTTTGTCTATCAATATCATGAAAGCAAGATGATCCTGGGAATACTCCACCAACAACCCGGAGCTCCAACATAAATCTATCCTCCATAGTGACAGCGCTGATGATTCCTCATGAAGGAAATCTTTCATATGGTCATATTCTTCTTTGACATCTCCCATGCCAAAGATGCAAGTTGGAAGGTTGCTATCCTTCCCCTGCTACTTATACCACATCGCAAAATCTGAAATGAGAGTGGGTACAAATGATGTTGAGAGAAAGGTTATCTCCTCCTTGAGTCTTCCCAATACTCTCAGTGTTGTGAATCTATCTCCTAAGGTTTCCACTCCTCTGAAATCAATGAATGGTGCCTTAACATGTGAAGCATCTCTCATCATATGTTGATCTAGTGGTCTCCCCGGAAAAATTTCTCCATGCAATGAGACATCAACATCAAGAGGTGACTGCATATGTGAATGAAAAATTATGTCCATTCTTCAACTGCACAATCCAATCACCTTCTTAGGTGCATCAACCTCCATAAATTAATAGGGATGTGTACTCCTCATCTCATGATGTTGGGTCTTCTCCCTATCTCCTCCTTGTTTCTCCAAGGTTCCACACCTCCTCAACAATGGAACATGTAAAACATGAGTTGTGCCTTGATCTCCATACATGAGATCCCGGGGACTTCCTTGCAAGGATGCAAAAATCCCTCTACTTGGAGCAAGAACTCCTCCTTCCTCTTCATGAGGGACTAGATAGTCTCTAGATGGCACAGCGTTGTTGCCCTCAGCTTCCTCAAAATAAATGGCCAACCCTCCAACAATGTTGTTGCAAATATGGAATCTCTCCCAAAGTAGAAGTAATTCCTTATCATCAAAGTTCAAGGAGTATCCCCTTTGCACCATGATAGTGCCATCTCCTACTCTTGCAACATCATAAAAATAAATGAGAGAAAATATGCTCTTGCTCTCCAAAGAATAACCCTAGAAAAAAATGTTTTTGTTGCTTCCTCATGCTCTCATCATACAAGATATGTGATGAAGACATAGTGTATGATATGAATGTTGCATCATCACTATGCACCCATACTCTTTGCTGCTCCATGATGCTAGCATCCTGCCACATCTTCTCCATCCTTCCACCCTTGGGAAGAGTGTATGCCAAGTGATGGCCAAACTCTTTCAAGAGTAACCAGTGGAGCCAAGCCTCCTGCTTCCCGATATCATAAATCTGCAAGTAGCTTACCATCTTCTTGCTCACCATCCACATCCACTCAATCAATTGTGGATGTCTCCTTCCATCCTTCATCTTGGTACTCCTCCCATGAGAGCTACCATCATCCCAAATTAGATTTCTGCATTTCATGGGGTCTTGAAATGCAATCTTCCCAAGGATCAATTTGGCCCTATAAGGACCCAAATAGGTGGTGGAAAAAAACTCCCATCATGATGTGCATGGCTAAAGAAATGTCCAACACAGTCATGAGAGATGTTATCCATCTGCAGATGTCCTCCATCTTCTATCTACTCCTGTTATAAGGGAAGAACCTCTTCAAATTGTTGAAGAATCTTTCACTCCACGATGTGTGGGAGTGCACCTCCATTGAAATCTCTCCTTGAGATCTCCTCCTCATGCATGGTCCTCCAAAACCAAAGAGGCCTTGGATATGCTGCCAGTAGAAGTCTCTGTTTAAGTTGTGGCATGCTCATCGAGAGAGTGTCATCTAGAGAGGAGAAAGAGTTTCTTATCTCTAGATGTCTACTCCTTCTCATTGCTTCCTTCATGACTTCCTGAATGAAGTTATCCTTTGAGTGCTCACATGAGGAATAAATCCTCTTTTCTCCATCACTGCTCTTATGCAGTGCAGTGCTATCTTGTTGCTCTAGGTTAACTGCATGCAATGATGTAGACCCATCCAAAGTGTTTTCTGAAATGACAAGAGAGGGATTTTTAATCATAACTTGGTGAAATGTGGAAGCTCCTTGCAGGGCTGCAAGAGTTTCCTCCTCATAAGTGTTGGCCTCCCAAACTGTTGAAGATGAGGGTTGCTCCTCCATGGTCTTAATAGCACTTGTACATGCCTCATTGATTGGTGGTGAGGGATCCTACCTAATTTTTACAAATATCCTAATCATTCTTTAAGAAAAATTAGCAAGAGTTGAAACCCTTGCATGGCTTAGATGGTTGATCCACCAATCATTTTCTTCACCTTCAAGGTGCAGCGCTACAATTTCTATAGCCTCTCTGACTACTACAGGATGTAGCAGGAAGAAAGCCTCTAGCTTCTTCACCCAAACCTCTGTTGCACATGTGAGTGATCCATAAAATGTGGAAAATAGAAATCTATTTCCTCTCATCATCCCATAGCTATGGGGTCTCATTTCTTCTTTCTGCTCAATAAATTGTGGAAAAGCTAGAGCCTCTTGGAAGGCTCTAGGTTTAGCTCGGTATTCAGCTAGGTACTCACTTAGAATTTTTAATTCAAAGTGTTCTTCATGCTTCATGCCTTATTCTCTATGAGAATAGGAAGTGCATGGTCCTTCCACTTCTCCTTCTTCCATCTTCTTGACCTCCTTCGAGAGGTCTCCTCTAGATCTGGAAACAGATGAGAGTAAACTCATATTTTTCATCATCTCAATCTTCTTTGGCTGAGACTCACAGGCTGAGCTAGAGATCATTCTTTGATACCATTGTAGATCCAACCACTACACCAAAATATTGAACTTTTAGTGAGAGCGGCATCCTAGGGTGTTAAGGGTGGGCCTAACCCCACCGAAGCATCTGAGGGCATGGACCTTGCGCAGCACCCCTCATTACACAGACCTAGACACGTGGCTACAGGCCCTACCTACACACGGGATATTACACTTATATGGCAGGCCTCAACCTTCCTGATTTTAACTAGTTGATCAATGACCCCAAACACCATGATACTAGTTGGCCTGCTATGCCAACAGAGCTCCCTTCCAACATCCCCAAGTTTGAAGGTCTTGTTAGAGAAGATCCTACAAACCATGTTAGATCTTTCCACATGTGGTGTTCATCTAAATCCATCACCAATGACTTTGTTTGTCTTACTGGAGAAGCTTCTAAGTGGTATGTCAACAAGGCCTCCTCCTCTCATACTACTTTTGTGACTCTTGCCAGGGATTTTCTGTCTTACTTCCAGCTTCCCCTTCTTTATGACACTGGTACCTAAATTTTGACCTTTTTCTGTCAATCGTCTGTGATCCACCTATTCAATCATGTATAGGAATGACAGAGAATAAAGAGCCTATGTCGAGCCCCTACCTTCAAAGACTGTGTCTACATGGACTGGTTTCTCAGATCCCTTTTTCTGCTATTGGAAAAGATGTCACATCTCATTTCCCTTAGGCCAAAGAAGTTGTTCTCTAGATTTCATTGAAATATGACCTGATCTACGCATAGTCTGGTTATGTTTATACCATATTTCCTGATCTCCCTAGACCTGGTGGTGCTAGTGCACCGCTGGCATCCCATGCCGCCAACGGTATCGTTGGAGCCCTTTCTCATCCGTACACTCATCCTCCCATGGGTTATGGTTTACCTTAGGGAGGGGCCAGCTCCTCAAGCACTTTTCCCCCTCCTGGTAGTATGTATCGAGGATACGACATGCCTCCTAATTTTTCCCAACATATTTACCACAATGTTTCCCAACCTCCTTATTATCCATATCCACACCATGGTGCTCCATCTCCTCCAACATTAACACCTCAACCTCCCTTGCCTTCTCAACTACCACAACAATATCCACCACCACCCTAGGGGTAGGTGTATGCACAACAGGGTGCAACTAATCCTCCTACTTCCAAAAATAAGAGGAAAAGAAACCATAACCAATCTACCCCAGGTAATCTAGGACCCAATCCCTAAGGGAATACACCTAACATTGTTAGGTCCCTATATTACTAGTATAGTCCCTTATTGTTGTTAGTGTAACCACCTTATTGTTATTATTGTACCCTTTTAACCCCCATTTTGTTATTATTGTGCCCTTAAATTATTATTGTTAGGTTGGCTAGGATTACATTATGGCCCCATGGACTCCTATATATAGAAAGGAGGTTTTTTAAATTGTATCATCCAAGAATTGTTCATTCATGTAATGTATTGGAGGTTACCCCCTCAAAGTGGCTTATTTCTAAGGCGTTGATATCTCTTTTCTTCTATTTTTGGAGCTGGTTTCACAACATTTGGTATCAGAGCTTTGGATTCTAGGGTTTCGCTGCTCCAAATAGAGTATCGTGGTATTTTCGCTATAAATTTTTTTCTACGAAGCTTCAGAAGCTGAAATTTTTAGGGTGCAAAGCCGAAATCTTGAGGAACATCTTCAAAAAATTTCAGAGCTTGGTTCGCAATATTTTCAGAGATATGATCTGTGGAAGTTAGGTCTTTTTTCAGGCTCCTAAACAGGTCATTGTGGCATTTGCGCTATAAATGTTTTTCTACGAAGGTTCAGAATATGAAATTTTTAGGGTGCGAAGCCGAAATCCTGAGAAAAATCGTGAAAAAAATTTCAGATCTTGGTTCGAAATATTTTCGGAGATATGATCTGTGGGATGTAGTGCTTTTTCAAGCTCCAGAATTTCATCTCAAAGATCGTGGGAAAACATTCATAACTCTCTCTCTGAGCATCAGATTGGTGTGCCATAAAAAGTGGTCGCAAGTAAACGAACTTTAGTTTCTTGGCTATCAATTTCAAAGCCAAAGGACGAAACAGTGACACGTGGAAAGTCGTACAAGTTCACTCTACTGAACCAGTCCAAAATTGGGTCATTGTGGGAGATTGGAGATAACTTTGTCTTGAAGAATCCAGATCAGATCAGACCTGTGGCATTTGAAAGAAGCTTCAAAGGGATACTACAGGGCTGAATTTTAGATATTGAAGATCCCCAATTATAGAGATAATTCAATTTTAATATCGAGCTCCTCAAAAGCAAGTAAAAGGTGTGTATTTTTTTCTGAATTGCATAAGTCTTGTTTGAATAATAAAGTTGAATTGATTCCAAGGGCATATTGTAGAATAGATATTAGTATTGGATTCTAAAATGGCCCCTAAAAAGAATTCAATGCCCATTAAGCCTTTAGAAGGCTCTACTATGACTCATGAAGACGAAGAATGGCAACATGACATATCAAAATTACAAGAGCAAGTGCAACAAATTTCGCTTCGCAAAGAGAGAACTACAAAAATGAAACAATTTTTGAAGAAAGGCGTGGAAACTAAGATGGATGGTTTGTAGAAATGCGTGGAAGCTAAGATGAATGGTTTGGAAGCTAAGATGGATGGTGTTATCACTCAGGTTTTCCTTGAAGTTGTGGAAAAGGAAAGTATACCCGAGGTAACCACAAACCAACCTTCGATGCGTAATCTAGCCACCGCATTCGCAGAGGGCTCTCTCTTTATAATTTATCTATGTTCTTGGGGAAGGTTTTAGGCTAGTTATAGATCCAAGAGCTGTCAGAAAAATGGTGAATCCACAAACCAAGGGCAAGGTTGGAAAGTTTCACCATTGGGCTATGGAGTCAAAGGATGGCTTTACCGGATTTATATTACACAGCCAAGATGGTCGCAGTGAAAGATAGCTAGACAGAACAACTTGGGACCAGTGGATGGAATGATTTTGAAGAGATGAAAGGCAGCTAAGAATCTTTCACCATGTTCAAAAGAAAGAAATGAAATGATTACAAACAAAGAGAAATGAAGAATTCTTTATTATAGTAATCAAGAATGTTTAAATTAGCAAAGCAAGAGCATTTAAGAATTCGTGCTTATAACCAATTTAGAGGAAAACATTAAGAACAATCACATCTAAAATCAGAGTACAATTAAGTAAATTCTGATTCAATCCTTTATGTAAATTATTCAGAGATGGACATAATGATATTATAAACTGATATAAAACTTAAGACAAAGGGTAGAAAGACTTATTGAACTGCAGTCCAACACATGAATCCTGCAAAAAGTCCCGAGCTTCAAATCGTCATCCAGTAAGCCACGAATAAATTTCTCCAAAATGCTTTTATTCCGAAAATCTCAATGTTACAGCAAAGTAATAGAATCCACCCTCAATACTCTCTTTGAGGGTTTATTTATACAAGAAATAATTGAAAAAATCTCACACTAACCTAGCCAATAATCTAGGGTGACTAAGGAGTAATTTACAAATAAATAGGAGACAAATGGTCTCGTAGATAGAATAATAAGTAACTGCTGATGTGTTGTTTCCTCATTTTGCTGATGTGCTGGAGATAAGTGCTGAAATAGGGCTCGGTGCTGTCCCTTTGAGTAATTCTTTAGCTTGTTTGACACTTTTTATTTCTACGGATACTCTTTAACCTGTGTAACTGATACTCTTTCATCTGTGCTCATTTTTATCTTTTACCTGATAGTAAAAGATAAAATTCTCATCCTGAAGATAAATTTTATAGAATTTCCAATAGGTCATTCCACCATTGATCTTCTGGTATCATAGTCCTTTTAAGTTTTCTCAATGTCTCATCGGCCTCTGTGAGTTTGTAAAAAGTGGGCTCATTAGGAAACAGATACTTTATTTCATGTTCAAGATGAAATAAATTCTTCAACCTGTCATAGAGATTTCTCCCTATTGGCAACGTTGTTTCTGGCAAACTGGTAGAACTAACAGTTGTATTTTGAGCATGGATATCTATTTTCTTAACATAGGTTTCCAGGTCCATTATTTGATCTTCTGTCAGCATGGGACTGGGTAACCCACTGTCCAAGAAAACTTGAAATTTTTCTCTGAAATCATTAATATCAGCCAAAATATCTGAACACTTCCTTTCTAAATTCTTCATAAAAGTTCTTTTGATGAAAACTCTTTTTATCATCAAAATAGTGCCGGTCCTGTCTTCAATTCCTAGTACTGCAAGTCGTTGCTTCGTTTGGGTGTTCAAAAATTGAATAAGTTGATTGGCCTGCTCAGGTCTACCTCTTAATTCATCTCTTGTTCTATTTATTTCTTCCTGAGCCACTTTAATCAAGTCATTTTGTTCAAAAATTGCTTGAATAGAGGGCCAAATACTTTTTATTAACTCAATTATATTACCCCAAAGAATTTCATTTATTTCCTTCAAAGGCTTTTCTAATGAAAGATCTTTTTCTAAAGCCTTAACTAATTTGTCCAATCTTTTAATTTCCCTGGTATTATCAGCAACTGTCTTCTTAGATGTATCATACTTCTGCTCCAAATTTTCTAATTGTAACTTTGTGGTTTGAAGTTCTGTGACTCTTAATTGTAAACTTTCCATTTGTTTTATCAACTCATCAGAACTTAAATCAGAAGTATTTACCTGCGCTGGCTCTGTTTGTTGCTTTGCTGTTGTAGTACCTGTGGTTGTAGTAGCTTCTGTGGTGGATGCCTGCATGATAGCTTCCTTTTCCTGTAAAGCTTGTTCCAACTCCTTCTCTGTTTCACTTAGTTGCTCAATCACCTTTAAGAGCAACTCCATTACCTCTTCTTGTGAATTTCCCTTCAAAACTTCTTGGGTCTGGGGGTGCCTTGAGGCTGGCAATTTCAGCTGCTTTCTCAGTGCAGCTATGTCATCATCTTTCTTTTTTATTAGTGCCTCAATGCTTTTAATATCTTTGGGGTTGTGACCCAAGCTGATGATTATGTCTTCCAGAGACTTTATTCTGTTATCTTTGGCCTGAGAAGAGGCCTTTTCAATTTGCAATTGGGCGCTTGTGTTATTTAAAGAATCTTGCAGCATTAGGGCTGCCATGGCTTTATTAGTAAGAGTGGAATACACCATTTCCCCAGTTTGTTTATGCAGCTCTATCTGGTCCAAAGGATGAATGTCCTTTTCCAGGACCTCAAAATTTGTTCTAATATAATCAGCTGCTGACATGGGTTTTGGCACCTTTGACTTGAAGTGGCTCATCATCATTTTGCCTTGTGAAATGTCAAATGCTGACATTAACCTTTCCTGATTATATGGAGCCATTTTCAAGTATTGATCATATACCTTCATTCTTAATGGATCATTCTTTGCCTTTATATTGATGAAAGTTCTTTTTATATCCCCTGTATCTGTTTTTGGTGGCCTAAAGGAGGATACTTCAGTACTCAACTGCTTCTGCAAAGCTTTTCCTTTCTAATCTGTATGGGTCACACTAACCGAACCAGTTAGTTGACTCTCTTCCCTTCCATCATCAAACACCGCATCTATGATTTCCACATCTGGAAGTGGATCTGGTTTCTGTTTTTTGGCTTGATGTACCTTTGAGGTTTCTTTTGGAGGAGTAGTATCTGGAACCTGCCTTTTCTTTCTTATTTCCACATTGGATGGAGTTTGTAATTCTGAAACTTGTGGATGTTTTACCTGAGTGGGAGAAACTTGAGTTTGATCAGGTGCTCTGGAGGTTTGAGGTTTCTCTGCCATGACTAAAGTTTCAATGACCTGTATTTCAGGTTCCTTTCCTTTGCCTTTTGTCTCTATGCAACTGATGAACTGCCTTCCTGTAATCTCTGATGTAGGTTTGCTGCTGAAGAAGTGCCAATGTGAGGTACCTGCACTTGACCACAAGATTCTAGGTCATACTTCTTCTCAAGATCTTTCATCATTCTGTTCATTTTTTCTTCTTCACTTTCTTCTTCAACTAGTGTTTCTTCCACCCATTCATCTTGGTTAGCATATTGCTCTATATCAAGAATCTTGTGGTGTATGTAGGGGGATGATTTGTTCTTTATTCTCTTTTCACAAATAAAACCAAATGGGTCATAAGGAACCCAACGGAAAGTTTTTTGAAACTTGCAATGGCTTTGTAATATATTTTCTGCTTCTCGCTCGGCCTCCCTAGAGTTGCAGATGAAAGGACCTAATTGACTTTTGATCCTTAGTTGGGCTTTCTTCTTCACACTACAAAAATGAATCATATCTGAATTATTCATTTGCCTGAAATATTCCAAGGCAAAAAGTCTCATGGGCACATATCTTGGCAACTTGAATGGATGTAATTCACATCCATAGATTCTGATGACTGAATGGTTTTGATATAAATACCAATCTCCAACTTTATAAGTCCTTGAAAGCTGCAAGGTCTTCTTGATTTCATTACTGAGCCTTGGGGGAGGGATTCCTGTCAACAAGGTAGTTGCAGGATATACAAAAAGATCGATGAACTCAGTATAGGAATAGGGAGAATTATAGGAAGAATGAATTATGGGAGACCAAAATATAACTGACCTAGGGTTTCCCTTGGCATCAAGCTTTTTAACAGGGAAAGGGAACTTTTCTGATTAATAGAAGATAATGAGATGATAAATAACTGAGGAATATTTGAAAAATTTCTCATCATCTAGCCTCATGAACTGATCATGGATCTTATTGGCTATGAAGGAGGCAAAGTCATATTTAACTTCAGGAGGTTGCCCAGGAGTAAAAATAGACAGCAAAACCAGGGTTATCTCATCAACATATTCACTGGTATTGAAACCCAAGACAAAATATATCATATTTAGGATGAGCCTTCCCAACTTAGTGAAATAATAAAACCATAGGGAGGAGGTCCCTTATGTTGATGTTCAGGCAACATGAAATTCTGGCAAATGGACTCCAATTTTTCTGAGGTCAATTTATTAGACTTTTCAATCAATTCTTCCATAGACAAAGGTGCTAGTTCTTGGTCTGGTTCAAAATGTAGCATTGCATTGATAGCCTGGGGAGTAATGAGGAAAAGAAAACTCTGGTCAGGGGATATTACAGCTCTCTGAGTGGGATCATAGTTAGAATGGAAATAGTGGATAATTTCTGGGAAAGTAATGATTGAGGGGATGCGATATCTAGGGAGATTGGATTCCCACAACCCAATGACATCTTGCCCCTTCGAATAATCGTCTCTGCAGCGACAATAACTCAGAAGGGGGCTTTCATCAAACACTAAGTCTTTAATTTGAAAGTCTTTATCTACTAAGGGAAAATATTCTAACTCTCCGTGGGGGGCATTCAGTGGAGTTACATTCAAAGCTGTCGGGGCTTCCATTTTGGTTCTTGTGGATTCAAAACGGAAGTTTCTGGTTTTTCTTCACAGGCCGGGTGCGATTTCAATTTTAATGAGGGAAATTGGCACAATTGCAGGTTCGGGGGAACAATTCACAGTTTTAAACCTCAGAGAATGATCTCAGTGATAAGATTTAATCACTAATCCAGTGGAAAACAAGGAAAACAGACTTTCTTTCGAAGTTCGAAGCGCTATAGGATAAATACCTATTCCTGGAGGAAAGTTGGCTTTTAACAGGTATCAGGCGGTAGCAGGAGGATGCTTGAACACAGGTCTGGCAGAATTATGGAGCGAAATCGAATAGAACAGTGGATTTTAGTGAAAATTCGAATTTCTTAGCGGAAGGCACAGTCGCTTTCGAATAACAAAAATGACATAAAAACACACAAATTTGTTTTATTTCCAAAGTCAAAAAAGGGGTTTTTAGTTTTTCGAGGAATGACGTCATTTCAGTACGAGCTGACGTGGGGCAAGGGTCGGGTGGTAAGCAGTTAGTCCCCGCACCGCTTATTGGCAAAGGTGGTTTTTAATGCGAGGGCAGCGATTCCATTGGGCGATGGACGCGTGGCCAGTGGACTATTTCAATACCACCATTCCCCCGCGCGTTAAAGTGCTGACAAGGGACGGCTAGCGGGATGAATGTTAGCCGTAGATCTGTGGAGGGGCGATCCAAAGGTGGAAGGGATGGGGAGATGGTGGGGCGTTATCGTGCGGGCCCGGTGGGGTTTTAAACGTGATTAACATTATTAAGCATCACGGGGGGCGTCTAATAGGTGGAAAAGGTTGGTTATTAACTAATTCTGATAATTAATTAATCCCACTGTATAATGGAAATAGGGGTTGCGGTTGTGGTTGAAGCGTCGGGTGGGATGCCAGGTGGATGTGCCACGGTGGCATAGGAGCTTTTCCGAAGTTTTTAAGTTTGAATTAAAACTTTGGTTTTATTTATATTTTTGTGTTAAACATACATATCATATGTTTAAAGTTCTTCTCATATATGTTTTTTTTTATTATATGATAAATTAACCGATATAATTAATTTACCATAGGGGCGGGAGTATTATATAACGATATATTTTAACCAAAGGGGTTGTATAGTGGGTTTTTATTTGAATGCACGGGGAAATAAATACTTTGGCTAAACTTTATAATAGAGGGGTTTTTGGATATTTATATAAAAGGAGTTATATACTTAGGATAGGGCATTTCACTAGGGATTTAATAACTAGAGTTAAACATTAATATGACAAAGGGACAAGGGAACTCAAAATACTTTGCACATCTAAGAAAGTGACAATTTCTGAAGTAAATTGCAATATCTCATCTTCAACACTTAAACTTAGAATAGTAAGTTATTTTGAGGGATTCTTATGGAATTTTGCATAATTTTCCTAAGCAAAATGGGATTTTACTTAGGAAAAGATTGAAAGTGAAATGATAATGGATAACTTCAAGTACTTAGGTCTTTTTGATCATCAAGCCGAGGTTCCGGTCCCTCCAAAATTCAAGGAAATGCCTTGAGCCCCTTTGATCTCCAAATACCTTAGCACTTTGGGGAAATTAGTAAAAACTTAGGGAAAAAGTGATGTGGGAAGTTAATGATTTTGACTTTACTTTCTGTGAATTCTTCAGTGCATTTTCTGCTTGAGTACTTGTGATGAAGGTAAAATATTAAACATATTCAGCACCGTCATTCATCACATAAAACTTTGCAACACCATCTACCTACCCTATCTACTTGACACTACCATTTTCTCTTCTTTATTAGGGTGCATTTAGACTTGCAAACCCTTATCAACCTTTTTTTCTTTTTACATGGCAAATCTATCTAATTCTATCCTTATTACATCCAAGGGCTCAGATTAAACTGTTGAGCACCTTTTATTAACTCTACCTATCTACTTATCTGCCAAGATTAAACTGTTTGGTCAGATATTTATTCTCTATTCTACAATATGAAATTGAAAAATGAATGAGTCAAGTTTAAACAGTTTGACCCTTCATAAATTGTGGCAAAGTTTAACAAGCTGCACACAATTACTTATTTACAAAAAATGAAATAGTAGTGGCATTTGGATTTGCACACTTTCCTTGGTCTATTTTTTGCTTGGGGTTCATTTCTTTCACTTTTTTGACCATTTTATTTTTCTTACCCTTTGATTTTCTTTTAGGGTATACCCTCTTTACATTTTTTAAATTTTTTGATTTTTTTGGCTTTTCAAGAATATGGAACACCTTTGCTCAAGAAAAAGGTTTGAACATATTCCATAGTTCAATCAAGACAATCATGAAAGATGAAACCTATTGGTATAGGAGACTAATGACACCTCTTTTTGGCATGGAAGCTAAGATGGATGACATGAAAGACAACATGGAAAACATGAAGAATGATCTAAAAGCATACATGGAAGGCTTGATGACAAGCTTAAAACAAGAAATGATTCCTAATGGCGGAAATATAGTAGAAGATGCTCATGATGAGAACAAAATAAATGTTAATCGTGATTTCATAAACTCTAATGTTGGCGGGAAGAACCACCATATTACAAAAATGGATATGATGAATTTTGATGGAAAGGATCCTGTAACATGGATACTACAGATGGAGCAATATTTTGATCTCCATAACGTGCAAAACACACAAAAGGTACGCATTGCAACTTTACATTTAGAACAAAATACATTTGTATGGTATCAATGGCTTTGCTCCCGTAAAATTTTTTTCACTTGGTCAATTTTTACGGAGGAAATGATAGCACATTATGAGGATACAAAGAGCAACACCTTCTTTAGCCAATTGATAAATCTCAAACAAAAGGGTTTAGTGGGGCAACACATTGAGGACTTCCAAAAATTGAATATAAGGGTAACTGATATTCCAGAGGAACACAGGATTGATCCCTTCATAGGCACTTTAAAGGATAACATTCAACATGAAGCTCGCCTTCTTGAACCTGATTCATTGGAGAAGGCATTCAGGTTGGCAAGAAAAGTTGAATGTAAAATTATGGCAACAAGGAAGCCTACCACTCAATTCTATAAAGAAGTAAGTGTTTCTACGCCTAGATTTCCACAACCTACAAGGTTGACACCACAACAATTGGAAGAAAAAAGAGCAAAAGGGCTTTGCTACAGTTGTGATAGCAAATACACTAAAGGTCATAAGTGTGCCGAGAAGAAATTATTTTCTATAGATTGTGAAGAGGAAGAAGAAAATGAACAAGAAGAGGATATACACCAGGAACCAGCCCTAGAAGAGGAAGAAATGAATCCGACCATATCGTGTAATGCACTGGCAGGAATTACCACTCCTCAAACTCTCAAGATAGCAGGACAAATCAAGAAGAAAAAGGCAATAGTGTTGATTGATTCAGGTAGCACCCATAATTTTATTCATTGTAAGGTAGCCAAGGAATTAAATTGTTTCCTATACCCAGCACCAGAATGTCAAGTGATGGTTGCAAATAGAGGAACTATAAATTGCTCTGGAAAATGCCATAATATCAAGCTAACCATGGGGAATATGTATTGACTAGTCCAATGCTTTCGATTCCTATGGGAGGTGCTGATGTTGTACTAGGAGTACAATGGTTACAATCTTTGGGGACGGTAGCTTTTAATTTTCAAGAACTTTTCTTGAAATTTTTTTTCAGAAGGAAAGGAAGTCGAATTACGAGGTATTGAAGGGAAGCCAGGAAGGATAATAAGCTCTAATGTCATGACAAAGCTTCTAAAGAAAGAACAACGAGGCGTAATTGCACAATTATGCTCTCTAGAAGTTTTGACATCAAAATCATCTATTTCTGCAGATCTCCAACAAGTCTTGGACAATCATTCCAAGGTGTTTGAAACTCCCAAAGGACTCCCACCTATTCGTGATCATGATCATGCTATTAATTTGATTCCAGGAAGTGTTCCTCCAAACATCGGGCCTTATAGATATCCTTACTTCCAAAAGAGCGAAATTGAACGTATGATTGCAGAAATGTTAGAGGCGGGTATAATTCAACCTAGTCAAAGTTCTTTCTCTGCTCCTGTAGTATTGGTACACAAAAAGGATGGATCATGGCGAATGTGTCCGGATTATAGGGAGCTCAATAAGCTCACCATTAAAGATAAATTTCCCATTCCTGTGATTGATGAATTATTGAATGAATTACATGGAGCAATTTATTTTACCAAGTTGGATCTTCGTTCAGGATATCATCAAATTAGAATGAAGACTGAAGATATTCTGAAAACAACATTTCGAACTCATGAGGGTCATTATGAATTTTTGGTCATGCCTTTTGGCCTTTCCAATGCACCTTCTACATTTCAAGGGTTGATGAATTCCATTTTCAAACCCTTCCTTAGAAAATTTGTGCTAGTATTTTTTGATGATATACTAATCTACAGTATGTCTTGGAAGGATCATGTTGAACATGTTGACAGGGTGCTCAAACTATTGCAGGAGAAACAATTATATGCAAAAACATCCAAATGTTTCTTTGGAGTACAAGAGGTGGAATATCTGGGTCATATTGTATCTCACGAGGGTGTTAAGGTAGACCCTAACAAAATTAAAGGCATTAAGGAATGGAAAGTCCCCACAACTATAAAGCAGTTGCGAGGATTTCTCGGGTTAACAGGGTATTATCGCAAGTTTGTTAAGAATTATGGGAGAATAGCAGCACCTCTAACAACATTATTGAAGAAAGATGCATTTTTATGGACTCCTGAAGCAACTAAGGCCTTTGAACATCTTAAAGAGGCAATGTGCCTAGCACCGGTCTTAGCTACGCCAGACTTCACAAAAACCTTTATTGTGGAATGTGATGCCTCAGGAAATGGAATTGGTGCTATTTTAATGCAGGAAGGAAGACCCATTTATTTTGAAAGTCATCCAATCAAAGGAAAGTATTTACAGAAACCTATTTATGAGAAGGAAATGTTAGCAATACTACATGCACTAAAGAAATGGCGAACTTACCTAATGGGAAGACACTTCATGGTAAAAACTGATCATGATAGTCTTAAACACTTTTTGGAACAAAGACTATCTTCATAAGAGCAGCAAAAATGGGTCACAAAGATGTTGGGTTATGACTTTGAAATAATCTACAAAAAAGGAAAGCTTAATGTTGTTGCAGATGCACTCTCAACAAAGAATGAAGAGGTGGAAGCATTGCTTTGTGCCATTTCTATTATCCAACCAGATTGGATAACCGAAGCAAGAGATGAATGGAAGAAGAACAAAGATGTATGGACACTCATTCAAAAATTGCAGCAAGATCCTAGTACATCTGATACATTTAGTTGGAAAAATGATTCCTTATGGTACAAAGATCGCTTATATCTTTGTAAGAATTCCCAACTAAAACAAAAGATTCTTATGGAATTGCACACTTCTCCTTTAGGAGGACACTCAGGATTTTTAAAAACTTACCATAGGGTGAAGAAAGAATTTTTTTGGGATGGCCCTAAATCTTATATTCAAAATTTTGTGGCGGAATGTTTGGTTTTCTAGCAGAATAAAGTGGAAACAATTAAGACCCCGGGACTTCTACAACCTTTATCCATTCCAAGTCAACGTTGGGAGGAGATTTCAATGGATTTTATCACAGGTTTACCTAAGTCTGAAGGAAAGAGTGTCATCATGGTGGCAGTTGATAGACTTACCAAGTATGCACACTTTTGTGCATTATCTCATCCATTTAAAGCAATGTTGTGTAACCAGCTCCAAAAATAGAAGAAAAGAGATATGAACGCCTTAGAAATAAGCCACTTCGAGGGGGCAACCTCCAATACATTACATAAATGAACAATTCTTGGATGATACAATTTACAAAACCTCCTTTCTATATATAGGAGTCCATGTGGCCATAATGTAATCCTAGTAGGCCACAATGTAATCCTAGCCGACCTAACAATAATAATTTAAGGGCACAATAATAACAAAATGGGGGTTACAAGGGTACAATAATAACAATAAGAGGTTTACACTAACAATAATAAGGGACTATACTAGTGATATAGGGACCTAACATGCCCCTCTCCTTCAAAAAAGTGTTGTCCTCAACGCTTGAGTAGCTCTGGGTGCTTCTGTATAAAATTCTCATTCTCCCATGTAGAATCTTCAGTGGGTAAGTTCTTCCACTTGATGAGATACTTTGAAATTGATCGATTCCGTAGTTGTCGAGTTCTTGTTTCCGTGACTGCTTCAGGTTCCAATATGATTTTTCCTTCCTCATCAAGTTCTAGCAATATTGTTTGAACTGGAAGATTTCACCTATAACCTTCTTTAAGCATGAAACATGGAAAACTGGATGTACTCGCGAAGAAGCAGGAAGCTCCAATTTGTATGCCATAGTACCAATCTTTTGCAACACCTTGTAAGGACCATAGTACTTTGGCGATAATTTATTATCCTTCTTTGCTTGCTTGAGGGACATTTGTTTGTATGGTTGTGGCCGTAAAAATACCCAATCTCCTACATCAAAACTTCTCTCGCTACGATGTTGATCTGCCTGTTGTTTCATTCGATTTTGTGCCAAATTCAGGTTATCCTTTAAGAGTTGGAGAACTTCTTGCTGGTGCTCGATGTGATCTTCCACTGCTTGAACCTTCGAATTTTCCCTTAAAGATGATGTGATGGATGGTGGATGATATCCATAAAGTGCCATAAATGGGGTCATTTTTGCTGCGGTATGGAAGGAAGTGTTATACCACCATTCAGCGAGAGGTAACCACTTGACCCATTGTGTTTGTTTATCGGATACAAAACAACGAAGATATCCTTCCAAACATTTATTTACTATCTCAGTTTGACCATCAGATTGAGGATGATAAGATGAGCTATGAGCTAATTGAGTACCCAAACAAGAAAATAACTCCGTCCAAAAATTTTCAGTAAAAATGGGATCTCTGTCGCTCACAATAACTCTTGGGCTTCCATGTAGCTTTTGAATTCTATCCATAAATGTACTAGCAACTGTACTTGCTTTAAATGGATGAGATAATGCACAAAAGTGTGCATGCTTGGTAAGTCTATCAACTACCACCATGATGACACTCTTTCCTTCGGACTTAGGTAAACCTGTGATAAAATCCATTGAAATCTCCTCCCAACGTTGACTTGGAATGGATAAAGGTTGTAGAAGTCCCGGGGTCTTAATTGTTTCCACTTTATTATGCTGGCAAACCAAACATTCCGCCACAAACTTTTGAATATCAGATTTAAGGCCATCCCAAAAAAATTCTTTCTTCACCCTGTGGTAAGTTTTTAAAAATCCCGAGTGTCCTCCTAAAGGAGAAGTGTGCAATTCGAGAAGAATCTTTTGTTTTAGTTGGGAATTCTTACCAAGATATAAGCGATCTTTGTACCATAAGGAATCATTTTTCCAACTAAATGTATCAGATGTACTAGGATCTTGCTGCAACTTTTGAATGAGTGTCCATACATCTTTGTCCTTCTTCCATTCATCTCTTGCTTCGGTTATCCAATCTGGTTGGATAATAGAAATGGCACAAAGCAATGCTTCTACCTCTTCATTCTTTCTTGAGAGTGCATCTACAACAACATTAAGCTTTCCTTTTTTGTAGATTATTTCAAAGTCATAACCCAACATCTTTGTGACCCATTTTTGCTGCTCTTCTGAAGATAGTCTTTGTTCCAAAAGTGTTTAAGACTATCATGATCAGTTTTTACCTTGAAGTGTCTTCCCATTAGGTAAGTTCGCCATTTCTTTAGTGCATGCAGTATTGTTAACATTTCCTTCTCATAAATAGGTTTCTGTAAATACTTTCCTTTGATTGGACGACTTTCAAAAGCAATGGGTCTTCCTTCCTGCATTAAAACTGCACCAATTCCATTTTCTGAGGCATCACATTCCACAATAAAGGTTTTTGTGAAGTCTGGTGTAGCTAAGACCGGTGCTAGGCACATTGCCTCTTTAAGACGTTCAAAGGCCTTAGTTGCTTCAGGAGTCCATGAAAATGCATCTTTCTTCAATAATGTTGTTAGAGGTGCTGCTATTCTCCCATAATTCTTAACAAAATTGCGATAATACCTTGTTAACCCGAGAAATCCTCACAACTGCTTTATGGTTGTGGGAACTTTCCATTCCTTAATAGCTTTAATTTTGTTAGGGTCCACTTTAACCCCCTCGTGAGATACAATATGACCCAGATATTCCACCTCTTGTACTCCAAAGAAACATTTGGACTTTTTTGCATATAATTGTTTCTCCTGCAATAGTTTGAGCACCCTGTCAACATGTTCAACATGATCTTTCCAAGACCTGTTGTAGATTAGTATATCATCAAAAAATACTAGCACAAATTTTCTAAGGAAGGGTTTGAAAATGGAATTCATCAACCCTTGAAATGTAGAAGGTGCATTGGTAAGGCCAAAAGGCATGACCAAAATTCATAATGACCCTCATGAGTTCGAAATGTTGTTTTTGGAATATCTTCAGTCTTCATTCTAATTTGATGATATCCTGAACGAAGATCCAAATTGGTAAAATAAATTGCTCCATGTAATTCATCCAATAATTCATCAATCACGGGAATGGGAAATTTGTCTTTAATGGTGAGCTTATTGAGCTCCCTATAATCCGGACACATTCGCCATGATCCATCCTTCTTGTGTACCAATACTACAGGAGCCGAGAAAGAACTTTGACTGGGTTGAATTATACCCGCCTCTAACATTTCTGCAATCATACGTTCGATTTCGCTCTTTTGGAAGTAAGGATATCTATAAGGCCTGATGTTTGGAGGAACACTTCCTGGAATCAAATGAATAGCATGATCATGATCACGAATAGGTGGGAGTCCTTTCGGAGTTTCAAACACCTTGGAATGATTGTCCAAGTCTTGTTGGAGATCTGCAGAAATAGATGATTTTGATGTCGGAACTTCTAGTGAGCATAATTGTGCAATTACACCTCGTTGTTGTTTCTTTAGAAGCTTTGTCATGACATTAGAGCTTATTATCCTTCCCGGCTTCCCTTCAATACCTCGCAATTCAAATTCTTTTCCTTTTGAAAAAAATTTCAAGAAAAGTTCTTGAAAATTAAAAGCTACCGTCCCCAAAGATTGTAACCATTGTACTCCTAGTACAACATCAGCACCTCCCATAGGAATGGAAAGAATTGGACTAGTCAATACATATTCCCCCATGTTTAGCTTGATATTATGACATTTTCCCGAGCAATTTATAGTTCCTCCATTTGCAACCATCACTTGACATTCTGGTGCTGGGTATAGGAAACAATTTAATTCCTTGGCTACCTTACAATGAATAAAATTATGGGTGCTACCTGAATCAATCAACACTATTACCTTTTTCTTCTTGATCTGTCTTGCTATCTTGAGAGTTTGAGGAGTGGTAATTCCTGCCAGTGCATTACATGATATGGTCGGATTCATTTCTTCCTCTTCTATGGCTGGTTCCTAGTGTGTATCCTCTTCTTGTTCATTTTCTTCTTCTTCTTCACAATCTATGTAAAATAATTTCTTTTCAGCACACATATGACCTTTAGTGTATTTGCTATCACAACTGTAGCAAAGCCCTTTTGCTCTTTTTTCTTCCAATTGTTGTGGTGTCAACCTTGTAGGTTGTGGAAATCTAGGTGTAGCAGCACTTCCTTCTTTATAGAATTGAGTGGTAGGCTTCCTTGTCGCCATAATTTTACATTCAACTTTTCTTGCCAACCTGAATGCCTTCTCCAATGAATCAGGCTCCAAAACACGAACTTCATGTTGGATGTTATCCTTTAGAGTACCTAGGAAGAGATCAATCCTGTGTTCCTCTGGAATACCAGTTACCCTTATATTCAATTTTTGGAAGTCCTCAATGTGCTGCCCCACTAAACCCTTTTGTTTGAGATTTATCAATTGGCTAAAGAAGGTGTTTCTCTTCGTATCCTCATAATGTGCTATCATTTCCTCCGTAAAAATCGACCAAGTGACAATTTTTTTACGGGAGCAAAGCCATCGATACCATACAAATGTATTTTGTTCTAAATGTAAAGTTGCAATGCGTACCTTTTGTGTGTTTTTCACATTATGGAGATCAAAATATTGCTCCATCTGTAGTATCCATGTTACAGGATCCTTTCCATCAAACTTCCTCATCCATTTTTGGAATATGGTGGTTCTTCCCGCCAACATTAGAGTTTATGAAATCACGATTAACATTTATTTTGTTCTCATCATGAGGTTCTTCTACTATATTTCCGCCATTAGGAATCGTTTCTTGTTTTAAGCTTGTCATCAAGCCTTCCATGTATGATTTTAGATCATTCTTCATGTTTTCCATGTTGTCTTTCATGTTTTCATCGATCTTAGCTTCCATGTCATCAATCTTAGCTTCCATGCCCACTTCCATGCCATCCATCTTAGCTTCCAAACCATTCATCTTAGCTTCCACGCCTTTCTTAAAACCATCCATCTTAGTTTCCATGCCTTTCTTCAAAACTTCCATTTCATTTTTTGTTGTTCTTTGCGAGAGCGAAATTTGTTGCACTTGCTCTTGTAATTTTGATATGTCATGTTGCCATTCTTCGTCTTCATGAGTCATAGTAGATCCTTCTAAAGGCTTAATGGGAGTTGAATTATTTTTAGGGGGCCATTTTAGAATCCAATACTGATATCTATTCTACAATATTCCCTTGGAATCAATTCAACTTGATTCTTCAAACAAGACTTATGCAATTGGAAAAAAATACACACCTTTTACTTGCTTTTTAGGAGCTCTGTATTGAAATTGAATTATATCTGTAATTGAGAATCTTCAATATCTGAAATTCACTGCTGTAGTATCCTTCTGAACTATCTTTCAAATGCCATAGATATGATCTGATTTGGATTCTTCAAGGCAAAGTTATTTCCAATCTCCCACAATGACCCAACTTTGGATTGGTTCAGTAGAGCAAACTTGTACGGCTTGCCACGTGTCACTGTTTTGTCCTTCGTCTCTTAAATTGATATCCAAGAAACTGAGGTCTGTGTACTTGCAACCACTTTTTACGGCACTCTAATCCGATGCCCAGAGAGAGATTTATTGAACTTTTCCCACGATCACCTCTTTGAGATGAAATTCAGGAGCCTGAAAAAGCACTACCTTCCACAGATCATATCTCCAAAAATATTGAGAACCAAGCTCTGAAATTTTTTGACGACTTTCTTCAAGATCTCAGCTTTGCACCATATGAATTTTAGATTCTGAACCTTCGTAGAAAATTTTTTATAGCGCAAATGCCACGATGACCTGTTTAGGAGCCTGAAAAAATACCTAACTTCCAAAGATCATATCTCCGAAAATATTTCGAACCAAGCTCTGAAATTTTTATACAAACTTCCTCAAGATTTCAGCTTCGCACCCTAAAAATTTCAGCTTCTGAAGCTTCACAGAAAAAAATTTATAGCGAAAATTCCACGATCACCTGTTTGGAGCAGCGAAACCCTAGAATCCAAAGCTCCGATACCAAATGTTGTGTAACCAGCTCCAAAAATAGAAGAAAAGAGATATGAACGCCTTAGAAATAAGCCACTTCGAGGGGGCAACCTCCAATACATTACATAAATGAACAATTCTTGGATGATACAATTTACAAAACCTCCTTTCAATATATAGGAGTCCATGGGGCCATAATGTAATCCTAGTGGGCCACAATGTAATCCTAGCCGACCTAACAATAATAATTTAAGGGCACAATAATAACAAAATGGGGGTTACAAGGGTTCAATAATAACAATAAGGGGGTTAAACTAACCATAATAAAGGACTATACTAGTGATATAGGGACCTAACAAGCAAGTACAGTTGCTACTACATTTATGGACATAATTCAAAAGCTACATGGAAGCCCAAGGGTTATTGTGAGCGACAGAGATCCCATTTTTACTGGAAATTTTTGGAAGGATTTATTTTCTTGTTTGGGTACTAAATTAGCTCATAGCTCATCTTATCATCCTAAATCTGATGGTCAAACTGAGATAGTAAATAAATGTTTGGAAGGATATCTTCGTTTTTTTGTATCTAATAAACAAACACAATGGGTCAAGTGGTTACCTCTCACTGAATGGTGGTATAACACTTCCTTCCATACTGTAGCAAAAATGGCCACATTTATGGAACTTTATGGATATCATCCACCATCCATCACATCATATTTAAGGGAAAATTCGAATGTTCAAGCAGTGGAATATCACATCGAGCATCAGCAAAAAGTTCTCCAACTCTTAAAGGATAACCTGAATTTGGCACAAAATCGAATTAAACAATAGGCGGATCAACATCACAACGAGAGAAGTTTTGATGTAGGAGATTGGTTATTTTTATGGCTACAACCATACAAAAAAATGTCCCTCAATCAAGCTAAGAAGGATAATAAATTATCCCCAAAGTATTATGGTCCTTACAAGGTGTTGCAAAAGATTGGTAC
Organism: Pinus albicaulis; assembly: GCA_034641835.2. Taxonomy (NCBI): domain Eukaryota; kingdom Viridiplantae; phylum Streptophyta; class Pinopsida; order Pinales; family Pinaceae; genus Pinus; species Pinus albicaulis. The sequence goes on along the minus strand of CM076574.1, from coordinate 538,959,295 downwards.
TATGGAATACAAATTGGAGCTTCTTGCTTCTTCGCAAGTACATCCAGTTTTCCATGTTTCATGCTTAAAGAAGGTTATAGGTGAAAATCTTCCAGTTCAAACAATATTTCTAGAACTTGATGAGGAAGGAAAAATCATATTGGAACCTCGCGCTCACAGTAAAAACAAGAACTCGACAACTACGAATCGATCAATTTTTAAGCATTCTATCAACTCCGGAAACATTTACCCAATTAAGATTCTACATGTGAGGATGAGAATTATTGTTAAAATTCGTAACCCCCATTTTGTTATTATTGTGCCCTTAAATTATTATTGTTAGGTCGGCTAGGATTACATTGTGGCTCACTAGGATTACATTATGGCCCCATGTACTCCTATATATAGAAAGGAGGTTTTGTAAATTGTATCATCCAAGAATTGTTCATTCATGTAATGTATTGGAGGTTTCCCCCTCGAAGTGGCTTATTTCTAAGGCGTTGATATCTCTTTTCTTCTATTTTTGGAGCTAGTTTCACAACAAACACTGATAACCAACAACATGGCACTCAGCACAAGCAGGATAGGCATGTTCGCATGAACAAACCTTGTTCTTGTTGTGGTGTCTATGGTCACTATACCCATGATTGTCCTCTTTTAGCTCATTGAAAATTTTCTCGTGGGATTGTCAATCATGGCCATTACACCCATATTTTTTTCCCGCCTCAAGCATTATCGTGCCTCTTTGGAAGTAGTTCGGGAGTACGAGAGTCAACAGAAACAATGCGCCTCTCCCGTACTCACGTAGTATTCTTCAGGCCAACTTGAGGTTACCTCTGCTCCCATTTACATTCCTCCTCCTGATGTCAAGATGATGGAGTCTATGGCCATTATCCTCTACCTATCATCATCTATGAGATCCATAGTGGAAGATCCCTTTGGGACTTCCCCTTCTGTTTCTCTTGACCTCCCTTCAGTGATTACCCTGGGCTCAAAATCAGTGGATCCCTTATATCCTTGTCCTTCCATCACCCCCCATGATTATTTCAACCTTTCTTCTCATGATGATGCATCAAGTAGCTTTGCCGCACCATTTGGTTACCCTTCCACCAGTCACCCCATATTTTACTGTGATGACGACATCATGGAAGCCTTCTCCACCCCTGACTTCATATTTTCGGCCCATACGAGTAATGGCACCACTATGTCTATGGTGACTTTTGCGACCTGAACACAAGCTACCCCCAACGCAACTCCCTATAATATTCCAAAAATTTAGCCTTAAGCTAAATGGAATATTATGGTTTTTTTTATCACTAGGTAGGTGAATAAATGGGTGGGGAGGCCCATTAATTTCCTTAGAAGGAATAATAACACTCCTAATGTGAAATGAGGAATATTAATCAGCTATATTAAGCACCTTTGCGTGTGAATTGGAGGGGATACATGTTGAATAGGTCAACTTTGACCAAATCAACAACGTTGTCATGGAGGAGTGGCATTTATGATAAGACAACGCAGTTTTAGTGGAGGAAAACTTGCATGAGATTGGTGGCATTTGTGGATGGGAAAATTTTTGAGAAGGCTCACATGTTATATGTGGAGGGGATGGCAGCCATTGTCAGGTGTGTTTTTGATTATTATTTTGTATGTGGTATGTTTAGATTTCTTTCATTCTTCAACTGTTTAGTTGAGATTGTTGTGTTGTTTATCACAAGGGTGTTCCTGATCGGGAATCCCTACCTCATCCTCAGGCAAGGAGAGGTTCATTGGGTTGCATTTCCTCATTTAAGAATTTTGGCCAAGCCACCTCCTTCAGCTACAACTCAGTTTCTGTTTAGAGATGGGTTGTGTTGCAGGGTGCAGCAAAGGAGGATCACATAGAGCCAATTGTGGGCTTGTTTTTTAGTGGAGAGGTAGCCTATCCATTGGATGATTATAAAGGAGGTATCCTAGGCATATTTATACATTTTTGGAATCATTCCAACCATATACCATGCCTCAAAACGTATTTTCAGTCCAGATCTACGTTATTTTTGGAGGAAATTGCTGGGTTGGGTTCATTGAGCTCATCATGAGGGTCTATTTCTGAATAGAGGGATTAGCCTTCTATTAAGAAACACCATTGGATGAGGAAATTATCATTTAATACCTGTAATATCCTAATTCTATTAAGTTTTGGTTTTCAGTGACATATTAGCCCCAGGATTATTTGTCACATTGTATATTTCTTGGTATTTCTAGCAATCTTTCCCAGGTTGGCTAGAAATCATGTATTAGAGCCCTTATCTTCTTTTCTAGGTATTTATTTTGTATCTATAAAATATATTCCATTAATATATGTTTACAAAAATAGATACACTAATATAGATAGCCCAGTTACTATTTTCCGACATTCTATATAGTAGCAGCAACTCATGTGCTTATTGTTCTGATCATTAGAGGCTTGTTCTTATTGCTTGAGTGGCTTGACCCTCAAGATATTTTTGTATATTGTTTCTGATATATGAATAAAATTATGGCTGCATATTTATCCCTCTTATGACATGTTAATAGTTTCTATTTTTTACATTTTTATGTCTTATATTGTTGCTATTTCCATTTTGGAATATTATAGTGGTATCAGCGCATAATCTTGGATCAGCCTGTGCATTCAAGAGATTATTCCATTAGGAGGAGAGTATTCTCACCAAAATGAGAAGTTGTACAGAAGAAACAAGGGAATGACTCCATTATTTGGAGAAATGAAGGAAGAGAGGCTCTCCCAGCTTCTTTTTCAAACTGTGAAAAAAATCAAGGAAGAAATCAAGGAGATGAAAAGGGAGAGGTGTAAAAAAATTCCAAGAGGGTTTGGTCTCTCTTTTCTTCTATTTTTGGAGCTGGTTTCATAACATTTTGTATCAGAGCTTTGGATTCTAGGGTTTCGCTACTCCAAACAAGTCATAGTGGCATTTTTGCTATAAAATTTTCTATATGAAGGTTAAGAAGCTAAAATGTTTAGAGGATGAAGCCAAAAACCTAGGGAACATTGTCGCAAAATTTCATAGCTTGTTTCGCAATATTTTCGGAGATATGATCTGTGGAAGTTAGGGATTTTTTCAAGCTCCTGAATTTAACCTAAAAATTTCACTGTGGAATTTTCGCTATAAATATTTCTCTACAAGGTTTCAGAAGCTGAAATTGTAATAGAGCGAACCCGAAATCCTGAAGAACCTCCTGTAAAAATTTCAGATCTTGGTTCGCAATATTTTTGGAGATATTATATGTGGATGTAATATTCCTACATTAGCATGCAGCTAATAGGAATATTGATTTTTTTTATTTTTGCACCTAGAAGATGAATAAATGGGGGAAGAGATCCATACTTAACTTGAATTAGAATAAAAAACTTCTTGGTGTGAAAGGGGATCATTATAGTAGCTGGATTTGACACCATCATGTGTGAACAAGGGAAATTGGATGTGGAAAAAGTCAACTTTGACTAAATCAAACAGCGTGGTTATGGAGGAGTGGCCTTGATGGAGATACAACACAGTTTTAGAGGGAGATTGATCATATGATGTTGGAAAACCTAATGGGTAGGACCCAAGGTGAGAAGGATCACATTATTTATACGAAAGAGGATGGAAGCCATTTGAGGTTAGCTTGATTATTATTGATTTTATGGTCTGCATGACTATTTTTCATTCTCTTGTTGTTTAACAAAGTTGTAGTGCTGTTTAGCACAAGGCATTCCTGCTTAGGGACTCCTTCTCCTACCTTGAGAGGCCTCTTGGAGGAGAATTGTACTTTATTTTCCCACATTCATGCTTGAGTCCACACATCCTCCTTCAGCTACAGTGTTATTTTTGCAGAGTATAAGGTTGTGTTGCAGGGTGTTGGAGTGGAAGGTCCACAACACCACTTTCGGAGCTTGTTTTTCAGAGGAGGAAGATTTCCTTTCTTTAGGAGATTAGTGGGGGAGATTTCTAAACATATTTTACATCTTGGCACTGAGCCAAAGCATTCCCCATCTTCTACATCACAGTCCCTTGTAGGAACCGCGTCATTTCTCTCAGTGTTGCAATAGCAGGGTCAAGACCCTTGATCTTGAGCTTATTCCGTGGGGTAAGGGCCAACCCTTCTCCTGGGAGGCTTGTATTAATAATTTTATTCTACTCCTTGTATTATTCAGCTACATATATACAAAGCTATAGTATAACAGTGTTATTTTAGATCTAGATTTGCAGATCTAGTATTTTATACTTGTACTTTCATGAAGCCCTTGGCGGGTCATTCTTATATTGTATAAAAAGGAAGAGATCTCCATTTTTCTCAGCCATTGAATTATTAAAAACTCTATATCTATTATTTATTGTATATTACTACAAAAACCCTCTTTAAAATAATGCTATCACATGCTCCAGGAATTATTCATGTCATAAGTCATGGGGTTTGGGAATTTTGAGTTGTATTGGATTGGGGAGACATGTTTAACATGGCTAGAGAGATTTGTTTTTCTCCCATTATATATGTGAGATTTATATAGTATGAAATAAAGGATCCAAGTACCATTTATCATATTTATAGTGTAATTCTCTATAAATAACGTTTTTATGCCCTATAATGATGCATTTCCTCACTTCGGAATGACTTAATGGAACATATTCTTGCTACTGAACATTCATTTGATGCCTAGGTGTTCCTTTTACACCTTATGAGCTGATTTACACTGATATTATGTTTATTTATTGTTGCATCCCCATTGTGGGATATTATAGTGGTATTAGAGCATAGTCTTGGCTCAGCTTGTGAGTTCCAGCTATTATGCTATCAGAATAATACGAAGAGAAAGAGAAGGAGAAAGATCAGAATGATGGAGAGGATGAGCCTTATCTCATCACTTTTCATATCTAGGAAGAACCTCTCCAAGTAGGTTATGAAGATAAAGGAGAAGAGGTGTAATGAAACTGCTAGAGGGTTTCAAGAAGAGGAAGGACCATGCACTTCCTATTCTCATAGAGAATAATACAAGAAAACTGGAGGACACTTCGATCATAAAATTCTAAGTGAATACGTTTTTGAGGACAAATATCAACCTAGATCCTTCTAGGAGACTCTAGCTTTCCCATAGTTCCTTCAACTGGAGGAAGAGAGAAGGCCCTGTAGCAAAAGGGGAATCAAGGGAAATAGGTTTTTGTTGTCTACTTTTGATGGGTCATATACAACAAGAGTTTGGGCAAGGAAACTTGATGCAATTTTCCTACTACATCCAGTGGTAGAAAGAGAGGCTGTAGATATTGCAATGCTACACCTAAAGGGTGAAGCCAACATTTGGTGGTTCAACCACTTGAGTCATACAAGAGTGACTATTTTTGTAGAGTTCATGCAAAGGTTGATTGGGAAATTTGACATGGATAAATCATAGGAGGAGAAGCTGTCACTCCCATTAGACGAGGCATGTACCAGCACTGACAAAGCTATGGAGGAGTAGCCATCTACATCAACAGTTGGGGCAGCCATCACAATGGATGGAGGAACCCTTGCTACCATCCAAGACGTTCCCAAGATTCACCAAGGTATGCCTGAGTTTCCATATCCTCTTGTTTCAACAAATATTATGGAGAGTTTCATACCATTTCATGTCATATGGGTGAAATACAATGCTACTTTGGAGCAACAGAATTGCACTGTGTTTTCCAAGAGTAGCAGTGAAGAAAAGAGGACCCATTCTTCATGGGAGCATTCAAATGGCAGCTTCATTCAAGAATAAATAGAGGAAGAAATGACATAGGGTAGACATCTTGAGATAAGAAACACTTTCTCCTTTCTATATGACACTTTCTCAATGAGCATGCCACAGCTCAAAGAGATACGTCTACTTGCAGCAGATCCAAAGCCCCATTCGTCTTGGAAGGCCATGCATAAGAAGAAGGTCTCATTAAGAGATGTCATTGGAGGTGCACTTCAACATTTCATGAAGTATAAAGTTCTTCAAGGGTTTGAGGAGTTTGGTATCCTATAATGGGAGGATATCAAGTATTTGCAGAATGAGATCCATCACCCACATTGGGATGAGTGGATGATAGTATGGAGCAAGGGGTTTTCAAACCACTTTTATATCAATGACACAGGCCAACAAGAATCATGGTTGCGTTGGCTGCTCTTGGATGAGTATGGTTACTATCCAAAGGTCCATATTTTCTTGTATCATGCCTTATGTTTGAATGGTAGAATGCATAAGAAAAAGGCATGGTTACTATGTTTGTTGAGAAGAGAGTTTGGACATCCCATGTTATATCTTATATATTTTTTATTTGGGGTATGTCTCATGTATTTACATATATTTCTGTTTGGGATTTATCTCATGTATGTACTTAGGTTTGGGAGGAAGGATAACTCTCACATGATGTGGCATAAGGGATATTTTTTGTATTATTTTGATGAGAAATCTCACATATCCATTACTTTATTTTTGCTCCATGATTTGCATCATGATAATGCAAGGAGGCAGCAAGATTCCTTGTTGCTATGGTTACTATTGGGAGATTATGGGCAGAAATTTATCCATACTCATCATGATATTTCAGGAGGAATGTATGGCACATTCAACATGCAAAGAGGCTACCCTTTAACATTGACGGATAAGGAGGGGATTCCACATAGGAAGAATATTCCGCCACATAGCAACATGATAGTGGATGACTTTAACATGTGGAGTGTCAAGGAAGGCAATCATGGAGTGACAAGAGCATTATCACTAGGGCCAACAGCGTTGTCACTTGGGAGTATGTTTCTATTGATGGAGTGTTCCAAGGGGAGCTTGCATCCTCTCTTGTTCTAGATTTTCATGAGAATATTCTCATGGGAGGACTCATCCATGGACCTCACTTTCAGCTTACTCATTATGCATGGTGAGGAATATATTTTTGTACTTATTGATTATTTCATTGAGTATGTACACCTTCTCACCATGTATGTACCGTGCATTGCTCCATAAGAGGGCAAGGCTATTTATGGGCTTTATGGTCATGCTAGAACCAACCTCTATGATGGAGATAACCCTTCTCTACATGACCTTGGAAAAGTGTGTTGTCACTCTCATTGTACTCAGCTGATATATAATGTTATTTACCACCTCATGGTAGATGTGAAAACATGCACAGCTATCATCTTGTTGCACGAGCACTTGCCACATAATGACTGAGAGCAGAAGTTGGGAAGAATGAATTATATCCACTTGAGAAACCATTGGTATCATCCAAACTTACACATAACCTTCAACATTTTTCTAATTTGGATGCCAAATGGTGATTATGTTCCATTCATTTTGAATGGGATGATTTGGCCCAGCATGATTCATAACATGGGAGAAAGGTTCTTTGGAGATCTAATCTTCTTTTTTCCACTTGAGGGAAACCTTATTGTAGCCCAAGATCAGCATATGCTTTACAGTTATCTTAAGTGGAGAGGAAGATAGCATGGGGTAGGCCATTTTATCTACCATGTTTAGTTATTAAGCCCACCTACATTGCAAGAGCCAAAGGTGGAGGAGATATTTCATGAGTTGCCATGTTGGAGGGTGACTCATATTGTATGGATGATAGCTTGGGGATGGAGGTTTTACATGGGAATGATAGTTCCCACACATTTCAGACTCCATTCCTTGAGAGGGACTCTAGACAGCACATATTTTCCTCCTTCAGTACTTCACCATTTCATGATGACGGCTAATTGGGATGCTCACCAAATTCTAGCTTACATGCTTGGGAGGGGCACTATGGAGATTCATTGTTGAGACAACATCATATTCCTTGGAGGAGTTCATCATATGAAGATTCTACAAGAGGAGGAGAGGAAAATATTTAGTTCTATCCTTACAGTTTCTTGAGGACAAGCAACATTTGGGAGGGGAGGACTGTAATATTCCTACATTAGCATGCATCTAATATTTGAATTAGCATAAAAAACCTCTTGGTGTGAAATGGGATCATTCTAGTAGTTGGATTTGACACCATCATGTGTGAAAAAGGGAAATTGGATGTGGAAAAAGTCAACTTTTACCAAATCAAATAGTGTGGTTATGGAGGAGTGGCCTTGATGGAGATACAACGCAGTTTTGGAGGGAGATTGATCTTATGATATTGGAAACCCTAATGGGTGGGACCCAAGGTGAGAAGGCTTAAATATTTTATAAGGAATAGGATGTCAGCCATTTGAAGTTAGCTTGATGATTATTGATTTTATGGTCTGCATGACTATTTTGCATTCTCTTGCTGTTTAGCAGAGTTGCAGTGTTGTTTAGTACAAGGCATTCGTGCTTAGGGATTCCTTATCCTACCTTGAGAGGCCTCTTGGAGGAGAATTTTAATTCAGTTTTCCACATTTAGGCTTGAGGCCACGCATCCTCCTTCAGCTACAGTGTTATTTTTGCAGAGTATAAGGTTGTGTTGCAGGGTGTTGGAGTGGAAGGTCCACAACACCACTTTCAGAGCTTGTTTTTCAGAGGAGGAAGCTTTCCTTTCTTTGGGAGATTAGTGGCAGAGATTTATAAACATATTTTACATCTTGGCACTAGGCCAAAGCATTCCCCATATTCTACATCATAGTCCCTTGCAGGAACTGCGTCATTTCTCTCAGTGTTGCAGTAGCAGGGTCAAGACCCTTGATCTTGAGCTTGTTTCGTGGGGTAAGGGCCGACCCTTCTCCCGGGAGGCTTGTATTAAGCATTTTCTTCTAATCCTTGTATTATTTATCTACATGTATATAGAGATATATTATAACTATATTATTTTAGATCTATATCTGCAGATATAGTATTTTATACTTGTACTTTCATGAAGCCATTGCCGGGTCATTCTTATATTGTATAAAAAGGAAGAGATATCCATTTTTCTCAGCCATTGAATTATTGAAAACTCTAGATATATTATTTATTTTATATTGATACATAAATCCTCCTTAAAATAATTCTTTCACATGCTCCAGGAATTCTGCATGTCATAAGTCATGGGGTTTGGGCATTTTGAGTTGTATTGGATTAGGGAGACATGTTTAGCATGGCTAGAGAGATTTTTTTTTTCTCCCATTCTGTATGTGAGATGTATATAGTATGAAATAAGGGATCCAAGTCCCATTTATCATATTGATAGTGTAATTATATGTAAATAACGTTTTTATTCCCTATATTGCTGCATTTCCTCACTTCTGAATGAGTTAATGGACATATTCTTGCTGATGAACATTATTTTGATGGTTAGGTGTTCCTTTTACACCTTATGAGCTAATTTAAACTTCTATTTTGTTTATGTATTGCTGCATCCCCATTGTGGGATATTACAGTGGAAGTTAGGATTGTTTCAGGATCTCGAATTTCATCTCAAAGAGGTGACCTGATCTGAATGTGATCGAATAAAGTGCTTAAGAAGTTTGATTAGTTTGTCCTTTTATATTTATTGTTAACTAAAGCATGCTTTAATGAAAAATGACATAAACCAACAACATAAATTAATTAAATAACAACAATAATCAGATAGAAGGAGAAGAAAACAATTTGATGATGGAGTTCGTCCCTCCTGGACTACATCTCCGAGTCTGCTTTTAAGTGGGCATCCGTTTTTATTAAGATTGATCTTGGAGAATATTTTCACTGAAATGGAACAAAATGACTGTGCTCGTGGGCACTTCTGAACCCTGTAAATAGAAATTACTTTTCCTTTCCTTTCTGACGCCTCTCTCCGTGCTCAATTCCGACCACCGATGGCTGAGAAATGCTGCAAAAACATTCACCTCCAACCTTCTAAAACTGAACTCCAAATACCCATGTCCTCAATACAAAGATGTCATGGTTTAAATAATGACTGCTCTCGAAGCACTGATTCTCAATTTAGCATTTAGTTGAGGATTTTAAGTGATAAGGGATCGAATCCCTATCTTCTTCATAATCCTAGGGATAAAACCCCCAAACCTTAGCACTGAATTTATTTCAAAAACCCAAAAATCAACCATATAATAAAACTGGAAACTTATTAACTAGGCAGAGGCAACTAACCGTCGGCATGTGATCAGCATCTTTGATTGGCGGTTGTTGCTTGAGCCCGACAGTTACGACTTCTTCCCGACAGTTCTGGTCTAACTACACCTGGTGGCTTAACTCCATGGTTTAAAACTGGTCACATGTTTTATAAAAAACCTGACATAGTTTTGAAACACGGGTTTACAACTGTCAATACAACATTCCTGCCGCGGTTTATAAACCTGCCACATGTGCAATCCTTCCGATGCGGTTTCATAACTGTGCGATTAGGAACTTAGCACTGTGGGTAGGTTTATATAGTTTATATATAATGTTTTATTTTATATGTATTAACCATACCACCTATTACAGGTCAAAAAACCTCCTCATCAACTCAGAGGAGAAGATAAATATGGAAGAAATACAAATACCTAAACTAAACCTACTTCTGCCAAGGTAACGCACCCCTATAACAGCACAAGAGAATTATAATGCACTTGATCAATGAATAGGCCGCGTTAGTGGCTAGGGAAATGCTCTGTTTACACTAGAGGGTAGCGTTATCCATGTTTTGAGTTTGAAATAGGAAAAAACCTCAGAGAATGATTTCAAATCCCAACTTTTTCTCATAAGAGAGTCAGTACAAAAAGGAAACTGCAAAGCACTAGTCTCTTATTGGGCCTTGCCAAAAAAAACTAAACTCTCAAGGAAGTAAAATGCATGGGAAGTTGAGGAAACATCTTGGTTTTTTCTATTTAGAACTAGTGGAAGGAGAAAGGCAATGATTGCTCTCTCCACCTCCTATAAAATGGAGCTGAAGGCTCTTGGTTCAAGGTCAAAGGATTGTCAAAGTTTTGAATACTTGTGAAGCAGAGCATTATTGTTGTAGTGTGAAGGTCAAAGATCAAAGAGGTTCATTGAGAAATTTTTGAGCAAGACATCACCACATTGAGAGATAGAGAGATTGGAAGGCTAAGGAGGGATTGGTACAACCGACGGTTATAATCCTCCCTTTTATAAATCAATAGAACTGTATCTGTTTTGTCCATTGTATGCGTTGATATTTTCATTGTTATTCAATTACTTATATAGCATGAGATGAATGGCTTAGATGTGCATTGTTTAAATGTTTATCATATATTAACTTAATTGATAGGAAATTTATGTTGTGGTAGATATTACACGGGTTCTTCGATTGATTACAGGGTCGCGATTTGGAGCTGGTGAAGAAGGATCCCTGCTTCACTGCTTAGCGCTCTCCAAAAGACTTCAAGATCATTAAAGAGGTAATCTTCCATCTTATTCCATCAAGTAATTTAAGTTGATATGAACATGTATATGCCTTCTTTGTGAACTATACATCAACAAGTTCTTAATGTGGTGATGTCTGGATCAACAAGTTCTCAATGAACATCTTTGATCTTTGACCTTCACACTACAACAGTAATGATCTGCTTCACAAGTATTCAAAACTTTGACAATCCTTTGACCTTTAACCAAGAGCCTTCAGCTCCATTTTATAGGTGGTGGAGAGAGAAATCATTGCCTTTCTCCTTCCACCAATTCTAAATAGAAAAAACCAAGATTTTTTCTCAACTTCCCATGCTTTTGCCTTCCTTGAGAGTTCAGTTGTTTTTGGCAAGGCCCAATAATAGACTAGTGATTTGCAGTTTCCTTTTTGTACTGACTCTCTTATGAGAAAAAGCCAGGATTTCAAATCATTTTCCACAGGTTTTTCCTATTTCAAACTCAAAACATGGGTAACGCTGCCCTCTAGTGTAAACAAAGCATTGCCCTAGCCACTAACGTGGCCTATTTATTGATCATGTACGTTATAACGCTCTTGTGCTGTTATAGGGGTGCGTTACCTTGGTAGAAGTAGGTTTAGTTTAGGTCTTTGTATTCCTTCAATATTTATCTTCTCCTCTGAGCTGATGAGGAGGTTTTTTGACCTGTAACACCACTCGAACCTTATAAAAGGTTTATGACATAGTTTTTATAATATGGTTTTAATATGTGTTTTGCACTAGGACTTTAATGTTTTAGGTTTAGGTTTAGCATATGGTTTAGGACTTAGGGATAGGTATTTATATAGTGCTTGGGTCCTAACACTTAGATTTAAGACTTAGGACTTAGCATTTTTAGGAATTTAAGTTCACTGTTTAGGGTTTTAGATCTAGGTTGTCTTAATTGTTAGGATTAGACCTTAGGTTTTATGATTAGGTCTTAACATTTGCAATCATAGAGCTTTACATTGTAAGGTATTTCACCATGGTTTTAACCCATTATTCACCTTTTCATCACACAGATGACGATCATTCCATGAACGTTAAACCTTTACAAACCATGAAATTGATACTGAACCATGATACTAAAGGACCTTTTCACTGGCGAATTGATGAAACTGTGGATTTGGAAACTGAACTGGACATCAAACTGCTAGAGTTGACTTGGACCTTTTTGCTAAACTGTAATGATCAAGATCCTCCTGGATGAATGCTCTCCACTTAAAAAGCTTTTGGACCACAAAATATTTATCTTAAATATAAAATAAGTGATAATACAACTCTCTCACTTTCATCTTGACTTTGATGACATACAACCATACCTGCTCATTGACCTAAAATTGATGCTTATCATGGCACAATTTGAACCTGACTTGATTCGATGTTTGCCATGGCGGAGAAGAATGTAAGTCTTGATTGTAAGCTTGATGCACATAATTTACAAATTCATCCCATATCTTAGGATGTTTACTGCAGTTACCTCGAAGAATATGTATCCCAGTCCTCTTTACCATTTTTCTCTCTCCTTGAACCAAATACATGCTGCCCCATTGTTACAAAGGAACTGGAAGTGGCATGTGCAAACAAATCTTTCGATTTCATGGCTTGCTTGTTGAACACATTACACATCCCTTTATGTACTTCACAATGGTTTTGTACATATGAAGCCAGTAACAATATATTTGACTTTGTTTTGTAGTCTTGCTTACGCCGAAATATCCTACAATCCAAGAAAGATAAATTTCCCAAATAACCTGCACCCTTTCTATCTGAGCATTATGAGTTAGTGATTCAAAAGTATCTTCGAAATCATAATCAGTACTATATTGTTCTACAAAAATTTCATAAACCAATGAAATTTTATGCAGTACTACTGAAGCATTCAAAGACAACATATCAACTACTTTACTTGTTACACCTTCCCTGTCCTTAATTACTAAGTGAATTTGCTGAAGAAATCCCATCCAACTGTAGTGAGATTGTTGCAACTTAGTATATGACTGAAAGTATTGAAGCAGTTGATAATCTATGTGAATCACTATTTCCATTGCATAACCTTTAACATATTTTTTAACTTCATATGGTTGTTGATGATTTATCAATGCTGTGAAATTTTTCTAATTAAATGAATCAAATTTAACATCGACACTTATTCCCCATATCCCGTTTTTCTTATGAGCCAAAATTATGGGTGAACTGTATGGAGATGATCTGAGTCGCATTGATTCTTTTCCAACCTTCCCTAGAATTTGTTGCTTTATTTATTTATGCTCTATAACTGAGTTGTGATACATTTCATTATTAGAGGCATCAAACATCAACTGCATCTCATGTGATATTTACTTTTTATGAAGTAGATATTTTGGTTCTTTAATTAGATCCTAAAAATAATCTACATTTTTAACCAAATTACCTTCATACTGAATTTCACAACCTGAAAAAGTATCATTAATATCCTTATGTTTCTCTTTTATCAACATGAGTATGTATCTCTTACATGAACTTATTAAGCACTTCATCTGATTAGCATTAATTAAATTCAAGTGATCTTTGTTTTATGTGCATGAATGATGTACTTAATCCCATATTTCCTGAGATGATACACATGTTCCTTTCTATAAAATACTACATCACGGTCATAGAGATAAGGGCTACCTAAGACAATTCCACAAATGTCTAACGGTATCACATCTAGCTCCACTTCATCGATATAGTTAGCTGTGATTGCAAATTTTAACTGACACTATTTGGTAGCATGAATTTGAATTTGTTCCTTTGACCACCCTAAAGGATATGGCTTTGGATGATTATGTGTTTTCAAACCCAATTGTTTAACCAATGACTCAGAAATCAAATTTTCCTGTGATCCCATATCGAACAATGTATCTATCTTAGTATGCTTTGAAGTTACCCTTATATGAAATAACTCGATTCTTTTATCTTCATTCTATTGTTTGATGTTTGAAGAAGCAGAAGTACTAGCATCATAAATTTTACCTATTGTAACCATAGCAGTGATTTTACTTTCATCACCTGAATCGGATCCCAAGTCCAAGCCTTGCTGGACTGCTGTTTCAGCCTTCTTTTCACCCTGCTTCGATTGAAACGTTTTTGGCTTCAGTTCCGGATGAAGTTTCCAACAGCTAGCTTCATCATGGCCAATCCTTTGGCAATGTGTACACGTAGGTCTATATTCTTCCTTTTGAGTTGTGGCAATATTCTTTCCCTTTTACTTGCCCTTATTTTTGTTGTCTTCAGTTTCCATCTACTTAGATGTCTTTGGTTTAAAATTGAAAGGTCTACCACCTGATTCGACATGAATAGATTGAACAAAAACTTCATCAAAATCATTAGCATTGAACATTAATAATGTATGCTGCAAATATGAGTGAAAAATGCCAATATACTTCAACAAATTTTCTTTTGTGTCCAAAGAAATACCAAGGGCTAATGCTTTCTTTTTGAATTCCTGTGTGAACTATTGAACACTCTATCCCTTACCTTGTCGCAAGCGCTGCCAATCTATTACAACTTGTTGTGTGTGACCCAACGGATAGAATTGTTTCTTTAGAGCTTTAATAAACTTAGTCCATGAGGTGATAACTTTTCCCTTACACTTTAAATATATCTCTTTCCTACTCTCCCACCAGATCAAAGCAGTACCCCCTATTCTAAGAGTAGCTAATTGGATATTTGTCTTATCATCAGTAATATCTTGAATACGACAATAGACTTCTAACTGTTTTACCCAATTATCTAGTTTCTCAAGGTTTATTTCACCATCATAAATAGGTAATTCGAAATTAAGATCAATTTTCAATAGTGGACTCTTATGTTTCTTTTCTTTTTCTAATTCATAACTAGAAGTAGAAGAGGGAGAAGAAGATGATGGAGATGACAGAGGAGAAGGAGATTTATCTTCCTTGCCTTTACCCTTTTCCTTATTTGATGCCTTCGATGATGAGGTTGCATCTCTCATATTCTTGTATTCATATAATTCTGCCAACATTTGTTGCATGTTTAGAAACATCTGCTGGATTTGATTCTCATGCATGGGTTTCCTTTCAGTAGCTTCAGGAGTCTCAACAGTCTCAGTCCCTATCATCGTTGATTCATGAATGACTTTTCGCTTTCTAATCTCTAGATCGAATTCCTCAGGCTCTCCTTTTCCACGTTGCAATCCCAAATTGGTTAACATCCACTGACAAAAAAACTATAAGCACAACCTACTCTGATTCCAAAAATGATCTGAATGTGATTGAATAAAGTGCTTAAATAGTTTGATTAGTTTTTCCTTTTAGATTTATTGTTAACTAAAGCATGATTTAATGAAAAATGACATAAACCAACAACATAAATGAATCAAATAAAAACAATAATCAGAGAGAAGGAGAATCAAAAAAATTTATGACGGAGTTCATCCTTCCTAGACTACATCTCCGGGTCCGCTTTTAAGTGGGCATCCATTTTTATTAGGATTGATCTTGGAGAATATTTACACTGAAATGGAACAGAATGACTATGCTCACAGGTAATTCTGAACATGTAAACATAAATTACTCTTTCCTTACCTTTCCGACGCCTATCTCCGTGCTCAATTCCGACCACCAACGACTGAGAAATGCTGGAAACAAATTCGCCTCCAACCTTTTGAAACTGAACTCAAAATACCCATGTCCTCAATACAAAGATGTCGTGGTTTAAATAATGACTTATCTCGAACCACTGATTCTCAATTTAGCATTTAGTTGAGAATTTTAAGTGATAAGGGATCGAATCCCTATCTTCTTCATAATCCTAGGGATAAAACCCCCAAACCTTACCGCTGAATTTATTTCAAAAACAAAAAAATCAACCATATAATAAAACTGGCGGCTTATTAACTGGGTGGACGCAAATAACTGTTGGCATGTGATCAACAACTTTGACTGGTGGTTGCGGCTTGAGCCCAAGGGTTATGACTTCTTCCCAACAGTTCTCGTCCAGCTACACCTAGTGGCTTAACTCTATGGTTTAACACTGGTCACATGTTTTATACAAAACCCGACGCAGTTTTGAAATGTGGGTTTACAACTGTCAACACAACATTCCTGCCGCGGTTTATAAACCTGCCACATGTGTAATCCTTCCGACGCAGTTTCATAACTGCGTGGTTAGAAACTTAGCATTGTGGGTACGTTTATGTATTTTATATATAATTTTTTATTTTATATGTATTAACCATACCACCTAAACCTTATAAAAGGTTTATGACATAGTTTTTATAATATGGTTTTAATATGTGTTTTGCGCTAGGACTTTAATGTTTTAGTTTTAGGTTCAGCATATGGTTCAGGACTTAGGGATAGGTCTTTATATAGTGCTTAGGTCCTAACACTTAGATTTAAGACTTAGTACTTAGAATTTTTAGGAATTTAGGTTTAATGCTTAGGTTTTTAGATCTAGGTTGTCTCTTAGTTGCTAGGATTAGACCTTAGGTTTTATGATTAGGTCTTAGCATTTGCAACCATAGAGCTTTACATTGCAAGGAATTTCACCATGGTTTTAACCCATTATTCACCTTTTCATCACACACATGATGATCATGCCATGAACCTTAAACATTTACAAACCATGAACCTGACACTGAACCCTGATACTGAAGGACCTTTTCACTGGCGAATTGAATAAACTGTAGATTTGGAAATTGAACTAGACATCGAACTGCTGGAGTTGACTTGGAACTTTCTATTGAATTGTAATGATCATGATCCTCCTGGATCGTGACCGTGCGAAAAGCGTCATAATTCTCTCTCTGAGTGTCTGATTGAGATTATATAAAAAGTGGCCACAAGTACACAGACTATAGTTTCCCGTATATAAATTTTAGAGCCGAAGCAAGAGACAGTGACATGTGGCAAGTCGTACAATTTTGATCTACTGAACCAGTCCATAATTAGGTCATTGTGGGAGATTGGACATAACTTTTCCTTCAAGAGTCCAAATCAGGTCAGACCCATGGCATTCAAAAGAGGATTTAGAGGGATACCTCAGGGCCGAATTTCATATTTGAAGATCCGAAATCATAGAGACAATTCCGTTTCAATATCGAGCTCCTCAAAATAAAGAAAAAGGTGTGTATTTTTTTTTCAAATTACATATGTATCGTTTGAAAAAAAATAGTTTGAATTTATTCCAAGGGCATATTGAAGAATAGATTTCAGTATTGGGTTCTAAAATGCCCCCGAAAAATAATTCAACACCCATTAAGCCTTCAGAAGCCTCTACTCTGAATCATGAAGACAAATAAATGCAACATGAGATGTCAAAATTACAAGAGCAAGTGCACCTATTGCAAGGAGCAACAAAAAGTGAAATGGAAGTTTTGAAGAAAGGTGTGGAAAATAAGATGGACGGTTTGAAGAAAGGTATGGAAGCTAAGATGTATGGCATAGAAGTTGACATGGAAGCTAAGATAGATGACATGGAAGCGAATATTGATGAAAAAATGGAAAACATGAAGAATGATCTAAAAGCAGACGTCGAAGGTTTCGAAAAGTTGATACAATAAATGTTTCCTAATGGCGAAAAGATAGTAGAGGAAACTCATGATGAGAAAAGAATAAATGCTAATTGTGATTTCATAAACTCTAATGTTGGATGGAAGAACCACCATATTCCAAAGATGGATATGATTAATTTTTATGTCAAGGATCTCGTAACATGGATACTACAAATGGAGCAATATTTTGATATCAATAATGTGCAAACCACACAAAAGGTACACATTGCAACTTTACATTTAGAACAAAATACATTGGTATGGTATCGATGGATTTTCTCCTGTAAAACAATTGTCACTTGGTCAATTTTTATGGAGGAAATGATAGCACATTATGAGGATACAAAAATCAATACCTTCTTTAGCCAATTGATAAATCTCAAACAAAAGGGTTTAGTGGTGGAGAACATTGAGGACTTCCAAAAATTGAATATAAGGGTAACTGATATTCCAGAAGAACACAAGATTGATGTTTTCATAGGGACTTTAAAGGATAACATCCAACATGAAGTTCGAGTTTGTGAACCTGATTCATTGGAAAAGGCATTTAGGTTGGCAAGAAAAATTGAATGTAAAATTATGGCAACAAGGAATCCTACCACTCACATATATAAATATGGAAGTGTTGCTACTCCTATATTTCCACAACCTACAAGGTTGACACCACAAAAATTGGAAGAAAAAAGAGAAAAATGGCTTTTCTACAATTGTGATAGAAAATACACTAAAGGTCATAAGTGTGCTGAGAATAAATTATTTTACATAGATTGTGAAGAGGAGGAATAAAATGAACAAGACTCTTCAAAATAAGAGGATATACACCAGCAACCAACCCTGGAAGAGGAAGAAATGAGTCCGACCATATCATGTAATGCATTGGCAGGAATTACCACTCCTCAAACTCTCAAGATAGAAGGAAATACCAAAAAGAAAAAGGTTGTTACACCATTTTTTGGTCATCTAACCTATTATCATTAGATGGACCCAAGTACACCATGTAAGACCAGTTTTACCCTAAGTAAAACTGCTTTCACTATGTTAAAACAGGAAACCCCAAAAGGAAATATTAAACAAACCCATATTTTTTTGATTTTCCTCATGGAATAATTAATTAAACCATAATTTAATTATTATTCCCAGTCATGTTTAACCCAAAATCAAAGAAATTAATTAGATAAACCTTTATTTATCTTATTATTTTCTAGGAATAATCATTTAAACCTTATTTAGGTGATATTCCTTGTTAAATATGACCAAATCACCCACAAATAATTAAATAAATCACTATTTATTTAATTATCTTTCAACCACCTCCTTAAATAATTAAATAAAACATTATTTATTTGATTATCTTCTAACCGCTTCCTTAAAAAGATAAATAAATCATTTATTTATTTATTTTTGACAAATTAAGGGATTTGACCCAAGTCAAATACCTTTTCCTCCAACAAATATAATAAAATATTCCATAAAAAGTGGATCTAGATATGGTTAACCCATGCACCAAGATCTAGAATGACCCAATATTTTGTTATAAATAGGAGGGTTTTTCCTACCATTCTTCATCTTTTGTTGCCTATTAGATCACTCTGGATCTATACACTTGGTCACCATTTTCTGCCATTTTCTCCCATTGAGCTCTACTCTTTGCATTGGGTTTTCTACATCAACTAGAGAGAGAAATCTTAGATCTGAAGTGCTGAGGACTTCCAAGAACCCATCCCACTGAGGGGAATTGGATACTCCTTCTATTTTTCCTCCCAGGTGTCCCATTAATACAAAAATGCTTTCAAAAATTGTTCTTGTCTTTTCTATTGGTATATGGAGCAAACCCTTGTTTTTACTGCTTAATGTCTTTCCATGCATAGATCTGGTGTTTTGCAGCTCTTTTCTTGTCTAACTAACCGCAGATCTAAAGATATTGGCAGCCACTTTTGGTATTAGGGCTATTAGTTATGCGTAGCTAAAGTGGTCCTTTTTCGTACACTTCGACAAAGGATTCATACTAACAAATGGCGACTCCACACGGGTTTTAAATTACGACCACTCTCGTTTTTCATATTCCTGCATATCTAGCTACTTCAGACCCTAGGGTTTCTTTTCAGCTGTTTAATTTTCCTATTTTTATGTTTTTTTTCTCACATAAAACCCTAAAACATCAAAATTTCTAACTTCCGTGTGTTTCTGGCCCTATTGCGCAGGTAAGCGACACCAGCCACAACTGAGATGGAAACTTTTCTGAAAATCTGCCGCCTAGACAACTGGAATGGGGGTCGCACTTTTTGGCCCTAAACCTGCGACCTGGACCTCCAGGTCGCACTTTTCAGCCTGTTTCCTGCGACCTGCACTAAAATCAGGTCAGAAACTGCGACCTGCCATTTTTTCAGTAATTTTTCTGCAATTTTTCTAGGTTTTGCTGCAGCTTCTGCCAGGATCTTCCAGCCTCTGTCTCAGCCCGCTTTGACCAAGTTCTAATCTGTTTTTACTCATATAAGTGGGAACCTATCCCCCTAGGGCTTTAGTACCCTCCACTTTTTGTGGAAGAGTTTTAAGCTATTTCAGCCGTCTGTTTTTCAGAGCTTTAGCCTCTTTTTTTCCAGATTTGTTACCTCCCTTTCAGATCCATTGAAATCAGCCTTTCTTCCTTTCAAATCACCTCTTGTCGTTTTGTTTGGACCTACTTTCTGGGCCTCCTCCTTTCCCCCTCCGTTTTTTTCTGATTTCCTTCCTTTTTCCAGCCACCTTGCCTCTGTCTCTTGGCTGTGATCTGCACCTCTTTTCAGCAGCTCTATCCTCTAGATCCCTGTCCCTTTTGACCCTAGATCTATTAGCCTCTTTTATGTGTGTTTTGAATAGATTTTTTCCCTCTTTTAGAGTAGTTTTGAGAGACCCGCCTGTTTGGGTTCAATTGATGCATGGTTAGCTGTTAAATGTTCTGTTATTTCTGACAGGTCGCAGTTTCTGACCCTTTATCGGTTAAATGTTAAATGTTCTGTTATTCCTGTGATTGATGAATTATTGGATGAATTACATGGAGAAACTTATTTTACCAAGTTGGATCTTTGCTCAGGATATCACCAAATTAGAATGAAGACTGAAGATATTCCGAAAAAAAAATTTGAAACTCATGAGGGTCATTATGAATTTTCTGTCATGCCTTTTGGCCTTACCAATGCATCTTCTATGTTTCAAGGGTTGATGAATTCCATTTTCAAACCCTTTCTTAGAAAATTTGTGCTAGTATTTTTTGATGATATACTAATCTACAGTAGGTCTTGGAAGGATCATGTTCAACATGTTGACAGGGTGCTCAAACTATTGCAGGAGAAACAATTATATGCAAAAACATCAAAATGTTTCTTTGGAGTAGAAGAGACAAAATATCTGGGTCATATTGTATCTCACGAGGGTGTTAAGGTAGACCCTAACAAAATTAAATCCATTAAGGAATGGAAGGTCCCCACAACCATAAAGCAATTGCGAGGATTTCTTGGGTTAACAGGGTATTATGACAAGTTTGTTAAAAATTATGGGAGAATAGCAGCACCTCTAAAAACATTATTGAAGAAATATGCATTTTCATGGACTCTTGAAGCAACTAAGGCCTTTGAACATCTTAAAGAGGCAATGTGCCTAACACCGGTCTTAGTTATGCTAGTAATGCGATGCCTCAAGAAATGGAATTGGTGTTGTTTCAATGCAAGAAGGAAGACACATTGCCTTTGAAAGTCTTCCAATCAAAGGAAAGTATTTACAGAAAGATATTTACGAGAAGGAAACGTTAGCAATACTACATGCACTAAAGAAATGGCGGCCTTACCTAATGGGAAGACCCTTCAAGGTAAAAATGGATCATGATAGTCTTAAACACTTTTTGGAGCAAAGACTCTCTTAAGAAGAGCAACAAAAATGAGTCACAAATATGTTGGGTTATGACTTTGAAATAATCTACAAAAAAAGGAAGAAAAATGTTGTTGCATATGCACTCTCAAGAAAGAATGAAGAGGTGGAAGCATTTCTTTGTTCCATTTCTATTATCCAACCAGATTGGATAACCGAAGCAAGGGATGAATGGAAGAAGTATGAAGAAGTGTGGACACTCATTCAAAATTTGCAGCAACATCCTAGTACATCTGATACATTTATTTGGAAAAATGATTCCTTATGGTACAAATATTGCTTACATATTTTTAATAATTTCCAACTAAAACAAAAGATTATTTTGGAATTGCACACTTCTCCTTTAAGAGGACACTCGGGATTTTTAAAAACTTACCACAAGGTGAAGAAAGAATCTTTTTCGGATGGCGTTAAATCTAATATTCAAATGTTTGTGGCGGAATGTTTAGTTTTCCAGCAAAATAAAGTTGATACAATTAAGACCCTGGGTCTTCTACAACCTTTATCCATTCCAAGTCAACGTTGGGTGGAGATTTCGAAGGATTTTATCACAATTTTACCTAAGTACGAAGGAAAGAGTGTCATCATGGTGGTAGTTGATAGACTTACCAAGTATGCACACTTTTGTGCACTATCTCATCCATTTAAAGCAAGTACAATTGCTACTACATTTATGGACACAATTCAAAACCTACATGGAAACCCAAAGGTTATTGTGGGCGACAAAGATCCCATTTTCACTAGAAATTTTTGGACGGAGTTATTTTCTTATTTGGGTACTCAATTAGCTCATAGCTCATCTTATCATCCTCAATCCAATGGTCAAACTGAGATAGTTAATATATTTTTGGAAGGATATCTTTGTTGTTTTGTATCTGATAAAAAAACATAATGGGTCAAGTGGTTACCTCACGCTGAATGGTGGTATAACACTTCCTTCCATAATGCAGCAAAAATGACCCCATTTATGGCACTTTATGGATATCATCCACCATCCATCACATCATCTTTAATAGAAAATTATAAGGTTCAAGCAGTGGAAGATCACATTGAGCATCAACAATAAGTTCTCCAACTCTTAAAGGATAACCTAAATTTGGCACAAAATCGAATGAAACAATAGGCAGATCAACATCGCAACGAGAGAAGTTTTGATGTAGGAGACTGGGTATTTTTACAGCTACAACCATACAAGCAAATGTCCCTCAAGCAAGCTAAGAAGGATAAAAAATTATCTCCAAAGTACTATGGTCCTTACAAGGTGTTGCAAAATATTGGTACTATGGCATACAAATTAGAGCTTCCTGCTTCTTCGCGAGTGCATCTAGTTTTCCATGTTTCATGCTTAAAGAAGGTTATAGGTGAAAATATTCCGGTTCAAACAATATTTCCAGAACTTGATGAGGAAGGAAAATTCATATTGGAACCTGAAGCGGTCACCGAAACAAGAACTCGATAGCTATGAAATTGATCAATTTTAGAGTATCTTATCAAGTGGAAGAACTTACCCACTGAAGATTCTCATGGGAGGATGAGAATTTTATAAAAAAGCACCCAAAGCTACTCAAGCGTTGAGGACAATGCTTTTTTGAATGAGAGGGGCATGTTAGGTCCCTATATTACTAGTTTAGTCCATTATTTTTATTAGTGTAGCCCCCTTATTGTTACTGGTGTACCCGTGTAACCCCAATATTGTTATTATTGTGCCCTTACATCATTATTTCTAGGTCTGGATAGGATTGTATTGTGGGCCCATGGGCTCTATACACAAAAGGATGTTTTGGTCATTTTTAGAATCCAAGAATTATTCATTTATGTAATGTGTTGGAGGTTTCCCCCTCGAAGTGGTTGATTTCTAAGGCATTGATCTCTCTTTTCTTCTATTTTTGGAGCTAGTTTCATAACACCCAGTTGTGTGTGAGATGTTTTAGACCTCACGAGGGGGTGGCCCTTCAGGTAGCCCCCCACATGCCCGGATGACCTCTCTATTATAGCCTTGGATGTAGCTCCATAGGTTTTATGTTTCTGGCCTGAGCCACTTGCAACACCTTTTAGTTTGCATGTATCATTCATATATTCAGAGACCTTTCCTGTCTTATAGGGCCTCTTTTTTTGTACTTATATCTCATGTACTTAAATATTATTGTATAAGTCCTGGCTGTTGTCCCAGGCATAGTACGTATGTCAGCATGTACTATATAGTTCATTCCCTTGTTTATTGGACTCATTATTCTTTGTACTTTGTTATCTCGATGAGATGCAGAATAGGTACTCACTCATAAAATATACTTGTCACACCTATAAGTCTCGACTCCTTAGGGTCTTGTCCTCTCGCACTTTATTCTACCTTATATTTCTCTCTCTCTGACTCCCCCTTTGGTGTCTAGTGATTGAGTTCTTACAATGTACTTCGGTCATACGATTAGCTACTAAAGCTCACACGTTGGGGGGTGATCTGTTACACCAATTTTTGGTCATCTAACCTGTTACTATTAGATGGACCAAAGTACACCATGTAAGACCAATTTTACCCAAATTAAATTGCTTTCACTATGAAAAATAACTTAGTAATCCATAATTTATTAAGTTGTTTATGGTCTAAATAGGAAACCCCATAAGGAAATATTGAATAAATCCCTATTTGTTTGATTTTCCTCAAGGGATAATTAATTAAAAAATAGTTTAATTAATATTCCTAATCATATTTAACCCAAAACAAGAAAATTAATTAGATAAATCACTATTTATCTTATTATTTTCTAGAAATAATTATTTAAAAATTATTTAAATAATATTCCTTGCTAAATTTCAATAAATCATTTGTAAATAATTGAATAAATCACTATTTATTTAATTATTTCTCAACCATATTCTTAAAATAATAAATAGATAATTTATTTATTTATTATTTACAAATAAAGGGATTTGACCAAATTAAAATTCTTTTTCCTTCCAACAAAAATAATAAATTATTCCATAAAATTTGGATCTAGATTTGGTTAATAATATTTTTATTATGCACCAATATCTAGACTAACTCAATATTTTGTTATAAATAGAAGGGTTTTCCCATTCATTCACTACCTTTTGTTGTCATATTTTTCTATATTTTTGCTTGTGAGGTCCCCTTGAGTTCCATTTTTGTCTGGGTTTTCTACACCATAAAGAGAGATACCTTATATCTGAAGCACTGAGGACATACAAGAACCCATCCCATTGAGGGGGTCTAGTATCATCTTTCTATGTTCCCTTCCCAGGTTTCATAAATACAAAATTCTTTAAATATATTCTTCTCTTTTATATTTGATGCATGGAGGAACTCTTGCTTTTATTTGTTGTTTAATGCCTTTAACTACAGAGATATGGATTTTGTAGCATTTATCTTGGTCAACTAACTGTAGATCTAATGAAATTGGCAACCATCTTTGATGTTAGGGTTGTTTGTTATGCACAACTAAAGTGAGATTTTTTCGTACGTTTGCGATTAGAATTCACACTAACACCTAGTCTAGGACCAATCCTAGTGTATCTATGTGTTCATGCTTCTCTTCCTTTGATACTTTATTTTCTTCTTCTTATATGATGATGATGGTGGTGGTGGTGTTTTTATGTCTGCATAGTTGTATATTCTGATGTTTAATAATATATATCTGTAGAAAGGAAATATATTTGGGGTGAATGCAACATGGGAATGATGAAATGTAACTATCAAAGTAAAGAAGAATGTTTATTTATGAAAAATTAACAATGAAATATTTCTTAGATATGTATTTGAGCATGAAAAATTAATAATTTTAGAATAATATCATGGTGAAGTTGCAGGAGGACATTATGCAGGAAAAGCCATTGTGTAGAATATTTTGAGAGCTAGATTGTAGTGGCCTACCTTGTAGAAGGATGAAAAATAATATTGTAGATCTTTTGATGCTTGTCAAAGAATGAGAATACCATCTAGGAGAGATTAAATACACTTGAATCCAAAAGTTATCTTGTAGGAATTTGATAAGTGGGAAATAGACTTTGCTAGATTAATTAATCCACCAAGGAAGAAGACTAATGCAAGGTATATCATCACTGCCACATATTATTTGACCAGATGGGCCAAAGATAAGCTACTGAAGGATTGTAGTGCATATATTGTTGTGAAGTTCATATTGGAGTATATTCTCTCCATATTTGGGTACCCAAATATTTTGATGAGTGACATAGGTCACATTTCTTGAATAGCACCATTGAGGCATTGATTGAAGAATTCCAAGTGCATCATCAGAAGAGCACACCTTATCACCCTCAGGAAAGTTGAATTTTTGAATATTTTAACAATGTTTTGGAGAATTCTCTCACCAAAGTACGCAATGTCAACAAGAATGATTGGGTTTTGATAATTCCAGCATTATTATGGGCATATTGAACAACTTGCAAGAATTTGACAGGACAGACACCTTTTGGTTGGTTTATGGATAGGACATAGTTATGCCTATGGAATATATTATGCCTAGTCTAATAATTGTAGCAGGAAGAGATATGGAAAACAATGATATCATGGAAGAAATTTTGGAACAATTTCTTTCTCTTGAGGAAGAAATATTCATTGTAGGATATCATCACCAAGTACAAAAAGAAAGGTAAAAAGCCCCACATGATAGGCATATCAAGAATAAATTATTAAAGAAAGGAGACCTAGTGTTGATGTATGGTAGTAAGTTCGTGAAGTTCCCTAGAAAGCTCCAAATGCATTGTTTCAGACCATATATTATCAGATACATATTGGAGGGAGGTGCAGTTAAACTTCTGAAGTTGGATGGTCAGATGATGACAGGATGAGTTAATAGAAGTACATTGAAGATATACAAGGATGGCTCTGCCCCTGGAATTTCACGTTAACTATATGAAAAGGAGACATCATTAGTGCTACAAGTATTTGTAAGAGAGAACGGGACTATAGAATACTCTTCGACGAAAGGGCTTTGACCAAGTAGAAGTATTGCATGGTTTTCAGGAAGATGGAAGAGTTCAAAGAAACTACAATGAGGGAGGAATAAATGTGTTATAAAGGACGCTCCATCGAATTTCACCAGAATTATGATCATTGGAAGTGAAACAATTGATTTGATAGGAAAGTTTTCATTGAAAGGAGCAAGGAAAATGCATTTAATGAGCATAACTGGGAAAATTTGTTGCAAAATATGCATTAATGAAATGAATTTGTAGAGGATCATGGAGTTCAAAATTGAAATTTTTTATAAATACTGAGAATTAGATTTGTTATTTTTCTCCTAAGTGAGAGCCGAGTGACTCGCTGAATCCATGGCAAGGCTTTCGAAGAGCTTGAAGCAGAATTGTTGTGGAGAGGGCTGATATATAGCATGACTGCTACAAAAATAGTGCATATGACTTGACTGAGGTACCCAAGGAGGAAGTCTCTCATAGCATAAGCACAAAAGAAAAAGTAGTGGAAAAATCCCACTGTCAGACAATCGCCTTGGAAGAATATCACTATGGAGCATCATACTAAGGAGAGGTTGGATAAGAAGAAGAAATCAATGGAGGTTCAGGGCTCTGAAGAAGAAGTTATGCCTGGTATGCTAGAGGATATTGGCACAAAATATGTGGAACCCATTTCTAAGTTGCCACCATATATGCCACCAAGGAAGTCGACTTCCAAAGCAACAAAGGACCTAGACACCACCAATTTCAAAATATTTACTCTGTTGCTACCAGAGGACATGCCCATTAAGGGATATTTGTTGGAAAAGGTGTGACAATTGCACATAGAGGATTGGATTTTAATGACCAGAGTGAGTATTCCCAATTCGAGCGTAGAAAATACTTGTGCACAATCTATTATGAAGAAACTAGAGTGACAAGGTTAGATCCACTTAGGTGGCTAGTTGGAATTCAGTGAGAAGGGTTGTTGAATATGATTTATGTTCCACATTTCAGGTTCAACAACATCAACACCATCTATATGTGATAGTTTTTCACCTTAAAGCATGACGGATTTATTTGGCTGGGTGAGAAAATCCCCATAAATGATATGCTTATACGATGGATAAATGTGCTTCCATGCCAAGGATTGAACCCCACCAATGATTTTTTTAGGAAAAATCAGGACAACGCAGTTGTAGATAAGATGAAGAAGAAATACTAACTAATAAATATATCTTGAGGATACGCTATCAGCTTGATCACTAATCATTTTGTGCACTTTTCCACACACATTTTGGCTAGAAATATTATGCAGATGTGTTGAGCAGATGAGGTGCTGACATCAGTCATATCTTTGGCCGCACAGTGCAGTAAAGGAGTCTAGTATAACTAGGTTATATATTTTTGTCAGGAATTTCTATATGATGTATAAATTTTAATACAATTATGTATTACCTTGATTCTCATGATCTAAAAATTATATTCCACTATTAAATACATAATCCTTCTACTTAAATCTTTGTGGAGATTTAATCGCGAATTGCAAACACATGAAGAAAGATCAATCACACATAACACAAATGTTTTTAACGGGGAAGCATAAAGCTAAAAACCCCACAATCATATATTATGTATATATCATGGATCATGAAACAATTTCATACAAAACTATAATCCAAGACCTCTCAATATGATATACAATCGTCTCACACTGTCATAGAAAAATTGGAAAATACATGCGCCAATTTACTCCCTTCTAATAGCTTGCCTCCACTATGCAATCGTTGTTGATCACAATCCCTAAATGAATTTGATCCTACATTTCTTTGACTGCAAAATCCTCATTGGAATCTCCAATGTGTGTTTTGTTGCAAGTGTGCACCCACTAATGTCACAAATGATAGTCAAATTGTCCCTTTCACCTATCTCTCAACTGGGTCTCCACTAGATCTGACATGCATGTAGTTAACAAAAGAAAATCTTTAGTTGCATGTGAGATCACTCCATGTGAATTAATTTAATATTTAACTCACTGATCTCTCACTAGTGTATCTTTAGTTACAACTAGTTACAACTAGCATATCTAAGTTTAACTCACTTAACTGAGTTAAACAACTTTACAAATTACATAACTACACTTCCAAATCTATTACAACTTTGTATCAGTCAGTTACAAATAAGTCCTCTTGCATGTCCCACCAACCAACCTTAGAACTCGAAATTCCTTGAGTCAACTGGTTTGCCACATCAGTTAACTGAAATCAAGTGCTTCTAGAGAATAGATTATTATTTATTGTCTAATTACTATTAAGAGATAATAATAATAAACATGCATTGTATTTTTAGACATGTGATCTACGAACAGACTTTGCACATTGTAATGTTCCCACTTAGCTTTAGCTAAGAGGAACATTCAATTTTGTTTTGATTTCTATTTGATGAATAAATGAATAAATGAGGACATGTAAAACTCCTAAAAAGTCTGAATAAGTTAATGCCCATGTGAACAAAGACAAATCAGGGCCATGTAAATAATCACTTGTAGGTGTGAAAGAGGTTCGACTTAAGGACTGGGTCAACATTGACCAAATCAACAGCGCTGTCTAGGTTCATTGCATCTCCAAAAGGGACAACGCAGTTCTAGAAGGAAGCCTCTCATGTGAAAAGGGCTAACTCATCAAGATGGTTTAGGGCTTGCAAAAGCTTTCTCATATTATAAAAGGAAAAGGAGGGCAGCAAGAGAAGGTTGTTGATTGATCATATTTTTGAGTATTTGTCTTCTTAGACAAATACCATTCTCTGTTATTTGGTGGAGGATTGTATCTAGAATTACTATGCAGGGATTTCACCTCTTCCTTTGAGGATTCAAGGAGGAAAGTTTGTTGAATTGAAGCACTATTAGGCTTGAGGCCAAGCTCCATCTTACATTACAGTGCTGCTCATCTTGAGGGTTGAGCTGTCTTGTGAGCTACAACAAGTGGGAGTCTAGATCTGCAGAGATCTAGTGTATTTTTGGAGCCTCTTTCTCATGGAGTGTGTTATTTAACCTCCTGAAAGAGTGACTCTTCCTCTTGTACTTTAGATCTGAAATTTTATAGTATTTTTCTATGTCATTTGAGCTACAGCGTTGTTCCCATGAGTAGATTGCATTATTTCTGTATGAGGGTTTTCATGGTGTCTTACTCATAGTTTAGATCAGAAATCTCTAGTGTTGGGCTTTGCCTTCCACTTGGTGATCCATGGATTAGCTTGTTGATCTACTATTCAGATCTGATCCTTTTTAATGAAATTTTATATTCATAAATTTACTGTAGCAGTTTCCAGATCTGCAACTTGTTTCTCAGATCTACTATTATTCATGCATGCTTTTGTCAAAATTCCAAGTGGATCTTAAAGAGAAAACTATATAGTTTCCATATCTGATATAGATCTGATGTTTTATCCATAGATCTATCCTAGATCTAAGTTGTAACTTCCAGATACTAAATCTCCTCGGAAATAACGTTGTTGAAGCATTTCTACAAATATACATGTGTTCCAGCTCTCTTTTCTGAAGATTTATTGTTGTATTGACTCATGCATTCTATTGTATAATGAAAGGGATTTATCATAATGTTGATTTTATACTATATGATTGAAATATAATTCTTCTTGCTGATATCCTCTAAAAATCTACTAAAACTGCGCAATTCCTGAAGTAGTGCTTTCATTTGGCTGCAACCTTCCTCTTTGGGTGCTTTTTAGCTAGTCAAGTTTTTGGGAGATCTGTTTAATGAGTCTAAACTGAATTTTTTTTAATGAAACTCCATATGTAAGTCTCATACAAAATAAATAAGGGGAAAAACGCCCTGATATGCATTATTTTTGCTCATTTTTACTTATACATCATTTCTCTTGAGCACCTTGTTGAGTTTCCTAAAAAAGGATCATTACAGTGGTATCGGAGCTTCACTCTTGGCACAACCTGTGCTTGTCTTGGAGCACCAGTCATGCTAAATTTTGAAGAAGATGATCCTCCCACTGAGAGGGAGAGGAGGTACAAAAATAGAATTCATAGAAAGTATGAATTCACCACTGATGATCTTGACAAGGGTCATGACAAGGGGAAAACCCCTGAAACTGAGAAGGATAAGGAAGTAGAGGAATTTGAAAAAAACATTTTGGAGACCATGCAATATCTCTCCAAGGAGATCAAGGAAATGAGAATGGATAGAGTGAGGGAATCTCTTGGGATATTTCATCAAGGAGAGAGTTCTGACATGTCTCACTTTGGGACTGGACAACCTATGAGCTTGCCACAAGCTCCACAAGCCTCACAAAGCTCTACTATGCCTACCTTCTTGGCTATAGAGAATGAAGGAACACAAGAGAAAACCTCCCTTGAAGGTTACTTTGTGGAGTATGACTCTCAGAGTTAGAGATTCAAGGATAAATTGAGTTTCCAAGACTTATGCCATCTCAAGGACTGGAGGAGACCATGGCAACAGTATAGAGATGGTGGCTTCTTTCATGGAAGACACCACACTATGGGCAGATTCTTCTTGCCTAATTTTGATGGATCATCCTCTTGTTCTGTCAAGGCATGGGTTGAAAAGTTGGATACCTATTTCCAGTTGAACAAAGTCCCCGAAGTAGAAGCCATCAAGATTGTTGCGCTACACTTTGAGGGTGAAGCCCACAACTGGTGGTTCCATGGACTATCTACATTATGACACATCAATGTGTCTACCTATGCTGATTTCACTAGAAGACTGGTGGAGAGATTTGACCAGAAGGATCTCGAGGCACCTTTTATAAGCCTTGAAAAGCTGAAGCAGATAGGGGATGCAGAGGCCTATATCTCTAAGTTCCTGAGATTTTCATTCATGGTCCCTAATCTATCTGTAGCAAGGAAAGTCTACATGTTCATTGATGGCCTAGAGGAGCCTTTTCATGGGTTGGTTAATTCCACTAAGCCCATCACTTTGCATGATGCCATTGAGAGGGCTAGAGATCTTCAAGAGGCATTGCCAAGAGCAAAGGCAACTTTCCAAAGCAAAGACCTTCCCTCTTCTAAGGGGAAAGAAGGAAAATATGCTCCACCCAAGGAGAGCTCACTGAAGAAACCTCTTTACATTGATCTCTGGAGGGAGTTGAGGAAAAAGAGATTATGTTTCACTTGTCAAGAGCCATGGGTACCAGAACATAGATGTGTTGTTGGAAGGGCACACTATATAATGGTCTTTTTAGACTTTGAAGAGGAATATGGGAGTGAATGACCTAGGAGGGATCACAACACTGGTGAAGATGAGGAGAAATGCCAAACACCATCCTGGAATGAAAAAGGAGCCTTTTTTCCAACAAATGGGACTCTTGCTTCTTCTAGAGGAGTGCCCAAGTACTTGACCCTAAGGGTAAAGGGTTCGGTTATCAACCAGAGAGTGTTTATTCTGATTCAAAGTGGGGAAACCCACAACTTTATTGATGCTCACCTTATGCAAAGGAGAGGGATCCCCACTGATACATTTGATGGGTTCTCTGTTTTGGTCTGAGGAGATAGAACTATGCAGTGCATGCAATATGTTCCATCACTTTCTATCACTATGGGATCCTACACTTTGGTGGATCATTTCTTTGTAGTGGACATACCAGACACCAATGTCATCTTGGGTGTCCAGTGGTTGATTAACTTGGGAAAGGTTACGACTAATTGGAAGGCCTTGCAAATGGAGTGGGTGGACTTGAAGAGTGGGAAACCACAAATCATTCAAGGCATGCACACTTATCCCACACCTAATGCTTCCACACAAACAACAGAGATGGATTTGCACAGTGGAAGCAAGGATCCCATAGTTCCTTCTCTCATGTTTATGAGAATGCTGTAAGGAACATTCCTACCTCATGGCAAGCCACTTGGAATTTCATTAGATTTTGATCTTGTGGGGAAAGCCTCGCAAAGTTCTACTCCAAAAATATATGAAGCAAGGATTGGAGAGAAATCTACAGTGCTATGGGAGGAATGAAAGGGGAGGATATGCCTTCCCACAAGAAATTTTGGCATGTGTAATTTCAAAGACGTAATCAGCAACAAGGAAAGAACCACCATAGATGCATCAGTAGCGTTGTCCTTGTTGACCTGTGTAGATCCATATTGGAGATCTCAACTCCTTGTGGAGTACTCCAAAGATCTTCACACTGGGATGATATTAGATGGCATGAAGCAAGGGGGAGGCTATTTGGTCCAAGAAGGGGTCATCTATAATCTTGGTAAAGTATTCTTGTCTCAAGCCTCCAAGATTAAGCAAGAAATACTACAAAGAGCACACAAAGAGTTCCTTTCCAGCTATATGCAGTCATCAAATATTTACATCCTCATCATGAGGAGTTTTGATTAGGAGGGTATAGAGGAGGAACTACATCAGCATTATGATTGGGAGGAACTACACCAGCACATACAAGAGTGCAATAGTTATGAGGAGTTGGGGTAGCCAAGGGACTCTATGGAGGAGTCATTTCAGCCATCTCTTCCTTCTCTTAAAAGAGGATAAATTTCCATGTCCAACTCCATGTGTATGGGAGACTTGAATGGTAAAGAGCCTGATCTTATGGAGCATGTTTATTTTTCTAATTTGACATATTCTCTTACCATATGTATGTAGGCCAGGGCTCCTACAAGGACTGATATTACATGTAGATATTATGGCATTGGTGAGGTCACTAAGAATTCTAAATCTGGACACGCCCTTGAGGTGCAAAGGGAGATTCTCTATCATGATGGGTGCTTCCCAAAGGCACCTAACTTGGGTATCACTTTCAGCCATGTCAAAGTGACCCATGCATCAAAGGTGTGGTGGGAGCACCACTTACCACACTTAGATCTACTCAAGACAAGGACTGCATTGTGTTGGTATCTTATGTAGGATTGTCACCCACCTCCTCAAGTGAAAATTTCAGTTTGCATATATGTGATTTTGCTTCCATACATAGATGATATATTGGTATTGTTTATGGGTTTGTATGGGAAAAAAGTGGGCAGTGTATATGTACCACATGGGATGTAACTTCATCTTGTACTTCATGATACATGTTTTAGATGTGACATTGCTTCACCCATGTTTATTTCTGTTGAGTTTTACACTCCTGAAGGGATGGAATATGCCCCTATCATGTTAGAATTGGAGGAGAAAATTTTGATGTATTGGCTTAATGAGCACTTGTTCCATCATGAAAACTTGATCCTTGATGGTGCCATCAATGGAGAAGGAGAAGAACTACAACTCTTACCCTATCAGTTGCTTGCGGACAAGCAACATTTTGGAGGGGAGGACTGTAATGTTCCCACTTAGCTTTAGCTAAGAAGAACATTAAATTTTGTTTTGATTTCTATTTCATGAATAATTAATAAAGGAGGACATGTAAAACACCTAAAAAGTCTGAATAAATCAATTCCCATGTGAACAAAGACAAATCAAGTCCATGTAAATAATCACTTGCAGGTGTGAAAGAGGTTCGAGCTAAGGATTGGGTCAACATTGACCAAATCAACAACATTGTCTAGGTTCATTGCATCTCCAAAAGGGACAGTGAAATTCTAGAAGGATCCCTCTCATGTGAAAAGGGCTAACTCATCAAGAGGGTTTAGGGTTTGCAAAAGCTTTCTCATCTTATAAAAGGAAAATGAGGGCAGCAAGAGAAGGTTGTTGATTGGTCATATTTCTGAGTATTTGTCTGCTTAGAAAAATACCATTCTCTGCTGTTTAGTGGAGGATTTTATCTGGAATTCCTATGCAGGGATTTCACTTCTTCCTTTGAGGATTCTGTTAGCCACCTATAAAAATTTGTCATATCAAAAGGTGGCTATATTATTTTTTAGCCTTTAAGAAAAAATTCATGTTCAAATTGTTAGTTCTTAAAGTCTTATGAAGATATTTACCCTTTGAGATAATATTCACTACTGTTTCCCTCATAATCCTAAAGTACTTGTTGTTTTACCAAGAGAAAGACTGCTTAAAACCCCTTTTTCCCATCATTTTCACTCCTCCTTTACTCATAAAAAAGCCCCATTTTTTCACCCATTATTCCCTCCATAAAATCCCTCAAAATACCTTCATCTAAAATCTAAATCATTCCAAAAACCCTTTTAAACCTTTTATTTTCCTTTTATTTCGTTTAAAAATGCCTCCATGTACCTACCGAAACCCTCAGTTTGGCTTAAAAAACACTATTTTTGGGCCTAAAAGCACCATTCTGAAATACAATAGGTCTTAAGCCCCCAAGGGCTTAATTCCTTAGCCCCTTTCTCCATGTGGCCTAAGCCCCATATTCAGGAGTTTAAAAGGCCTAAAACCCTCCCTCCAAACCTTTTTTCTCTTTATTTTTCAAACCCGACAGTTCAATTTTTAAACGAATATCGACTATTGCTCTACAAGAATCAACGGCCATCGGGCCCTTTTTCCCCTGCTCATCCATCTACCTTTCCTTTTCTCCTTTTAAAAATTATTCTCTCGCTCCTTTAATCTTGACCGTCTGTCAGAAAAATCCAACGATCAAGATTAAACCTGACAGCCTCTTGCCCCTTTCCTCCTTTCCACAATAACCCATCTCCTCTTTCAATCTCAATCATCCATTCAAAATATCCTACGGTCGAGATTTAACCCGATAGACCCAACTCCTTTGGGACCTACCTCCCACCTCATAAAAAACCTACCCACTCACATGCTGCCACGTGTATTCTACTATCGCCCCTTCTATGAAACTTCCTCATCGCGTGCGATCCACACTATCAGATCTCGAGCCTCTGATCCGATGGCAGACGCAGCACTTCGCAAAATTTTTGCGACGAAACATTAACACCAAAAAGTTTTCCGAAACCGTTGGTATTAAAAAGAACAAGCGTCAGATGATGTACCGTATCACATTTTTTTTTGGAAAACCGCCCAACCCCCTCAACGCCGCGTGAAAACCATTAATGGTTTTTCGCCTTACCATTTTTCTCCACCACATTGACTTTTTCGGTTTTAAATCTTGGTCGTTGATTGTTAAGATCGGACGGCTTATATTATAAGCACAAACCATTCATTTTCCCCTCACCTTTTCTCCCTAAACATTTCACTGATTGATCCCAACCGTTAGATACTCTAATCCAACGACTCTCATTATATTTCACCTCCATTTGCTTGCCCTTTATCTATATTCACAAATTCTCCATTGTGAGTTCTTCGCCGACGATCACCGAAGATCAAACGGCCCTGAATGAATCCTACCACCATTCACTTTTCATCCAACCTTCTTCCAAATGACTTGATTGAGAAATCTCGATCGTTGATTACTCTAAGTCGACGGCTCTGATTCTTCCTTGCCCCCAAACCGCCCAAAGCAGTTTTAACCTATTTCCCGTAGGATTTTCATAATTTTTGTTTGTTTTTTGCAGGTTATATGGGTTTTTCCCATAGTTTTAAAATAATGCTAAAGCCAGGGATGATGATCCATAGGCCACTATCCAAGAAGATAGGGAATCTACAAGGTTCAAACTATGATTCTACCCATGTCTCATGAGCATTAGTGATATCCTGTAAACCTTCTACGTGCCCGCAAAACAGAAAAAAACATAGTAAAACATCAAATGAACAAAGAGTATTAGTGTAAAAGGATAAGATCAGAGTAGAAGTGAAGAATTAAAGATTTTGATCATATTTTAAAGGGATTAAGGCATAAATTCAAGAATCAAAATCCTAATCCACAATCAGTATGGAACAAAGACCTGAGAACAAAGATCAAGGCTAATTCAACCTAAAAAACAGAGTAAAGACAAATTAAAGGTGTTTTAAGGAAAAAAAAGAGATATATCATTCCTAAAAGGCCCCCACTACCACATCAGAGGCTAATGGAATCCTCTCCAGCTACCAAAGAGCCACCTACATCCTCAATAAATCAAATGGAGGCAGAGCTATTTCGTAGCCAGTGTTATTTTTGCCTAAAGACAGCCTGAGTTACTGCCAGCCTACCTAAAGGAGTTTAAAGTCAAAAAGAACTTCCAAACAGCTTAAATACTTAATGAAAATCCATTAATATAGAGGAAATATCAGAAAAATTCTCTATTGAGCCAATCAAAGGCCGAGAAGCATTCAAACTTGTATTAATTGAACCTAGAGATCTTTTCTTTCATCCCACCTCCTCATCTTCTTATAAGATCTCCTTGAGGAGCTCATTTTAAAGGTTTGGTTATTGGATTTCTGATGTAATAGTTTCTGTATCAAATCATTGTTGAATGTAAATAAATTATAAAGCTCTAAAGCTCTGTTAAGTTATTGAAAAAGTTAGGTTGAGAAGAGAAGTTGTTGCTGTGATGAAACATTGGACTTGAAGTATGTAACTGGATTGACAATCAATATACAAGTTGGTTTTTGGGATCTTGGTCTATATCATTGGTGAATTACCTTTTACTGTTATTGTTTTATTTTCATGTATGCCATTTTGTTCACTTTTCTTTGATAAAGAACAACAAGCATAGAGCTATGATTTACTGTTAAAAGTACCCTACTCTCACTGATAAGATTTTTCTTTATGTTTTCCTCCAATTGTGTATTTAGGAATGACTTAAGTTAAGTGTAAACATTATCAAGGAATGTTGGTTAGTCCATGTCTTCATGTGAAAAACTTGAAAGGAAGTTCTTGAATGATATTTTCAATACATGCTAAGTAGAGTTAAACTAGAAAATTTTATGGTTTGCCCTGTCTTCTAGTTCTTTCTCCAAAGGTTGTTTTGAAGGTTTCCCTGAGAGTATGCTAAAGCAGACTTTGATTTTAATGCATCTTGCTTGATCTTAAGCTGCACTTTGTTTTCTTATCTGTTTTCATTCCTTCTGAAAGTAGTCCAGTGAGATTACTAGATTGTTGTCTGATAAGTTAGCTTTAATACAAGCTTGTCCAAAGAAATTTATCGTTAGCCCTGTCTTTGGTTGGTTTCAAATAGTTTCTTAAAAAGAATTTTCTTGTTTGGAAAGTTGATAAATCCTTTGTTGAAATTATTGGCTTTTTCCACCTTCTCAACACTTTTAATGTTCCACTCGATCATTTAATCTAAAGGATATTTTGATATAGATGACTTGCCCCTTGGATCACTCTTGAAATTGTTGTACAATTAAATGATTTTGTGACTCCATTGCCCAATGGTTTAAAGTTATTTCATGCTAATACTATCTGCTGAACACTTCTCAATATACTTGCATCTTCACCAATTTTGAACTCTTTCATTTTGTGATATTCCATCCAATTAAAGATCATACCTGACCAACCAAACAAACAAACGAAACCCTTGTTCTTAATAAATAGCCTAATATCATACAAGAACCTTAAAATATAAATCAATCTTTGCACTTATATAGATATCCCTCTCTACATTCAGGAGGGCTAGATCCTAGAATCCCAAAGTGGTTCATATTTAGGCTTTGCAATTTGTATTTTCCAATCTTGCAAATTACAGAGACCTAACATTCTGGCGACTCCACTGGGGATTCTGATTAAATTACATCTTATACATCCTTAAAAACCTCAGAAGACCCAAATTTTTTTTAGATTGGTATGTAAATCAATAAATGGTGGTGGACCATAAAACATTTTACCTCCAAAAGAGC
This sequence comes from Pinus albicaulis, assembly GCA_034641835.2. Classification (NCBI taxonomy): domain Eukaryota; kingdom Viridiplantae; phylum Streptophyta; class Pinopsida; order Pinales; family Pinaceae; genus Pinus; species Pinus albicaulis. The sequence goes on along the minus strand of CM076574.1, from coordinate 538,921,054 downwards.
TAAAAATTTCCACCTGGTGACTCCACTGGCCTCCAGTAGGCCTATTGCCCCTCCAGTATTTGTAGACTCCTTTGGGAATGCATTGAGAAAACCCAATCATATTTTTGGTGGAGAAATAAACTTAAATCATCCACCTGGTGACTCCACAACTCTTAAAAAACCAAATGAATCCACTGGTAGAAGACTCTGAACTGGTTGACAAGATGCAGTGACCTCTTTCCTGATTTACAAACATGGATTTAGATATAGACCCAGAAGCCAAAATAATGGTCATGATGGAAAAAATGATGTACATGCTTGGAAAGAGAATGGATAGGTTTGAGGCTAATTTAAATATTGGTGATCTATAGCAACCTATGCCTTTCCCTCATCAAACAGAAACTCAATCACCTCAAGACTTAGACAATGAGCAAGATATGTATGATTATCAAGACTTTATAGAAGATGATGAGCAAGGTTACAAATAAATCAATGAAGAAGGTTGTCAAGAAATTCCTGATTCCCTACCTATATCCTGTACAATGCTATTAAGAGAACTTCATGACCAAATTGCAAAAAATTATAGTGAGTAGTGCTTTGAGGAAACAAGTAGCCACTTAGAAAATGTAGAACCTGAAATAGAAGCTAAATCAACACACACAGGGACTCTCCATCTATGCTATAACTCATTTCAGATTTTAAGAGAAGAGTGGCATCCTGATAATGTAAAAGAAACAACTCTTGAAACTTATATGCCAACTGAGTGTCATAATAATCATGAGGAATTGTTTGAAATAGAAGAAGATCAAGAAAAAATAGAAAATCCTCAAATTTTACCTGCAAAATCAAGTGAATATTCAATAAAAGAGGCTCAAGAAGACATCCAGCCTCAAAACCAGTTAACACAAGAGAAAGAGGATTGTTGTTCTTCTATCCATGCTAAAAAAGAAATCCCTCTTTTGACAGAAGAAGAAATTGATCACGTATTAAACAAACAGGCAACCTCTGAAAACTTTTATAAAACAAATGATCTTGCTCATTTACCTACCAAACCTTGTTGTCTTGAACCAGAAAATAAAATTGTAGATCAAAATAAAGAAATACCTGTTGATAACCCAATATGCTTGATTGGTGAAATTGTTTATACTAATGATTGTTCAATTTTTGATTAGTCTGATGATGATGATGAGTTTCAAGCAGAGACTAATCATGCAGGGCAACTAGCAGTTGATTGGTGTCATAAAAATATTTATCATCAACTTGCAAGCAGAAATCAACCAATCCAATCCATCGGAAGTAGCTTTCACATAATTGGGAAACAACAATCCATTAGTTGTAATGTTTGGATTGTAAAGGAAGAGGAATTTATTGAGCAGGATGAAGACAAGGAGAATTCTCCTGATAGGATTGAGGTAATAAAGGATACCCCTGCTCAAGAATATGATGATCTCTTCACCAAGTACAGTCCACTGAATTAGAGCATACCAAGACTACAAGAGGACAACACTGCAATATATGATGAGTCCTCTAGTTCAGATAATACTGAAGATGAGGAAGTTTTTCTTTCTCAAGAAAATCTTTATCTCAATCCAGTGGAGAAAGAAGAGGTAATCCTAGTTGAAACCTATCTTCCAAAAATTAACAACCAGGTTAAAGATGATGACGCTTCCAAGGAACTTATTGAAGGTGCAGTCCTCAAAGCTGATATCTTAGAGGCAAACAATATACCAATCGTGGAGGGCCAAAAAGAAGAGAATTCTCATCTTTTCTTTATTGATCCTATGGAAGACTTTGTGGAGGTCCCAATTGGCTCAAATTCTCAAGCATGGATATTTTGCAAGAGCCAACGACATAAAATGTTGTCACCTCCTGTGACAGCCTTGATTTTAAAGATTAAGATTCAATATATACTGTGGTTACCTCTAACTAGTAGCCAATTTCTCTATTCCTTTTTGTCACTACTCAACTGGCTACATTGGCACTATTCTATCATATGAAGCATGTAAATATTCCAAGTTAGAGTAGGTTAGATAGGAATGTCAATAAAGCTCAGCTTTGAGCATTTAGTTAGTGGTTGATTTCTTCTTTCAAAGCTAGAAAAACAAAAACATAAAAACAATAGAAGATAGAAAAGAGGGCAGAATGAAAATAGGAAAGGTATAGCCCAATACCAAAAAGAGAAACAAAATATGAAAGTGTGCAAGCTCAAATGCCACTCCTAAAAACACACTTCTAGTTAGTCATACAGCCTAATCAGGACTAATTATCTTTTCAATTTACTACTGATAGGTTAGTGAATTAGATTAGCCAAACATCATAATCTTTGCTTATCAGTAAGGTAGATTAGGATAGAAAAACAGAGGTTCAAAAAAGCTCAAAATATGAACCTATGAATCTCAAAAGAATAATGGCGTTAATTAGATTAAAAGTTGAGCCAAACAGAGAAAATAAACTGGTTCTAACATACTCAAAATTTGAACCAGGAAATAAAGGAAGACAACTCAAACAAAATCAAAACCAGAGCTGAAGAATAATGAAGTATGTTTTTTATTTTCAGGTCTTAAGCCTTCACAATTTTGTTTTACTTTTCTGAAAATTTTAGTCTATGTGTAGCTTGTTTTTATGCCATAGATCTGCAGCAAGTCAAATTTCTTAATCTTGGCTTGGCTTCTTTTAAATTTTCTGTTTTAGAAGTTAGAGAATAAAGGTCTATCAGACAGTCTAATCCGGACAGATAGTAGTTATGTAGAGAATTTATGAATTAAACTGCTTAATCTGAATTCATGGAGAAATAAGAGTAGAATTAGACTAGTTTTATGTTTTCAAAAAGAATAAAATGCTAATGCTTAAGGTCTGCAAGTCCAAATGCACCTTATGAAGAAAAATGTTAGGAAGTAGGTTGTGTAGGTAGCTGTTTGGGGAAGAATTTTTCTACTAATATCAAATGTTCTAATCATATTTCAAGCAGCTGATCAAAGAAGAGGAAAATGTTGTCAAGGTGAAAATCCATTGATCTAAATCCAGAGAATATTGTTCTAGGGTTCTTGACACCTCCAAGGAGATGCCATCCCAAGTTGGAGCCGCTGTTAGCCACCTATAAATTTTTTTCCTATCAAATGGTGGCTAAATTCTTTTTTAGCCTTTAAGAAACAATTCATGTTAAAATTGTTATTTCTTAAAGTCTTATGAATATCTTTACCCTTTGATATAATCTTCACTGTTGTTTCCCTCATAATCCTAAAGTACCTGATGTTTTACTAAGAGAAAGACTGCTTAAAACCCCTTTTTCCCATCATTTTCACTCCTCCTTTAGTCATAAACAAACCCCATTTTTTCACCCATTATTACCTCCATAAAATCCCTTAACATACCTTCATATAACCTCTAAATCATTCCAAAAACCCTTTTAAATCTTTTATTTCACTTTTATTTGGTTTAAAAATGCCTCCATTTACCTACCGAAACCCTGAGTTTGGCTTTAAAAACATTATTTTTGGGCCTAAAAGCACCCTTCTGAAATACAATAGGTCTTAAGCCCCCGAGGGCTTAATTCCTTAGCCCCTTTCTCCATGTGGCTGAAGCCCCACAGTCGGGCACTTAAAATGCCAAAAAACCTCCCTCTGAACCCTTTTTCTCTTTATTTTACAAATCCGACAGTTCAATTTTTAAACGAATATCGACCATTGATCTGCAAGAATCAGTGGCCATCGGGCCCTTTTTCCCCCACTCGTCCATCTACCTTTCCTTTTCTCCTTTTAAAAATTATCCGCTCCCTCCTTTAATCCTGACCGTACATTAGAAAAATCTGACGATCAGGATTAAACCCAACAGCATCTTGCCCCTTTCCTCCTTTCCACAATAACCCATCTCCTCTTTCAATCTCGATCGTCCATTCAAAAGATCCTACGGTTGAGATTTAACCCGATAGACCCAACTCCTTTGGGACCTACCTCCCACCTCATAAAAAACCTACCTAATCACGCGCTACCACATGTATTCCACTATCGCCCCTTCCATGCAACTTCCTCGTCACGTATGATCTGCACCGTCGAATCTGGAGCCTCCGATCCGACGACGTATGCAGCACTTCGTAAAATTTTTGCGACGGAACATTAACACCAAAAAATTTTCTGAAACTGGTGGTATTGAAAAGGACATGTGTCAGATGATGTACCGTATCGCATTTTTTTTGGAAAACCACCCAACCCCCTCAGCGCTGCGCAAAAACCATTAATGATTTTCCGCCTTACCACTTTTCTCCACAGCATTGACTTTTTCGATTTTAAATCTTCGTCGTTGATTGTTTAGATCGAACAGCTTATATTATAAGCACAACCCATTCGTTTGCCCCTCACCTTTGCTCCCAAAATGTTTCATTGATTGATCCCAACCGTTGGATACTCTAATCCAACGTCTCTCATTGTTTTTCACCTCCATTCGCTTGCCCTCTATCTATTTTCACAAACGCTCAATTGTGAGTTCTCTGCCGAAAATCACCGAAGATCGAATGGCCCTGACTTAACCCTACCACCATTTGATTTTCATCCAACCTTCTACCAAAGGACTTGATCGAGAAATCTCGACTGTTGATTAATCTAAATTGACGACTCTGATTTTTCCTCACCCCCAAACTGCCCAAAGTAGTTTTAACCTATTTCCCATAGGATTTTCATAATTTTTGTTTGTTTTTTGCAGGTTATATGGGTTTTTCCCATAGTTTTAAAATAATTCTAAATCTAGGCATGATGATCCAAAGGCCACTATCCAAGAAGAAAGAGAATCTACAGGGTTCAAACTATGATTCTACCCATGTCTCATGAGCATTGGTGATATCCTGTAAACCTTCTATGAGCCTGCAAAACAACAAAAAACACAGTAAAACATCAAATGAACAAAGATTATCAGTGTCAAAGGATGAGATTAGAGCAGAAGTGAAGAATGAAATATTTTGATCAAATTTTAGAGGGATTTAGGCATAAATTCAAGAATCAAAATCCTAATCCATAATTAGCAAGGAACAAAGACCCAAGAACAAATATTGTTAGGTCCCTATATTACTAGTATAGTCCCTTATTGTTGTTAGTGTAACCCCCTTATTGTACCCTTGTAACCCCCATTTTGTTATTATTGTGCCCTTAAATTATTATTGTTAGGTCATCTAGGATTACATTGTGGCCCACTAGGATTACATTATGGCCCCATGGACTCCTATATATAGAAAGGAGGTTTTGTAAATTGTATCATCCAAGAATTGTTCATTTATGTAATGTATTGGAGGTTGCCCCCTTGAAGTGGCTCATTTCTAAAGCGTTGATATCTCTTTTCTTCTCTTTTTGGAGTTGATTATACAACATTTGGTATCAGAGCTTTGGATTCTAGGGTTTCGCTGCTTCAAACAGGTCATCATGGAATTTTCGCTATAACTATTTTTCTATGAAGTTTTAGAAGATGAAATTTTTAGGGTATGAAGCCGAAATCCTGAGGAAGCTTGTCTAAAAATTTCAGAGCTTTGTTCACAATTTTTCGGAGATATGATCTGTGGAAGTTAGGTCTTTTTTCAGGCTCCTAAATATGTCATCGTGGCATTTGCGCTATAAATTTTTTTCTACGAAGGGTCAGAATCGGAAATTCATATGGTGCGAAGCTGAAATCCTGAGGAAATTCGTTGAAACATTTCAGAGCTTGGTTCACAATATTTTTGGAGATATGATCTATGGAAGGTAGTGCTTTTTTAGGCTCCTGAATTTCATCTCAAAGAGGTGATCGTGGGAAAAGTTCAATAAATCTCTCTCTGGGCATCGTATTGGAGTGTCGTAAATTTTTTTCGCAATTACATGGACTGTAGTTTCTTGGATATAAATTTCAGAGACAACAGAAGAAACAGTGACACGTGGCAAGTTGTACAAGTTCGCTCTATTGAACTAGTCCATAATTAGGTCATTGTGGGAGATTGGACACAACTTTGTCTTGGAGAATCCAAATCAGGTCAGACCTGTGGCATTAGAAAGATAATTCATGGGAACTCGTTGATAAAATTTTAAATATTTAAGTTAAGTATTAGAGATAATCAATTTCAATATTGGAAATATAAAAGCCAGAAAAGGTGTAACACACTGTCCCCAGTGCATAGTCTGTGGAAAGATCAATTTGAATTGATTCCAAGGGCATATTACAGAATATATATCTGAAGTGTTAGGTTCTAAAATATGCCCTCAATAAAATAATTCAACACCCATTAAGCCTTTATAAGGCTCTAATATGACTCATGAAGACGAAGAATGGAAACATGACATATCAAAATTACAAGAGCAAGTGCAACAAATTTTTCTCTCGCAAAGAGAAACAAAAAATGAAATGGAAGTTTTGAAAAAAGGCATGGAATCTAAGATGGATGTTTTGAAGAATGACATAGAAGCTAAGATGGATGGCATGGAAGCTGGCATGGAATCTAAGATGGATGACATGGAAGCTAAGATGGAAAAAATGAAGAATGATCTAAAAGAAGACATGGAAGGTTTGACAAAGTTGATACAAGAAATGTTTCCTAATGGTGAAAAGATAGTAGAGGAAACTCATGATGAGAAAAAAATAAATGTTAATCGTGATTTCTCATTATATTTATTCAGGAAAAATTCATATATTCCAAAAATGGATATGAGGAAGTTTGATGGAAAGGATCCTGTAACATGGATACTACAAATGGAGCAATATTTTGATCTCCATAATGTGCAAAACACACAAAAGGTACACATTGCAACTTTACATTTAGAACAAAATACATTTGTATGGTATCAATGGCTTTGCTCCCGTAGAAAAATTGTCACTTGGTCATTTTTTACGGAGGAAATGATAGCACATTATGAGGATACAAAGAACAACACCTTCTTTAGCCAATTGATAAATCTCAAACAAAAGGGTTTAGTGGGGCAGCACATTGAGGACTTCCAAAAATTGAATATAAGGGTAACTGATATTCCAGAGGAACACAGGATTGATCTCTTCATAGGCACTTTAAAGGATAACATCCAACATGAAGTTCGCGTTTTGGAACCTGATTCATTGGAGAAGGCATTCGGGTTGGCAAGAAAAGTTGAATGTAAAATTATGGCGACAAGGAAGCCTACCACTCAATTCTATAAAGAAGGAAGTGTTGCTATGCCTATATTTCCACAACCTACAAGGTTGACACCACAACAATTGGAAGAAAAAAGAGCAAAAGGGCTTTGCTACAGTTGTGATAGCAAATACACTAAAGGTCATAAGTGTGCTGAGAAGAAATTATTTTACATAGATTGTGAAGAGGAAGAAGAAAATGAACAAGAAGAGGATATACACCAGGAAACAACCCTAGAAGAGGAAGAAATGAGTCTGACCATATCGTGTAATGAGCGCGGGGAATTACCATATAAACTCATGATACGAGGACAAAGTGAGAAAGAAAAAGTAATGGATTTTGATTGATTGGGGTAACTATAATTTTATTCAGTAAAGGTAGGCAGGGAGATTAAGTTATTTCATACCAAGGCACAGAATGTCAATGATGGTTACTGGTAATGGAGGAACTATAGTGCCTTTGGAAAATGCCATAATATCAAGATAACCATGGAAACCTGTATTATTAGTCCAGTGCCTTCATTCTATGAGAAGTCTTGATGTTGTACTAGAGACTAATGATTTACAATCTTTGGAACATTAACTTTTAATTCTCAAGAACTTTTCTTGAAATTCTTTTCAGAAGGAAAGGAAGTCGAATTAAGGGGTATTGAAGGGAAGCCAGGAAGGATAATAAGCTCTAATGGCATGACAAAGCTTCTAAAGAAAGAACAACGAGGCGTAATTGCACAATTATGCTCACTAGAAGGTCCAACATCAAAATCATCTATTTCTGCAGATCTCCAACAAGTCTTGGACAATCATTCCAAGGTGTTTGAAACTCCCAAAGGACTCCCACCTACTCATGATCATGATCATGCTATTCATTTGATTCCAGGAAGTGTTCCTCCAAACATCAGGCCTTATAGATATCCTTACTTCCAAAAGAGCGAAATTGAACGTATGATTGCAGAAATGTTAGAGGCGGGTATAATTCAACCTAGTCAAAGTTCTTTCTCTGCTCCTGTAGTATTGGTACACAAGAAAGATGGATCATGGCGAATGTGTCTGGATTATAGGGAGCTCAATAAGCTCACCATTAAAGATAAATTTCCCATTCCTATGATTGATGAATTATTGGATGAATTACATGGAGCAATTTATTTTACCAAGTTGGATCTTAATTCAGGATATCATCAAATTAGAATGAAGACTGAAGATATTCCAAAAACAGCATTTCGAACTCATGAGGGTCATTATGAATTTTTGGTCATGCCTTTTGGCCTTACCAATGCACCTTCTACATTTCAAGGGTTGATGAATTCCATTTTCAAACCCTTCCTTAGAAAATTTGTGCTAATATTTTTGATGATATACTAATCTACAGCAGGTCTTGGAAGGATCATGTTGAACATGTTGATAGAGATTGCTCAGCTATATTGCGGAGAAACAATTATATGCAAAAACGCCAAATTTTATTTGTGTTACAAATTGGAATCCTCAGGTCATATCTCATATCTAACGAGGTATTAGTAGACCTAACCAGTAAAGCCATTGAGAGCAGAAAGTCCCCATCCTGGCGATTTAAGAGGATTTCTATAAGATTAACAGTGTCCTGTAAGTTTGTTCTAGGAATACTGCAGGAGAATAGTAACAACCTCTAACAACATTATTGAAGAAAAGAGTACTTCTTGTTCCACGAAACCTTCCAGGCCTTGAACATCTTAAAGAGGCAATGTGCCTAGCACCGGTCTTAGCTACGCCAGACTTCACAAAAACATTCATTGTGGAATGTGATGCCTCAGGAAATGGAATTGGTGCGGTTTTAATGCAGGAAGGAAGACCCATTGCTTTTGAAAGTCATCCAATCAAAAGAAATTATTTACATAAACCTATTTATGAGAAGGAAATGTTATCAATACTGCATGCACTAAAGAAATGGCGAACTTACCTAATGGGAAGACACTTCAAGGTAAAAAATGATCATGATAGTCTTAAACACTTTTTGGAGCAAAGAATATCTTCAGAAGAGAAGGAAAAATGGGTCACAAAGATGCTGGGTTATGACTTTCAAATAATCTACAAAAAAGGAAAGCTTAATGTTGTTGCAGATGCACTCTCAAGAAAGAATGAAGAGGTGGAAGCATTGCTTTGTGCCATTTCTATTATCCAACCAAATTGGATAACCGAAGCAAGAGATGAATGGAAGAAGGATAAAGATGTATGGACACTCATTCAAAAGTTGCAGCAAGATCCTAGTACATCTGATACATTTAGTTGGAAAAATGATTCCTTATGGTACAAAGATCGCTTATATCTTGTGAAATTCTATAAAACAAATATTCTTAGATGCATACTATGGCAATAACACACCAGATTTTAAAAACTTACCAAGGTGAAAAGAATTTAAGGATGACACTGCATCTGATGTGCTAAAATCTTGTGTGGAATGTTGATTTTCAATGAGGAATAAGTGGAAACAATTAAGACTTCCCAGGGACTTCTCTGACCTTTATCCATTCCAAGTCAACGTTGGAAGGCGATTTCAATGGATTTTATCACAGGTTTACCTAATTCTGAAGGAAAGAGTGTCATCATGGTGGTATTTGATATACTTTACAAGTATGCACACTTTTGTGCACTACCTCATCCATTTAAAATAGTATAGATTTCATACATTTATGGTTATATTCAAAACTACATGGAATCCCAAGGTCATTGTGAGCGTAGTCTATTTTCTGGAAATTTTTAGGCAGATTTATTTTCTTGTTTGGAAACTCAATTATGCCATTCATCTTGTCATCCTCGCATCCAAGGTAATTGTGGAGATAGTAAAAAATGTTTGAAGGATATCTTCTGCTGTATATTAATAACCTAGTAGTTAAGTGTTTCTTACTCTCTCTATTTGAATGGTGGTATAACACTTCTTTCCGTACTGCAGCAAAAATGACCCCATTTATGGCACTTTATGGATATCATCCACCATCCATCACATCATCTTTAAGGGAAAATTTGAAGGTTCAAGCAGTGGAAGATCACATCGAGCATCAGCAAGAAGTTCTCCAACTCTTAAAGGATAACCTGAATTTGGCAAAAAATTGAATGAAACAACAGGTAGATCTTTTATTGTGAGAGAATTTTAATGTAGGAAGATTAGGTATTTTAATTCTATTACAAAAATGCAATATCCTCAGCATTAAAGATAATAAATTATAGCAAAATATATAGTCCTTCCAATGTGTTTACAAAAGATTATTTTTAATAGCATACAAATTAGAACTACCATACTCTACATTTATCATTTTCATGTTTCGTAGCAGAAAGTTATAGGTGAAAATCTTTCAGTTCAAACAATATTTCCAGAACTTTATGAGGAAGGAAAAATCATATTGGAACCTGAAGCGGTCACGGAAACAAGAACTCGACAACTACGGAATCGATCAATTTCAGAGTATCTCATCAAGTGGCAGAACTTACCCACTGAAGATTCTACATGGGAGGATGAGAATTTTATACAGAAGCACCCAGAGCTACTCCAGCGTTGAGGACAACACTTTTTTGAAGGAGAGTGGCATGTTAGGTCCCTATATTACTAGTATAGTCCCTTATTGTTGTTAGTGTAACCCCCTTAATATATGTAACCACATTTCATTACTGTGCCATAAGTATTATTATGATTAGTCAGCTGGGATTATTACTTATTTATGGACTCCTATATATAGAAAGGAGGTTTTATAAATTGTATCATCCAAGAATTGTTCATTTATGTAATGTATTGGAGGTTTCCCCCTCGAAGTGGCTTATTTCTAAGGCGTTGATATATTTTTTCTTCTATTTTTAAGGGCTAAAACTTATAACAAAATATCAAGGCTATTGACTAAACATGAAATAAAGACAAATTAAGAAGGTATTTTAAAACAAAGATATATAAATTAATGCCTCACACATCATTAATGAGATATATAAAACTACCAAAGAAACACTAAATATCATAAATCAAATGAGTAATTATTGCATGGCAATATTATTTTCTAAAGGCATTTGATTAAGAAGCTATAAAAGTTTTAGAAGTCAATACTATGTACCAAACAACAATATATGAAAATCATTAATAAAATATCATAAAACACTATTATTGAACCCTCAAGGCGAGAAGCTGTATTCTAACAACTTATTAATTGAACCTAGAGATCTTTTCCTTTCTAAATACCTCCAGTCTTCTTTCTCCAGAATCTCATGAAGCTCATTGTAAAAGGTTGGTTATTGGATTTCTGATGTAATAGTTGTTGTATCAAATCATTGTTGAATGTAAATAAATTCTGAAGCTCTGAAGCTCTGTTAAGTTATTGAAGAAGTTAGGATGAGAAGAGAAGTTGTTGCTGTGATGAAACATTAGAGTTGAAGTATGTAACTAGATTGAAAATCAATATACAAGATGGTTTTTGGGATCCTGGTCTATATCATTGGTGAATTACCTCTTATTGTTATAGTTTTGTTTTGATGTATGCCATTTTGTTCACTTTTCTCTGATAAATAACAGCAAGCATAGATCTAGGATTTACAGTTAAAAGTACCCTACTCTCACTGATAAGCTTTATCTTTATGTTTTCCTCCAATTGTTTATTTAGGAATGACTTAAGTTAAGTGTAAACATTATCAAGGAATGTTGGTTAGTCCATGTCTTGATGTGCAAAACTTGAAAGGAAGTTCTTGAATGATATTTTCAATACATGCTAAGTAAAGTTAAACTAGAAAAGTTCATGGTTTGCCCTGTCTTCTAGTTCTTTCTCCAAAGGTTGCTTTGAAGGTTTTCGTGAGAGTATGCTAAAGTAGGCTTTTATTTTAATGCATCTTGATTGATCTTAAGCTGCACTTTGTTTTCTTATCGGTTTTCATCCCTTCTGAAAGTAGTCTAGTGAGATTACTGGATTGGCGTCTGATAAGTTAGCTTTAATACAAGATTGTCCAAATAAGTTTATGGTTAGCCCCGTCTTTGGTTGGTTTCAAACAATTGCTTAAAAAGGCTTTTCTTGTTTGGAAAGTTGATAAATCATTTGTTGAAATTATTGGCTTTTTCCACCTTCTCAACACTTTTAATGTTCCACTCCATCATTTAATCTAAAGTATCTTTTGATATAGATGACTTGCCCCTTTGATCACTCTTGAAATTGTTGTATAATTAAACCATTTTGTGACTCCATCGCCCAATGGTTTAAAGCTGTTTCATGCTAATCCTATCTGCTGAACACTTCTCAATATACTTGCATCTTCACCTCTTTTGAACTCTTTCATTTTATGATATTCCATACAATTAAATATCATACCTGACCAACCAAAAAAAAAAAAAAAAACCCTTGTTCTTAATAACTAGCCTAATATCATACTAAAAACTTAAAGGATAAATCAATATTTGCACTTATAGAGAGATCCATCTCTAGATTCAAGAGGGCTAGATCCTAGAATCCCAAAGTGGTTCATATGTAGGCTTTGCAGTTTGTATTTTCCAATCTTGCAAATTACATAGACCTAATAGATTCAAGGAGAAAAGTTTGTTGAATTGAACCACTATCAAGCTTGAGGCCAAGCTCCATCTTACATTACAACGCTCCTCATCTTGAGGGTTGAGTTGTCTTGTGAGTTGCAGCAAGTGGGAGTCTAGACCTGCAGAGGTCTAGTGTATTTTTGGAGCCTCTTTCTCATGGAGTGTGTTATTTAACCTCCTAAAAGAGTGACTCTTCCTCTTGTACTTTAGATCTGAAATTTTACAGTATTTTTCTGTGTCATTTGAGCTACAACATTGTTCCCATGAGTAGACTACATTATTTCTATATGAGGGTTTTCATGGTGTATTGCTCATAGTTTAGATCAGAGATCTCTAGTGTTGGGCTTTTCCTTCCACTTGGTGATCCATGGATTAGCTTGTTGATCTATGTTCTATTTAGATCCAATCCTTTTTAATGAAATTTTGTATTCAGAAATTTACTGCAGCACCAGATCTGCAACTTGTTTCTCAGATCTACTCTTATTTATGCATGCTTTTGTCAAAATTCCAAGTGGATCTTGAAGAGAAAGCTATATAGTTTCCAGATATAATATAGATCTAATTTTTTATCCACATATCTATCCTAGATCTGATTTGTAACTTCCAGCTGCTGAAGCTCCTCATAAATAACATTTTTGAAGCATTTCTTCAAATATACATGTGTTCCAGCTCTCTTTTCTAAAGATTTATTGTTGTATTGACTCATGCATTATACTGTATAATGAAAGGGCTTTATCATAATGTTTATTTGATACAGTATGACTTAAATATAAGTCTCCTTGTTGATATCCTCTAAACATCTGCTAAAACTACGCAATTCCTGAAGCGGTGCTTGCATTTGGCTACAGCCTTCCTCTTTGGGTGCTTTTTAGCTAGTCAAGTTTTTGGGAGATCTGTTTAATGAGTCTAAATTGATTTTTTATTTATGAAACTCCATATATAAATCTCATACAACATAAATAAGGGGAACTGATCCCTTATCTCCGTTATTTTTTCTCATTTTTACTTATACAGTGTTTCTATTGAGCACCTTGTTGAATTTCCTGAAAAAGGATCATTACACACATGCATTTCAAAAATAGACGACCATCCATAAATATAATTTTCTCAACCATATATAAATATACTTGCACTATAAATATAATTTTCTCACCATTCTAAAAATAGACATACACCTAAAAATTTCCTGTTGGCCCCACCTCGTTAGGTGCTTAATTTTCACTAGGATCATTACCTTGTTGAATCTCAACACTCCCTCTCAACTATGGTATTCGAGTTTGCTCCTGGTGAGTGCCTTTGTCAAATATCTGCATCCTAATCTTCTGTAGGAATGTACTGAAGCAACATGATCTTCCACTGCATACAATCTCTGATATGATGATACCAGATAATAATATGCTTAGATCTATCATGAAACACAAGATTGATCGAGAGTTTAATGAAACTCTGATTATCACAATGAATCACTGTAGGATCTAAATGAGAACCAAAAAAACTGACTAGGATATTACTCATCCAGATAGCCTCATGTGGAGCTTGACTTGCTGCCATGTATTCCGCTTCCGATGAACTGAGTGCAACGGATCATTGTTTCATGTTGTACTAAGAAACTGTTGTAGATATGATATAGAAGACCCCTCCTGATGTGCTATTTCTTTCTGTTGGCCTGCCCACCCAATATTCATCCGCTAAGCCATGCAACTTCACCTCATCCATCTTTCTGTACCATAAGCCATACTCATATGTGCCCTTGACATATCTCAGGATATGCTTGCCTACCTTCCAAAAGAGCTTTGTAGGCTCAACCATCACTTGACTAAGCTGGTTCACCACATAGCATATGTATGGTGCTATATTAACTAGATACATGTTCGAACCCACCAACTATTGATAGATAGTAGCATCCACTACCTCTCCAAATGTAGTGTCCTCTTTCCTCCAGTTTCCTGGAAGAGGAGTATCCATGGGTTTGCAGCCCTCCATGTGAAACTTACCGAGTATCTCCCTTGAATACTTGCCTTGAGACACAAAAATTTCACCTTATCACTGCCAAATTTCCAATCCAATGATATAGTGAAGGAGGCCCATCTCCTTCATCTCAAACTCCTTTGCAAGGTCCTCCTTGCATGAGTGTATCAGTTTCTCATCACTAGTTAGTATTAAATCATAAACATAAAGAAAAATTACTAAAAGCTTACCCTCTACCACAATTTTCTATAGGTTTACATCCGCCTCACTCTTGGTGAATTCAAGTGTGGTGAAATAACTGTCAATCTAAGTGTACCAAGAACGCAGTGCTTTCTTCAGCCCATGCATCACTCTTTTGGGTCTGCACACATGCAAATCGCTGCTGAAGATCTCAAATCCTTCAGGCTGATCAATGTACACTTATTCCTCAATGATCCCATTAAGGAACGCATACTTCATATCCATATGATGAATGTGCCAACCCATATCTGCTGAGAGAGAAAGGATGGTCCTTATGGAAGAATATTCTACCACAGGTGCTAAATTTTCTTCATAATTAATCGCCTTGATCTGTGAGAAGCCCCAGGCCACAAATCTGGCCTTGTATTTCTCATCACTCCCATCAGTAGCTTGCTTTACCCTGTATATCCATCTTAAACCTACCACTAATTTATCGTTGGCCTCGGAACAATTTCCCTACCATTTTTTTTGACAATGGAGTCATACTCTTCCACCATTGAATCTACCCATGTGGGGTTCTGCACTGCTTATTGAAAGGAAGATGGCTCAGTCACAATACATTTTTTCATGAGAGCCATGTATCCAGTGAATCGGTCAGGAGACTGTCTCTGTTTTCTCTGTGAATTAGGGACTCCTACATTCTGTGTTGCATCAAGATTTAGCCTCTCAGCTTCTATGGTACACCTTCTACCAGTTCTGATGTTTGGCTCTGCATGAGTGGACTCCTCCACTCCATGAACCTCCTCCTATGGCTGATCCACATCTAGAGATTCATATTTGGTAACCAAAAGTTCCTCCTCTACATATAAGTCTAGCTCCCTCTCAAGAGACAACTTCATGGCTTTCTCCTCATTGAATTTTATATCTCGTTGCACCACGGTCATTCGACTATGTGGAAAATACACACGATAATTATGGGGTGTTTCTGTGTGCCCCACAAATATCCCAACTTCAGTAGTCATCTCTAGATTCTTCCTAGTGTTCTTGGCCACATGAACATAAATAGATGAGCCAAAAAACTTAAAGTGAGACACATCCCGTTTCTTACCAGTAAAAGCTTCTTGAGGTGTACCCATGCCAAGTACTCTATGAGGACAACGGTTTTTCACATAAACTGCAGTGTTGCATGCTTCCACCCACAAGTGCATTGGTAGGCCCTGATCATGCAACATCACTCATGAAAAACCCGTAATTGTTCTTTTCTTACTCTCCGTGACCCCATTTTCTTGTGGGTTATCAGGCACTATGAGTTCTCTATGAATTCCTTCTCTGCTACAAAAGTGTTTGAATGCGTTCGAGATATATTCTCCACCATTATCACTCTGCAGAGCCTTCACTTGCTTCCATGAATCTTTCTAAACGAATGCCTTAAACTCACAGAACTTTTAGAATGTTTGATCCTTCTTATGCATGAATAATATCCAACATTTACGATAAAATTCATCAACAAAAATAAAATAATACCTGTGTTTTACTGTTGAAGTAACCAAGAATGGTTCACACACATATGTGTGAACTCTCTCTAGGATCACCAAAACATGGTTCTCCTTTTCATGAAAGGTGGACTTGAGAAACTTACCCATATTACATCCCTTGCACTGATCTAAATGTGAAAGTGTACCCTTGGGAAGTACAGTAAAAATCTGTTGCAAAATTTTCAAGGTGACATGATGAAGATGGCCCAATCCCTTGTGCCATAATTTTCCCTCATCCCTTCTCACTACTTCTTCTTCTTTTCACACAACTTCATTGCATCCATCTACCTCTATCTTGTAGAGATTCTTAACTCTTTCCCTATCCTCTTGGCTTGACCCATTGTTTTTTTTCATAGGAAATATTTTCCATCGCTGAAAAAAATGTCATAACCTCTGTCCTCCAACATCGCAACTGAGACCAATCTTTTCTTCAGCCCTGGAGCATGCATAACATATGTCAAAAGAAATGGTTTACTTGACTCCCTCTCAAAGGTAATGGTACCAATTCTGGTCGAACTGTATCACCCATCGTTTCCCATCTCTATATCTATTTAGAGATATTTCTCCTCGAAGTCACTGAAAATCTCCTTATCTCCCGTCATGTGGAAGGAAGCACCACTATCAAGATACCACACCGATCCAATTGCGCTTGAAACAAAGCATGAGATCAAAGAGAAGTCAAGTTAAAATTGCGAGGTAATGGCCTCACCAGCTGTAACTCCAGCAACCTTCTTGTTCTTATTTTTCTGTGGGAAGTTAGTGGCGAGATACCCATGTTCGTGATAGTGAAAACACTTCACCTTGGAAAAATCCAACTTCTTTCCTTAGCATCATATTTTGAATGGGATTTCTTCCCCTTCCCTCTCCTTTCCTTGGCAACCAAGGCACAATCCTCTTCGTCATCATGCTTTGATGAAGAGCCATCTCTGGTGTTCCACCTGAACTCCTCTTGCACTAGATCCAACCACAGTCATTCCCAATCTGGAAGTTTTTCCTGTCTATTGACAGAGTCTTGATAACTGTGCCAACTCTTAGGAAGTCAAAAGAGAGCCAAACTAACCAAATAATCATAAGCAACCGTGATTCCCACACTCCCCAGTTCATCCCAACATTGGAAAAACTTTGTGAGATACTTCGAAATATTTTTTCCCTTCTCCATATTGATATTTTTGAGTTTATCCTTTAGCACCAATTTCCTATGGTTGCTACTGCTTTGGAAAGATATGTAAAAGCCTTCCACATTGAAAATGGAGTGGATTTCCCATGAATACTTGAGATAATATGGTCTCGCACACCTTCCAACATTATCCTTCTTGTCTTTGCTACTTTATTTTACCAGGAGTCAAGTAATGGAGCATCCCTCAAAGTGGGCCTAGGAACATCATTTTCGATGAATCCCTTCAAGCCATTATCTTCAAGCAGCTCCTCCATCCTATCCTTCCATGCAATGTAGTTTAAGCTACCCTCGAGTGCATACTCTAACCGCAAACCATTGAAAGAAATTTCAATGTTTACTCAACTGTCGCACCAAGAAATTCTTGCAGCAAATTTGAATTGTTTCCACCAAAAAACTCAGCCACTACTTCAATATTGAAATCTTCTTTTCTTTGATATCATGTAGAAATTCAAATGTAATTATGTATTGTTTGTATTCTACTAATATAAAAATTATATGCCACTGTTAAATACAGAATCCTTCTTCTTAAATATTTGCGGAAATTTAATCTCCAATTGAAAACACATGAAGAAAGATCAATCAAACATAACATAGATGTTTTTACCAGGAAAGCATAAATTTAAAAACCCCACTATCATATATTATGTATATATCATGGATCAATAAAAAATATCATACAAAACTCTAATACAATAGCTCTCAGTACAATATACAATCGGCTCACACTGTCATGCAAAAATTGGCAAATACATGTGCCAATTTACTGCCTCTTGACAACCTGCCTCCACTATGCAATATCCGTTGATCAAAATCCCTGAATGAATTTGTTCCTACCTTGCCTTGACTGCACAAACCTCATTGGAATCTCCAATGTGTGTTTGTTTGCAAGTGTGCACCCATTAATGTCACAACTGATAGTCAAACTATCCCTTTCACCTATCCCTCAAGTGGGTCTCCACTGGATCTGATATGCATGTCACTAACAAGTAGTAAATATTCAGTTGCATGTGAGATCACTCCATGTGAATTAATTTAATATTTACTTAACTGATCTCTCACTAATGTATCTTTAGTTACAACTAATTACAACTAGCACAACTTAGTTTAACTCACTTAACTGAATCAAACAACTTTACAACTCACATAACTACACATCCAACTTTGTTACAACTACGTATCACTTAGTTACAATGAAGTCCTCTTGCATGTCCCACCACCCAACCTTAGAACTAAAAATTCCTTCATTCAACTGGTTTGCCACATCAGTTAACTGAATTCAAGTGCTTCAAGAGAATAGATTATTATTTATTGTCTAATTATTATTAAGAAATAATAATAATCGAAATGCATTCTATTTTTAGACACGCGATCTACAAAAATTCTTCGCACATGCATTCCAAAAATATATGCCCATCCATAAATATAATTTTCTCAACCATCTATAAATATACTTCTGCTATAAATAGAATTTTCTCACCATTCAAAAAATATTTGCACCTAAATACAGCCTGTGGGCCGCACCCAATGTAGGTGCTTAATTTTCACTAGGATAATCACCTTGTTGAATCTCAACAGATGATTGTCGAGATGTGTAGGATAATGGAAAGAAATTCCACTACGCATGGTTATTGCTCTTGATGGCACTAATGGCATGGAAATAACCGGACGAGTCCCAATTCCCCACTATGGACCCTAATATCTATGAAGCTATGAGGTACGCTTGTTATGGTTTTCTAAGGAGACGATCAAGGCGATAGAGAACAAGTTATTATGGATTTTATTGGAGATGAATTTGTGCATGGTTGTAAGCAAAAAGCCAAGGCTATCACCAATTTTTTTTGAATAATATGCTATGATCGAAAAGTTAAGAGAAGATTTTCATCCTATTTACATCCGTGCATGCATGGATTTTGAATAGGAATGGCACCCACTGCCATATTTGGTCACGTAGAATGATCTTGCAAAGATTCTATGTCGATTTTCAAGTCATTGGTTGATTACCCCAGAAACATATTAGGCATGAACCAATGGGAAAGCTATCATTGCGAAGAAATTCATGAAGGATAACCGAAGGAAAGAAACTGAGTAGGAAGTAGAACTAGAGATATAGAAGTATGAAGAAGAAAATTCGAGAGGAAATCAGGGTGGCAAGGATTCTTTTGACAATACAGTGACAATAGACCCCTAGTTGATTATAAAGAGGCGAAATATACCTACTGTGGGAGGTATGCGCAAGAATAAAAATTCCAATAGATCCACTAGAATGGAGCCATTGGTCCTTACTGAAGGGGAGATAGATGAGATTGGTGACAAAGTGTTGGATGTCACTATGTACTTGTGGAGAGACATTAAATATCAATACAAGGTTGTATTGATGGAAGTGAAACATGGCATCAACTAGTGGAAAGTACAAGCGAGCATGGTCCAAGTGAGCGTGACTCAAGCGAATGTGGCACAAGAAACCACAACCCCATACAAGAAGATAATGTAGCCACTGTAATAGATGGTGTTTGTTATCACTCCCCCCGACTTCCCAAGGCTGAGAGTAGGATTGAAGGAACGTAACCATAGACCAGCCTTTAGGTCAGGTAGCTAGCCCTAATAGGACCAAAGAGGGCTCTCTCAATGTCACTTTACAGTCCACTAAATGAATAAATATTTAATCATCTTAGGCTAGGTATGTAAACTCAATAAATATGGTTTTGTTTGATGTTTTTGTGTTGGATAGGAAATGATATTTTAGGAGACTAGGTCTAGGGTTTAGGGTCTGAATTTAATATTACTTTGTAGAGAATATGGATGAGTCTAGGTAGGTAGATTGTAAGAATGTTTATTTTTTCATTCTGTATAGGATGAAATGATAGAAAATCTGAATGAGCACTGAGGTGAATTCATTCATTTAGAAGAACATAGACATATAATGTACATCTTGTTAAGAGAGAGCATGAAAATGCATGATTTATTCTTATAAAATGACAATATAAACATATAGAAGCATGTGTATGAAAGAGGAAAAAATATCGTTCAACATGATAAGATAAACATACAGATAAAGAAAAGAAATTCTCCAAGGAATACCACAGGATTCTCAACACAAATTCTGCAACATTGTCTTTGATTTCATTCCAAGAGGCTTGTACAATAGCTCCACTACAAAAAAAACAATTATCCAACCCAAGAAAAGACTAAAGTGGGTCTAATTATATAAAATATTAACAATGAAACCTCATAGGGTCAAAATAATATCCAATATTAATCATAAATACATGAGATTAGTCACTTCCTAAAATCTAGGGAGGTTAGAAACCATTCCCTCAAATTTAGCTAAAGACTAGGAGTTTGTGTCCCCCACATTAAATTACATTTTTCCTCATTATAAGAGGCAAAAGCAAACCCAATTAATTCAATTCCAAGTCAAAGGATAGAAAACCTCAAAAATATGACTTTTTCTAGGCTTGAAAAGTGTCCTGAGGAATATTATGCACATGCCTAGTGCCATTTTACAAATGTGTAACACCTTTTTACATATGTGTAACACATTTTTGCAGCTGATTTAGAGGGAATTTTATGAATCCAAATCCAAATAAGGAGGATAGGTCAACTATCCCTGTGTGTCTAGTTTCTATAAAATCTTTAATTTTTAAAAATTACCAATGGGAAGGCCTCCAAACATTGATTCTCCCAATATTACTCCAAATCTGTAGCGCCATGTCAGAAATAGTGGCAGAAGACTAGAAAACTAGTGGTTTTTGTCTTTTTATTCCAAACTGGAGCTTCTCATGATAAAAGGGTTACTGATCAATGATTTACTCATCAAAATTCATCCAACCATGTAAGCCATTCATCATTTACATGCCCTATTAAAAATTGTAACACCTTGGCGCTACACATCTCTAGAGGCAGAATTTCTAGTTTAGTGCAAAAATCCCCAAAAATTCAAAAAGTGCTCAAAATTGGCCAAATTGTTTTCTATAATACCTATGGAGGATGGGCTAAACAGTCATAGATGTTGTATCAAGGAGGTATAAGTTGTATTTCTCATTAAGCTTCATTTGAGCCTCTTTGAGCTTTTTTTTCACTTGTTTATGCCTAATTTGTGAAAAAAATTTCCTCGCGCAATAATTATTGGCCATATGCCTCTGGAGATTATTATTATTCTTGTATTTCTTTCACAGCTTTCAAGGTTCCCATTGACCCTTTCAACCTAATACTCTTTGTCTTGATTTATCTCATTAAGAATCAACATATCAAAGGTCTCCCAACCTGCTTTAGGAGCTCTTGATTCTCTCTCTCTGAAGCTCCTTTTTTATGCTCATCGTCCTTGGTTTTCTTTTTCTTTTTCCAACCTCTATATTCTTTAGTCATCATCATCTGCAATCTCTTTTCCCTTGCCCTTGTCTGCATCAACGTGTACTTTAGTTTTGTCTTGGAGGAGCAATTTTAACTTTAACTGGAGATTTTCTTGTTGTAGGAATGTAATATGAGAATTTTCAATAGAGAAAATATCCCTTGACTTTATTATCTCGTCATCCTTCTCCTCTATGATCTCCTCAAATGATTTTTCCTCAACTTTTTATGCAATTTCAACATCTAGGGGCACTTTTTCATCATGTTGGTGCAATGGTGATTCAATTTGATGCATGAGTGGCTACTCCTCTATTTCTATTTTCTTAGCTATACTATCAAGTGTAGATACACATTTGATGGATTTGGGAGAAAAGACCTGCCTATTTCCCTTCTGATAGGCCTGAGTGACCTTAACAACCATAGGAACCTTTGAAATATGGGTTTGCATGCTTGAAGAGCCAACCTCCATTAGTTGTGTTGATACTGGTGGTCATGGTGTGTTATGCATGGTAGGAGGACTAGTGGTGGGCGTTGCTGCTACTTTTTCCATGAAGGTTTCCCAAGTCATGTTTATGGATGAGAGATGATGCAAAACAATGAGTTTGACTAGGACATGGTGGAATATAATTCGATAATCATATATTTTTTTTCTCTAAACCTTCTCAGAAATTCTAAGAAAACTTTTGTACAAGTAATATGGCAAGTCAAGTGGTTTAGTAGATGTAAAGTCCATCAATAATATGATATGGTACCTGTAAAACCTAGAGAGTCTCCATTCACATGTGAAATATTTCATAGTTAACCTCATCAAAGGAGCATATTTGTCAAGGAGGTTCCTGAAAAGGAAAATGTACTCAGGGTTCTCTCTAGCATGAGGTTTGAGGAACATTTTGTAATCTTTGAGGTCTATGTCCATGCCCTTCAACCACATTTGTCCATGACTAAGTAATTTTTTTCTCAATAAATCACATCTGCTGATAATTTAAACTCTACACCTGTAATCATGCTCTTTCCCATAGTGAAAGTAGTGGAAAATAAGCTTCTCAATTGGAGATGACAACCTTCTTCCAGGATTTTGTCATAGAATCTCAAGCATCGAGTCCTCTTAAAGCATCTCTTGGAAAAAGGTGAGGCATTGAATTCTTGCAAGGTGGAGGGCTCAAATCTAATGTGGTGTCCTAATTTTTGGATTTTCTTCTCACTCTCCATACTAAATATTAGAAGAATAAACCCTAGTTGTTTAGTATGTAGTGGGTATGTGCAGTGAATCTCGAAAAATAGAGGACATGGATAGGGTAGGTTTAGAGGGTGAGATGAGGGCTAATGCCAAGATAAATTCCCAAAAATTAATCAGGAGGTATGGTTGTATATTAGCTTCAGATTATAAGTGAAATTTGGTGAAGTGGGTATGATGGAGGTGGCTAAATTAGGAAAATGCGGAAATTTTTTGTTTTTCCAATGGAAAAGTAGTAAGAAAATAGGGCTTGATGGAAATGATGGTTAGGGAGGGCATGGATGGTGGTTGATGATATAGTATGGTCTCGGGAAGCTGTATGAGAGTTTTATATGGTATGGTTAGGGTTTAATCCACTGAAATCACTTAATGATAGGAAAAAGTGAAAACATGGTAGGAAAGGAGGTAAGCAATAAAATCGATATTGTTCTTGATAAATTGACTTAAGGAGGATATGAGGTGATAAATTACTGTTGAAGAAGCTTTAAAACCTCATGGAAATGATCCTAGAGCTTGGATGAGTGATTTAGGAGAAAAATACCAAAAACATAGCACTCTCCTAGATGTGTAGCAGACCCTTCCAGATGCATAGCACAACCTTCCAGATGTGTAACAGAGGTGTTTCTGGATTAAATTCCTTGATTTTCTTCGAACCCTTAACAATTATGGAGAAAGTTTAAGGTAAGAGAGGAGCTCTAACAATCATGAAAATACAAAATGAGTTGAAAAAAACCTTCTTTTTCCTCTTTATAACATTTGGAAATGATTTTTTGTCTTTTATTATAACCAAAAACTTTGAGAATAGTTTTGCCTTTTTGGAAAAAAATTACAATGAAACAAGTTTTGAAATAAGAAAAATTGTCTTAATTTATTCCCATAACTATTCTAACTCCATTTAAAAGATTAATATGATGAAAATGAAGCCTATATCTCCCTTTTTGGTGACATATTTAGACTTTTCAGTGGAAAAACAAGGACACCTAGACAATAGACCTAGATGGAGATGGAGTGACTGACGTAAGAATATAAATGACAATGAGTGATATAACCTATGAGATTATTATGTCCATGGATGGAATGAGGGGAGAAGCATTTCTAGCCTAGAAGACATGCAGTGACCAAAATTTATTTGCAAACTTGTTTGAAAAGACAATTTTTTTTACCTAGGAGTACTAGCTAATAAATTGAAATGACATGTTTTATCAATAAAAATATTGACACTATCATTGGCTTTAGCTGGGGATGAAAAATCCTTCAGGAGATGTCAAGAACATTGTATATAAGGTAGCCTTATCCATTGGGTGATGGAGTGAAAAACTGGAAACCTGAAAACTTTGACAAACTTGTAATAATCAAATAAAACTAGAAATGACTTTGACTCAAAAACAGACTTGAATCTGACTTAAAAACTAATTAAAACTTTTTTAACTCTTTGAAAGAAAAAACATGAGCTAAATATAGAATTCTCATGGTCTTCTTCTTAGGCTTAAAAATTCTGCAACAACTTCCTTATTCTTGGACAAAAATTAAAATGATATGTACAATGAAAGTGAACCTCTTATTAATTATCATGTAAGGTAATGTTTGAGGAACCTACCATTTATTGGTACTCCCAAAAATTCCTATCCTTCAATATATTATAATAAAAATTCCTTATTATCTCTGAATGTAGTAATATTATAAGGAAATTTCCATAGATTATCAAATTTTATGTGCCTATCTCTGTCTTCATTTCAGCATCCTAGCAAAGAACAACATATTCTAAATTAAAATCATTATCATATTATCATAAATCTTCTTGATTTTCTCTTGAAGTTTTGAAGCGTGACTGAAAAATGTTGGAAATACTGAGAGGGGGGGATGAATCCGTATTTCTTTAAATTAGAGTATTAGTTAATCTTCAATTATTATCAGTGTTTGTACAATGATAGCAACAAATAAGAGGAACACAAATGCACACAATTTTTAAGGTGGAAACCCACTCTGGGAAAAAAACCACCTAATCCTTTTCTAATAATTCTTTTCAACTCCAATTGAAAATAAAGCTCCAAATTCCTAGAATCTAGAAAATAATTCTTCTCCAGCTCCCACTGGATGGACGCTCCAATACCCGGGATTCTTCATTAGTCACTGAACGGATGCACCAACACCCAATGAGCTACAACTCACCCTAGCACCACCCTACCACCCTATGGAAGAATAAAAGAAGAATGGACTCTCGTACCAGAGAAAATGGTCCACTTTACAATGATATAGAATGATGTAGAAGAAGAAGATATACTAGACCATAACCCCAACTTGACACAACAACCTAATGATGATCCTAGACCTCCCAAAACTACCTCTTCAACCCTTGGCAGATAGATGCTAGTACAATTTGTACAATAATATATTTACAATGACTAAGTACAATGATAGCTTTACAATGATTGTATGCAGTGCTGCCCACTTGAAGATTTCATATGATGAACTTCTTGCTATTGTTATGCACCTTAGTTGTTGCTCTTGTCATGCTACCCTCTGTTGCACCTTTCTTTTCTTTGTTGCCGTAGAAATTCTGGTCCTTTGCAACCCTTGACAACACATGATCTAGCTTTTTGTTGCCTTCTAGGAGCTCGATATTGAATCTAGTGTATCTTTGTTATTTCAGATCCTCAATGTCTGATTTTTGGTCCTGTAGTAGTCCTTTTAGTCTTCTTTCCAATGCCACAGGTCTGGCCCAATTTGGATTCTTCAAGAGAGATTTATACCCAATTTCTCACACTACCCTAATTATGAATTGTTTTAGCAGAGCGCACTTGTATGGCATGCCAAGTGTCACTGTTTCTTCATTTGTCTCTAAAATTGATATAGCATAAATTACAGGCAGTGAAATATCCATCAATTTTGACGGCATTCCAATCCTATACTCAGAGAGAGATTTATGACGAATTTACCAAGGTCACTTCATTAAGATGAATTTCAGGAGCCTGCAAAAACCCTTACTTCCACAAATCATATCTCCAAAAATATTGCACAAATTGATCTGAAATTTTTACTACAGCTTCCTCAGGATTTCTTCTTCGCCTGATAGAAATTTCAGCTTCTGAGCCTTCGTAGAAAAAACGTTATAGCGAATATTCCACGATTACATGTTTCAGATGGCCAAATCCCTTACCTAAGGAGGAAATGAATATCACAATATATATGAATGCTTAAGTTGAGAGGGGCTTCAAAAAGTGAATGTGGGAGGGATCTTAGGAGCTTAAAAAATATTAATTATGACTTTTCAATGAACCATGCCCCAACCCCATGGGGTTTTAGCCCACTAACTGGGGGTACAAACTTCAAACATGAATATCTCTCAAACCGTGAAGAATTACATGGTGTGCCATATATCAACGGAAACATATCAACAAATAGAAACCATCAAAAGCATTATTGACTGAGAATATATTAATTTGGTAGGTCAAAATTCCCATTCCCCCCTCTCATTATTTCCAACAATTGGTATCAGAGCATTAGTTAATCTTCAATTATTATCAGTGTTTGTACAATGATAGCAGCAAATAAGAGGAACACAAATGCACACAATTTTTAAGGTGGAAACCCACTCCAGGAAAAAAACCACCTAATGCTTTTCTAATAATTATTTTCAACTCCAATTGAAAATAAAGCTCCAACTTCCTAGAATCTAGAAAAGCATTCTTCTCCAGCTCCCACTGGATGGATGCTCCAACGAGTGAGATTCTTCAGTAGTAACTGAACGGATGCACCAACACCCAATGAGCTACAACTCACCCTAGCACCACCCTACCACCCTATGGAAGAATAAAATAAGAATGGACTCTCGTACCAGAGAAAATGGTCCACTTTACAATGATATAGAATGATGTAGAAGAAGAATATATAATAGACCATAACCCCAACTTGACACAACCACCTAATGATGATCCTAGACCTCCCAACACTACCTCTTCAACCCTTGGCAGATAGACACTAGTACAATTTGTACAATAATGTATTTACAATGACTAAGTACAATGATACCTTTACAATGATTGTATGCAGTGCTGCCCACTTGAAGACTTCATATGATGAACTTCTTGCTGTTGTTATGCACCTTGGTTGCTGCTCTTTTCATGCTACCCTCTGCTGCACCTTGCTTTTCTTTGCTGTCGTAGAAAGTCTGTTCCTTTGCAACCCTTGACAACACATGATCTAGGTTTTTCTTGCCTTCTAGGAGCTCGATATTGAATCTGGTGTATCTATATTATTTCAGATCCTTAATGTCTTATTTTCAGTCCTGTATTAGTCCTCTAAGTCTTCTTTCCAATGCCATAGGTCTGATCCAATTTGGATTCTTCAAGAGAGAGTTATACCCAATTTCTCACACTGCCCTAATTATGGACTGTTTCAACAGAGCGCACTTGCACGGAATTCCACGTGTCACTATTTCTTCATTTTTCTCTGAAATTGATAGAGCGCAAATTAAATACTGTGTGTTATCCATCACTTTTGATGGAATTCTAAT
Source organism: Pinus albicaulis (assembly GCA_034641835.2). NCBI lineage: Eukaryota > Viridiplantae > Streptophyta > Pinopsida > Pinales > Pinaceae > Pinus > Pinus albicaulis. Next base: position 538,893,487 of record CM076574.1, on the reverse strand, counting down.
CCGATACTCAGAGAGAGAGTTATGACGAATTTACAAAGGTCACTTCATTGAGATGAATTTCAGGAGCCTGCAAAAACCCTTACTTCCACAGATCATATCTCCAAAAATGTTGCGCAACTTGGTCTGAAATTTTTACTGCAGCTTCCTCAGGATTTATTCTTCGCCTCATAAACATATCATCTTCTGAGCCTTCGTAGAAAAAAGTTAGAGCGAAAATTCCACGATGACCTATTTCAGATGGCCAAATCCCTTACCTAAGGAGGAAGTGAAGATCACAATATATATGAATGCTTAAGTTGAGAGGGGCTTCAACAAGTGAATGTGGGAGGGATCTTAGGAGCTTAAAAAATATTAATTATGAATTTTAAATGACCCATGCCCCAACCCCATGGGGTTTTAGCCCACTAACTTGGGGTACAAACTTCAAACATGAATATCTCTCAAACAGTGAAAAATTACATGGCGTGCCATATATCAACGGAAACATCTCGACAAGTAGAAACCATAAAAATAATTATTGACGCAGAATATATTAATTTGGTAGGTCAAACTTACCATTCAATATTGGGTAAGCCCCTGGTGCTGCTTGGGTTGACATCAATGACAACTGCTGATCAACAAAAACTTCATCGCTTTACTATTGTAGATGGATCATTTGGCTAGTTCTTCATTGGATATCATTTGGTTCATTGTCAGTCTCCTGCAAAATTTTCATCACTAGTACAAATAAAGAAGTAGGGAAAATTGTGTCAACACCATACATAAGTTGTATATGTTGATTGATCTCTTCATGCTAACTCTGTCTGGCCATAGAGCATTGGTGAAATTTTTTTGCCAATTTCTATTATTCTCTGGTAGCATCTTCTTGATTATGTTCACTAAATATTTATTCGATGATTCAGCCAACTGGTTTCCTTGAGGATATTATGTTGTAGAATTACCAAGCCTAATGTGATGCTTATCATAGAATTCGATCATATTTTTGGACTTAAAGGCGGCTTCATTTTTAGTAATGATTTTATATGGAAAGCCAAAGCAAGACAAAATATTGTTCTCTAAAAGCTAAATAATGACAGTATTAGTAGATTGCCTCATGGGGATGGCTTCAATCCATTTAGTGAAGTAATAAGTGTAAGTGAGTATCCACTTATGCTGGGTTGATGATGGAGGATCCATTTCACTAATAAAGTCAAATCCCCATTACTGGAATGGAGCTTGCACTTCAAATTGTTTCAAGGGAAAAGGCAAGAGATTTCTCTTTCCCTGAAATATTTGACATTCGTGATAGCTCATGACTATTTTATAGAAATTAGAGAATATACTTGGCCAATATAAGGTTTCCCTCAATATTTTATTTGTTGTATTCTTCCAGTAAATATGACCACCACAATCACCTTTATGAAAGTCACTCATCACCTTTTCAACTTCTCCTTCAACCAAACAATTCAACAAGACTCCACCCAGATCTTTCAAATGCAAGAAATTCTTAAGGATGAAATACTTGAGAGCTTTCCACTTCAAATATATAGCTTTGTTACTAGGCAAGCTAGGAGGAGGTTTCTAGTGTTGCAAAACATGAAAAAAATCAGCATACCATGGCGATGAAGAAAGTTTTTTAGATACCTCAGGTAATATTTCATCCTCTTGCTTCTCAAATAATGGAGCAATAAAATTATTTTCCAAAGCATGTATATTTGAGTCCTCCATAATATTTTACATTATTTTTCCCTTTATCATATTTGTAGGCTTGATTTCCAAGTCATACTCCAACATAGAAGCGATCCATTTGACACGCTGCCCTTCAGGATCATTTTGTGTGAGCACATATTTGACAACACCGTTTGGGACATATGAAATGACATGAGAGTGGAGAATATACACCTGGAAGTCTTTCATTTCTTTGAGTAATGCCAAGGCCTATTTCTCAATGATATTTTACTTCAAGGATGCATCTCTTATGGTTCCACTGAAGAAGGTGATGGGCTACTCTGTGTTATGATTTCATTTTTCATAAGGACAAAAACTAGAGTATCCTCTGAAGCAAATGAAAAAATTATGAAATCAAATGTGTAATCTAGACTATAATAATAGGAGCATGAGATAAATCCAATTTAACTTGATTGAATGAATTTTTTTTCCTCTTCAGACCATTCTACTTCACTATATTTCTTCAACATATTAGTAATTTTCCTCAAGTGTTCAACAAGATTGGAAAAAAGCCTTCTTAAAAATTTGATTTTTCCATTGAACGATTAGATTTCCTTCTTGCTTCAAGGATAGTCCAAGGTATGAATTAATTTAGTCCTTGATGGAACTATCTGAATGCCATATTTTGATATGATATGGCCCAACAATTTACCTTCCTACATAGAAAACAGGCTCTTCTTTAGGTTCAACGATATGCCAAACTTTCTGCATCTCTGAAAAAAAAAATTCAAGTGTTGTAAGTGTTGATCATCTATCTTGGAAAAAACAGTGATTTCATCAAGATAGATGACCAAAAATATATCCTTTTCATTGGTCAAAGAAATATCCATTTCTCATTGAAAACTCGCCCCTGCATCCTTCAATTCGAAGGGAATTTTGGCTTACATGAAGGTAACCCATGGTGTTGTAAAGGTTGTATTTTCCTGATCATATCGGTGTACTAAAATCTGATTATATCCAGATTACCTGTCCAACAATGAAAGTCTAGAATACCCAACTACCATTCGTAGAATATGGTCCATGTTTGGTAATGTGTAATTGTCCTTCATTGACACTTTATTCAAATTTCTGAAATATATACACAAATGGATCTCTCCTGTCTTGTTCCTTACTAGCACAAAATTAAACATCCAATTTGAAAAGCGAAGTGGAACTATAATACTAGTAGTAAATAATCTGTTTACCTCTTTTTGAATGGAGGGAAAAAAACTTGGGATTCATTCTCCTTAATTTCTAGCAGGAAGGCTTCTGATATGGCTTTAAGGGAATTGTATGTTGTATTATACTCTTATCGTACACTCTCAAATCAAAATATTCCTAAGAAAATACATCAGCAAAATGAGACATGAGGGTTACGTATTTACCTTTCATCTCTGAGCTCAAGGATTTTGAAATCTTGATGATCTTTTGTTTTTCAGGAGTACCAAGATTGAGGTCTTCCACTCCCACTTATGTTGGCAGCATGGTTAATTTACATGCAACAACATATTTATTAAAAAACTCGTGCAAAGGCACTAGAACTCTTGGAATAATTTTTTTTTTTGGCTGAAGTACTCGCATTTTTGCAACACATAATTCTTGGTCATATTCATAGCACTGGTTATCCATTTATGAATTCATAAATTCCTCTTCCCTCTGTAAGAATATTCTAATCTATTTATCATCTTCAAATATCTTCCAATACTGAACGTTATCTATAATAGTAGGCCAGTGTTTGACATTTATCTCATACTTCTTATTAGGATGCAATGGAATTTTAAACATGTTGGATGAAGTGGAAAGAGAATTAGTAATACCATTGTTGTCCCTTGGAATGAATGACGAAGTATACTCGGTGAAGGTGTTGAGGTTATATAACACAAAATTTCGATAAGCTCGCATTGTAGTATTCTTGGCCTAGTATTCCCCTTTGACTCATTTTATTAGCAGCTCAAATTCATCATACACAGAAATTTTCTTGGCAACTGTCTTTCTAAGAATTTTCAGACCGACTATCAAAGCCTCATACTTTACTTCATTGTTTGAACAATCTAAAGCCAACTTATAAGAGGAAATTCAAATATTGGAAGGAATTTTAACTAATTTTTTTATAGGTTTGTGAATCCACACTCCAATGTCAGTCCCTTACTTTTCCAAGGCTCCATCGAAGTCCATAGTCCACAAACCACTTTCTTCATCGAGAAGTTGAAAATCGGATGATTGAAATTAATTTGTTGCTTGAGAGAGTTCTTCTGTACCAAAAGGTTATGTTTATTTCACTATTTCATCTCTTTTTGGGGTTTATGAGCTTGGATCCAAACCACTTGGCATCTTTTCTAGATTTTCTACATTTGCAATTTCTAAAACAGAATTTGAAAACTCAAAATTTTATGTTTTCTCTTCAATCAAAACTTTTGAAGATACTAAAAATTCATCATTGAATAAGATAAAGGAATAAAAATCGGTGTGAAAAACATGTATGGGATGATTATTAGGCTTTTCTCTACTAATTATCATGTACTTCATTTTAATTTCGCGGTATAGTTTTCTAAATTTCCCAAAGAGGGGAATTGTAGTGTATGAAAAGTCGAGCTGCAAGGTGCCTCTAAGATTTTCTCTCCATGACTAGGACAATAGCATTCCATATGTGGGAGGGATATCAGCCACAAAAACATCTATATGGACATTCTTGGCTGGTATTTTCTCTAAAGACACCACTAGGACCTTAATGAGGCCAATACATTTCACCCTCCCTGAATCAAATAAATAACGATTAGTAGTTGGGGTAAGATCAGTGGAGCGAATCTGGCCATGATTAATGGAGGGGGTTTTAAAGGTGTTCATGGAGTGAAAAATTACGGAGGTAATGATGGAATGAAATGAAGAGATGATGATTTAACTGTATGAGAAGGTGTAATGATAGGTGGTGAAGCAAAATCTTGTTGATGGTCTTGGAAATAAACTTTGTATGAAATTTCTTGAAACTTATCCACCAAGAATTTAAGTTTGTATAAATTAGACCAAAATTCTCTATCAACCTCAGAATAAAAAGACTCATAAAGTGCTACAAATGTCTAGAAATAAATATGATCAAAGATAGTTTCTGAAGGAAAGGTTTTAGAGTTAGACCTAAACAAAGATGTTTCAATTTTAGAATTACAGGACAAATCTTATGAAGAAAATATCGTAGTCAAGGAATTTGATTTGACAAGTGGAGGAATAGATCTTCCAACTTTTCGAGACTTGTTTTTATTCTTTCGTAAAAGAATCTCAGGGTCATTAACAATTTGTGAGGGATTTGGGTCTTGATATGACCTAGTATGTCTTATAGGAGCCAAATTCGATAGGAATTTGGACTTTGGATCGAATTTAAGAACTCAGCGTATTTCGAATGTTGGAACTTGTCACCCACAAGTATAACCTTCAGAGGACTAAAAAAATATTCCTAGGGAATTTTTTCAATCACTCCCCAAAAACAACGCTAAAATTTTTATCACTCCCCCCAACTTCCCAAGGCTGAGAGTGGGATTGAAGGAAGGTTAACCACAGACCCTAATTTAGGCCAGGTAGCTAGCCCTACTAAACCAGAGAGGGCTCTCTCAATGTTGCTTTGCACTCAATTAAATGACTGAATATTTAATGATATTAGGCTAGGTATGTAAGCTCAGTAAATAGGGTTTTGTTTGATGTTTTTGTGTTGGATAGGAAACGACAGTTTAGGAGACTAGGTGTAGGGTTTAAGGTCTGAATTTAATATTAATTTGCAGAGAATATGGATGAGGCCAGGTAGGTATCTTGAAAGAATGTTTAGTTTTTCATTATATATAGGATGAAATGATAGAAATCTGAATGAGCACCGAAGTGAATTCATTCATTTAGAAGAACATAGACATATAAAGTAAATCTTGTTAAGAGAGAGCATGAAAATGAATGAATTATGCTTATAAACTGAGAATATAAACACACAGAAGCATGTATATGAAAGAGGAAAACATATCATTCAACATGATAAGATAAACATACACAAAAATAACAAATTCTCTAAGGCATACCACAGGATTCTCAATACAAATTTTGCAACATTGTCTTTGATTTCATTCCAAGAGAATTGTACAATAGCTCCATTGAAAAAAAATAACTATCCAACCCAAGAAAATACTAAATTGGGTTTACTTATAGAAAATATGAACAATGACACCTCATAGGGTCGAAATCCCATGCAAAATGCATCATAAATACATATATGAGTCACTTCCTAGAATCTAACGAGGTTAGAAACCATTCCCTCAAATTCAGCTAAAGACTAGGAGTGTGTGTCCCCCACATTAAATTACATGTTTCCTCATGATAAGAGGAAAAAACTAATTTAATTACTCCAATGCCAGCTCAAATGATAGAAAAACCTCGAAAATCTAACTTTTTTTGGGCTTGAAGAGTGTCCTAAGGAATCCTATGCAGATGTGTAATGCCATTTTACATATGTGTAATGCCTTTTTACAAATACATAATACCTTTTTGAAGTTGATTTTGAGGGACATTTAGGACTCCAAATCCAAATCTAGAAGATATTTCAACTAGCCATGTTTGTCTAGTTTCCATAACATCTTGAATTTTGAAACATAACCCATGGGAAGGCCTCCAAAATTTTATTCTCCCAAGATTAATCTAGATGCATAACGCCATGTGAAAAATTGTGGTAGAAGCATAGAAAACTAGTGGTTTTTTAGATTTTTCTTCCAAACTAGAGCTTTTCATGCAAAAAGGGTTCATTATATACGATGTACTCATCAAAATGCATCCAACCATGTAATCCATTCATCATTTAGGTACCCTAGTAAAAAGCGTAACACCTTAGCACTACACATCTATGGACGCTGAATCTCCAATTTAGTGCAAAAATCACCAAAAATGAAAAAAGTGCTCAAATTGGAGAAAATGTTTTCTATAAGACTAGTAGAGTATGGGATAAACATCCATAGATTCCCTAGTAAGGAGGTATAAGTTGTATTTCTCATTAATCTTCATTTGCGCCTCTTTGAGCTTCTTTTTCACTTGTTTGAGCCTGATTTGTGAAAAAAAATTCCTTGCACAATAATTTTAGGTCCCTATATTACTAGTATAGCCCCTTATTATTGTTAGTGTAACCCCATTATTGTTATTATTGTACCCTTGTGACCCCCATTTTGTTATTATTGTGCCCTTAAATTATTATTGTTAGGTTGGCTAGGATTACATTGTGGCCCACTAGGATTACATTATGGCCCCATGGACTCCTATATATAGAAAGGAGGTTTTGCAAATTGTATCATCCAAGAATTTTTCATTTATGTAATGTATTGGAGGTTGCCCCCTCGAAGTGGCTTATTTCTAAGGCTTTGATATCTCTTTTCTTCTATTTTTGGAGTTGGTTTGTTAGGTCCCTATATTACTAGTATAGTCCCTTATTGTTATTAGTGTAACCCCTTTATTGTTATTATTATACCCTTGTAACCCCCATTTTGTTATTATTGTGCCCTTAAATTATTATTGTTAGGTCGGCTAGGATTACATTGTGGCCCACTAGGATTACATTATGGCCCCATGGACTCCTATATATAGAAAGGAGGTTTTGTAAATTGTATCATCCAAGAATTGTTCATTTATGTAATGTATTGGAGGTTGCCCCTCGAAGTGGCTCATTTCTAAGGCGTTGATATCTCTTTTCTTCTATTTTTGGAGCTGGTTACACAACATTTGGTATCAGAGCTTTGGATTCTAGGGTTTCCCTGCTCCAAACAGGTCATCGTGGCATTTTCGCTATAAATTTTTTTCTACGAAGTTTCAGAATCTGAAATGTTTAGGGTGCGAAGCCGAAATCCTGAGGAAGATTGTCTAAAAATTTCAGAGCTTAGTTCGCAATATTTTCGGAGATATCATCTGTGGAAGTTAGGTCTGTTTTCAGGCTCCTAAGCAGAGTCATCGTCGTTACATTTTGTGCTATAATGTTTTTTCTATGAAGGTTCGGCCAAAATTTTAGGGTTCAAATCTGAAATCTGAAACGTAACAAAATTTCGGAAGCTTGGTTACAGCATTTTTGAAAAAATTATCGTGAGTAGTGCTTTCTCGGGCTCCAAATTTCATCACAAGCAGTGATCGTGGGAAAAGTTCAATAACTCTCTCTCTGGGCATCATATTGGAGTGCCGTAAAAAGTGGTCACAATTAAATAGACTGTAGTTTCTTCGCTATCAATTTCAGAGACAAAGGACGAAACAGTGATACGTGGAAAGTCGTACAAGTTCACTCTACTCAACCAGTCCATAATTAAGTCATTGTGGGAGATTGGACACAAATTTGTCTTGGAGAATCCAAATCAGGTGAGACCTGTGGCATTTGAAAGATAATTCAGAGGGCTACATTGGTACCAAAATTCAGATATTTAAGTGCAACAATCACATAGATAATCCAATTTCAATATCGAGCTCCTCAAAAGCAAGAAAAAGGTGTGTATTTTTTTTTGCGAATTGCATAAGTCTTGTTTGAAGAATCAATTTGAATTGATTCCAAAGGCATATTTTAGAATAGATATCAGTATTGGGTTCCAAAATATGCCCCGTAAAAATAATTCAACACCCATTAAGCCTTAAGAAGGCTCTACTATGACTCATGAAGATGAAGAATTGCAACATGATCTATCAAAGTTACAAGAGCAAGTGCAACAAATTTCACTCTCGCAAAGAGCAAAAAAAATGAAATGGAAGTTTTGAAGAGCATGGAAGCGAAGATGGACGATTTGAATTGAAAAGGCGTGGAAGATAAGATTAATGGTTTGGAGCTAAGATGGATGGCATGGAAGTTAGCATGGAAGCCAAGATGGATGACATGGAAGCTAAGATCGATGAAAAAATGGAAAACATGAAGAATGATCTAAAAGTAGACATCGAAGGTTTGGCAAAGTTGATACGAGAAATGTTTCCTAATGGCGAAAAGATAGTAGAGGAAACTCATGATGAGAACAAAATAAATGTTAATCGTGATTTCATAAACTCTAATGTTGGATGGAAGAACCACCATATTCCAAAGATGGATATGAGGAATTTTGATGGCAAGGATCCTGTAACATGGATACTACGGATGGAGCAATATTTTGATCTCAATAATGTGCAAAACACACAAAAGGTACGCATTGCAATTTTACATTTAGAACAAAATACATTTGTATGGTATCAATGCCTTTGCTCCCGAAAAATTACACTTGGTCAATTTTTATGGAGGAAATGATAGCACATTATGAGGATACAAAGAGCAACACCTTCTTTAGCCAATTGATAAATCTCAAACAAAAGGGCTTAGTGGGGGAGCACATTGAGGACTTCCAAAAATTGAATATAAGGGTAACTAATATTCCAGAGGAACATAGGATTGATCTCTTCATAGGCACTTTAAATGATAACATCTAACATGAAGTTCGTGTTTTGGAACTTGATTCATTGGAGAAGGCATTCAAGTTGGCAAGAAAAATTGAATGTAAAATTATGGCGACAAGGAAGCCTACCACTCACTTCTATAAAGAAGGAAGTGTTACTATGCCTAGATTTCCACAACCTACAAGGTTGACACCACAACAATTGGAAGAAAAAAGAGAAAAAGGGCTTTGCTACAGTTGTGATAGAAAATACACTAAAGGTCATAAGTGTGCTGAGAAGAAATTATTTTACATAAATTGTGAAGAGGAAGAAGAAAATGAACAGAAGAGGATATACACCTAGGAACCAGCCCTAAGAAGAGGAAGAAATGAGTCCAGGCCATACCGTGTAATGCCAACGCCGGGAATTACCACTCCTCAAACTCTCAATATAGAAGGACATATCAAGAAGAAAAAGGTAATAGTTTTGATTGATTCAGGTAGCACCCATAATTTAATTCATTGTAAGGTAGCCAAGGAATTAAATTGTTTCCTATACCCAGCACCAGAATGTACTCAAGTGATGGTTGCAAATGGAGGAACTATAAATTTCTCTGGAAGCTGCCATAATATCAAGCTAACCATGGGGGAATATGTATTTACTAGTCCAATGCTTTCCATTCCTATGGGAGGTGTTGATGTTGTACTATGAGTACAATGGTTACAATCTTTGGGGACGGTAGCTTTTAATTTTCAAGAACTTTTCTTGATTTTTTTTTCAGAAGGAAAGGAAGTCGAATTACAGTATTGCGGGGAAGCCAAGAAGATAATAAGCTCTAATGTCATGAAAAAGCTTCTAAAGAAATAACAACGAGGCGTCATTGCACAATTATGCTCACTAGAAGTTCCGACATCAAAATCATCTATTTCTGCAGATCTCCAACAACTCTTGGACAATCATTCCAAGGTGTTTGAAACTCCCAAAGGACTCCCACCGATTCGTGATCATGATCATGCTGTTCATTTGATTCCAGGAAGTGTTCCTCCAAACATCACGCCTTATAGATATCCTTACTTCCAAAAGAGCGAAATTGAACATATGATTGTAGAAATGTTAGAGGCGGGTATAATTCAACCTAGTCAAAGTTCTTTCTCTACTCTTGTAGTATTGGTACACAAGAAGGATGGAGCATGGTGCATGTGTTCGGATTATAGGGAGTTCAATAATGTCACCATTAAAGATAAATTTCCCATTGCTGTGATTGATGAATTATTGGATGAATTACATGGAGCAATTTATTTTACCAAATTGGACCTTCCTTCAGGGTAACATCAAATTAGAATGAATACTAAAGATATTATGAAAATAACATTTCGAACTCATGAGGTTCATTATGAATTTTTGGTCATGCCTTTTGGCCTTACCAACACATCTTCTACATTTCAAGGGTTGATGAATTCCATTTTCAAACCCTTCCTTAGAAAATTTTCACTAGTATTTTTTGATGATATACTAATCTGCAGCAGGTCTTGGAAGGATCATGTTCAACATGTTGACATTGTGCTCAAACTATTGGAGGAGAAACAATTATATGCAAAAACATCCAAATGTTTTTTTGGAGTACAAGAGGTGGAATATATGGGTCATATTGTATCTCAGGAGGGTGTTAAGGTAGACCCTAACAAAATTGAATCCATTAAGGATTGGAAATTCCACACAACCATAAATAGGTTGCGAGGATTTCTCGAGTTAACAGGGTATTATTGCAAGTTTGTTAAGAATTATGGGAGAATAACAGCACCTCTAGCAACATTATTGAAGAAAGATGCATTTTCATGGACTCCTGAAGCAACTAAGGCCTTTGAACATATTAAAGAGGCAATGTGCCTAGCACCAGTCTTAGCTATGCCAGACTTTACAAAAAACTTTATTGTGGAATGTGATGCCTCAGGAGATGGAATTGGTGTTGTTTTAATGCAGGAAGGAAGACCCATTGCTTTTTGAAGTCATCGATCAAAGGAAAGTATTCAAATATTTATGAGAAGGAAATATTGCGTATTGCCTTTTTAAAGAAATGGAGAACTTACCTAATGGGAAGACAATTCAAGGTAAAAACTAATCATGATAGTCTTAAACACTTTTTGGAACAAAGACTATCTTCAGAAGAGAAACAAAAATGGGTCACAAAGATGTTGGGTTATGAATTTGAAATAATATAAAAAAAATGGAAGCTAAATGTTGTTGCAGATGCACTCTCAAGGAAGAATGAAGAGGTGGAAGAATTGCTTTGTGCCATTTCTATTATCCAACCAGATTGGATAACCGAAGCAAGAGATGAATGGAAGAAGGACGAAGAAGTGTGGACACTCATTCAAAGGTACTGACAAAGATCCTAAGTACATACGTATATTTATTTAGTATTAAAAATTATTCCTTATGGTACAAATATAAAACATATCTTTCTATAATTCCCAACTAAAAAAAAAGATTCTTTTGTAACTTCACACTTCTCCTTTAGGAGAACACTCAGGATTTTTAAAAACTTACCACAGGGTGAAGAAATAATTTTTTTGGGATGGCCTTAAAACTGATATTCAAAATTTTGTGGCGGAATGTTTGGTTTTCCAGCAGAATAAAGTTTAGACAATTAAGACCCTAGGACTTCTACACCATTTATCCATTTCAAGTCAACGTTGGGAGGAGATTTCAATGGATTTCATCACAAGTTTACCTGAGTCCGAAGGAAAGAGTGTCATCATGGTGATAGTTGATAGACATACCAAGTATGCACACTTTTGTGCATTATCTCATCCATTTAAAGCAAGTACAGTTGCTACTACATTTATGGACACAATTCATAGGCTACATGGAAACCCAAAAGTTATTGTGAGCGACAGAGATCCCATTTTTACTGGAAAATTTTGGACAGAGTTATTTTCTTGTTTGGGTACTCAATTAGCTCATAATTCATCTTATCATCCTCAATCTGATGGTCAAACTGAGATAGTGAATAAATTTTTCAAAGGATATATTCGTTGTTTTGTATATGATAAAAAAACACAATGGGTCAAGTGGTTACCTCTCACTGAATGGTGGTATAATCAAGCCTTCCATCACTATGACAAAAATGACCCCATTTATGGCACTTTATGGATATCATCCACCATCCATCACATCATCTTTAAGAGAAAATTCGAAGGTTCAAGCTGTGGAAGATCACATCAAGCATCAACAAGAAGTTCTCCAACTCTTAAAAGATAACCCGAATTTGGCACAAAATCAAATGAAACAACAGGCAGATCAACATTGCAGCGAGAGAAGTTTTGATGTAGGAGACTTGGTATTTTTACGGCTACAACCATACAAACAAATGTCCCTCAAGCAAGCTAAGAAGGATAATAAATTATTGCCAAAGTACCATGGTCCTTACAAGGTGTTGCAAAAGATTGGTACTATGGAATACAAATTGGAGCTTCTTGCTTCTTCACGAGTGCATCCAATTTTCCAGGTTTCATGCTTAAAGAAGGTTATAGGTGAAAATCTTTCCGTTCAAACAATATTGCCAGAAGTTGATGAGGAAGGAAAAATCATATTGGAACCTGAAGCAGTCACGAAACAAGAACTCGACAGCTACATAATCGATCAATTTCAGAGTATCTCATCAAGTGGAAGAACTTACCCACTGAAGATTCTACATGGGAGGATGAGAATTTTATACGAAGCACCCATGATGGACTCAGTGTTAGAGGACAACACTATTTTTGAAGGAGAGGCATGTTAAGGTCCTATATTACTAGTATAGTCTTTTATTGTTATTAGTGTAACCCCTTTATTATTATTTTTGTACCCCTGTAACCCCCATATTTCTATTATTTTGCCCTTACATCATTATTCTTAGGTCGGCTAGGATTACATTGTGGCCCCACTAGGATTATATTGTGGCCCCATGGACTCCTATATATAGAAGGAGGTTTTGGTCATTTGTATCATCCAAGAATTGTTCATTCATGTAATGTATTGGAGGTTTCCCCCTCAAATTAGCTTATTTCTAAGGCGTTGATATCTCTTTTCTTCTATTTTTGGAGCTGGTTACACAAAATTTGGTATCAGAACTTTGGATTCTAGGGTTTCGCTGCTCCAAACAGGTCATTGTGGCATTTTCGCTATAAATTTTTTTCTATGAAGTTTCAAAAGCTGAAATTTTTAGGGTGTGAAGCTAAAATCCTGAGAAATATTTTCTAAAAATTTCAGAGCTTGGTTCGCAATATTTTTTGAGATATGATCTGTGGAAGTTAGGTCTTTTTTCAGGCTCCTAAACAGGTGATCGTGGAATTTGAGCTATAAATTTTTTTATACGAAGTTTCAGAATCTGAAATTTTTAGGGTGCGAATCCAAAATCCTGAGGAAACTGGTCAAGAAATTTCAAATCTTGGTTCACAAAATTTTCAGAGATATTATCTATGGAAGATAGTGATTTATCTAGCTCCCGAATTTCATCTCAAAGAGGTGATCGTGGGAAAATATCCATAACTCTCTCTCTGAGCATCGGATTGGAGCAACGTAAAAAGTGGTAACAAGTAAATGGATTTTAGCTTCTTCGCTATCAATTTCAGAGCTGAAGGATGAAACAGTGACATGTGGCAAGTCATACAAGTTCGCTCTACTGAACCAGTCCATAATTAGGTCATTGTGGGAGATTGGACACAACTTTGTCTTGGAGAATCCAAATCAGATGGAACCTGGCAGGCCAATTTGAGAAAGAAGCTGACTACTATAGGTACGAATTTTAGATATTTAAAATCTCCAATTACATGAATAATTCAATTTCAATATCAGGCTCCTCAAAAGCAAGAGTAAGGATTGTGTATTTTGATTGCATAAGTCTTGCTTGAAGAATCAAGTTGAATTGATTCCAAGGGAATATTGTAGAATAGATATCAGTATTGGATTCTAAAATGGCCCCTAAAAAGAATTCAACTCCCATTAAGCCTTTAGAAGGCTCTAATGTGACTCATGAAGACGAAGAATGGCAACATGACATATCAAAATTACAAGAGCAAGTGCAACAAATGTCGCTCTCGGAAAGAACAACAAAAAATGAAGTGGAAGTTTTGAAGAAAGGCATGGAAACTAAGATGGATGGTTTGAAAAAAGGCATGGAAGCTAAGATGAATGGTTTGGAAGCTAAGATGGATGGCATGGAAGTGGGCATGGAAGCTAATATTGATGACATGGAAGACAACATGGAAAACATGAAGAATGATCTAGAAAGCATACATGGAAGGCTTGATGACAAGCTTAAAACAAGAAATGATTCCTAATGGCGAAAAGATAGTAGAAGAAACTCATGATGAGAACAAATTAAATGTGAATCGTGATTTCATAAAATCTAATGTTGGTGGGAAGAACCACCATATTCAAAAAATGGATATGAGGAAGTTTGATGGAAAGGATCTTGTAACATGGATACTACAAATGGAGCAATATTTTGATGTCCATAACATGCAAAACACACACAAGGTACACATTGCAACTTTACATTTAGAACAAAATACATTTATATGGTATCGATGGCTTTGTTCTCGTAAAAAAATTGTCACTTGGTCAAATTTTATGGAGGAAATGATAGAAAATTATGAGGATACAAAGAGAAACACCTTCTTTAGCCAAATGATAAATCTCAAACAAAAAGGGTTTAGTGGGGCAGCACATTGAGGACTTCCAAATTGAGATTGGGAGTGGCCGATATTATTTCGGAAGACACAAGATCGATATCTTCATGGGAACTTTATAAAAAAAATTTTTTTTTTTTTTCAACATAGGTTGGTTTAGAACCTCATTCATTAGAAAACGTGAGTTGGCAGATAGTATAACAATAGAAATACCCTCAATTATAAATAAGGCATTGCTAATATATGAATTTCCCTTAACCTACAAGGTTGACACCACAAAAATTGGAAGAAAAAATAGCAAAAGGGCTTCGCTATAGTTGTGATAGAAAATACACTAAAGGTCATAAGTGTGCTGAGAAGAAATTATTTTACATAGATTGTGAAGAAGAAGAAAATGAAAAGAAGAGGATATACACCAGGAACCAACCCTAGAAGAGGAAGAAACGAGCCTGACCATATCGTGTAATGCATTGGCAGGAATTATCCCTCCTCAAACTCTCAAGATAGAAGGACATATAAAGAAGAAAAAGGAAATAGTGTTGATTGATTCAGGTAGCACCCATAATTTTATTCATTGCAAGGTAGCCAAGGAATTAAATTGTTTCCTATACCCTACACCAGAATGTCAAGTGATGGTGGAAAATGGAGGAACTATAAATTTCTCTGAAAAATTCCATACTATCAAGCTAACCATGGGGGAATATGTATTGACTAGTCCAATGCTTTCCATTCCGATGGAAGGTGCTGATGTTGCACTAGGAGTACAATAGTTACAATCTTTGGGGATGGTATCTTTTAATTTTCAAGAACTTTTCTTGAAATTTTTTTCAGAAGGAAAGGAAGTTGAATTACGGAGTATTGCAGGGAATACGGGAAAGATAATAGCTCTAATGTCATGACAAATCTTCTGAAGAAATAACAACGAGGCGTAATTGCACAATTATGCTCACTAGAAGTTCCAACATCAAAATCATCTATTTCTCCAGATCTCCAAAGAGTCTTGGACAATAATTCCAATGTGTTTGATACTCCCAAAAGACTCCCACCTATTCGTGATCATGATCATGTTATTCATTTGATTCCAGGAAGTGTTCCTCCAAACATCCGACCTTACAGATATCCTTATGTCCAAAAAAGTGAAATTGAACGTATGATTGCAGAAGTGTTAGAGGTTGGTATAATTCAAGCTAGTCAAAGTTCTTTCTCTGCTCCTGCAGTATTGGTACACAAGAAGGATGGATCATGGCGCATGTGTCCCGATTATAGGGAGCTCAATAAGCTCACCATTAAAGATAAAATTTCCCATTCGTGTGATTGATGAATTACTGGATTAATTACATGGAGCAATTTATTTTACCAAGTTGGATCTTCATTTGGGATATCATCAAATTAGAATGAAGACTAAAGATATTTCGAAAATAGCGTTCTGAACTCATGAGGGTCATTATGAATTTTTGGTCATGCCTTTTAGCCTTACCAATGCACCTTCTATGTTTCAAGGGTTGATAAATTCCATTTTCAAACCCTTCCTTAGAAAATTTGTGCTAGTATTTTTTGATGATATACTAATTTACAGCAGGTCTTGGAAGGATCATGTTGAACATGTTGACAGGGTGCTCAGACTATTGCAGGAGAAACAATTATATGAAAAAAACATCCAAATGTTTCTTTGGAGTAAGCGAGGTGGAATATCTGGGTCATATTGTATCTCGCGAGGGTGTTAAAGTAGACCCTAACAAAATTAAAGCCATTAAGAAATGAAAATTCCCCACAACCATAAAGCAGTTGCGAGGATTTCTCAGGTTAATAGGGTATTATCACAAGTTTGTTAAGAATTATGGGAGAATAATAGCACCTCTAACAACATTATTGAAGAAAGATGCATTTTCATGGACTCCTGAAGCAACTAAGGCCTTTTAACATCTTAAAGAGGCAATGTGCCTAGCACCGGTCTTAGCTATGTCAAACTTCACAAAAACCTTTATTGTGGAATGTGATGCCTCAGGAAATGGAATTGGTGCTATTTTAATACAGGAAGGAAGACCCATCGCTTTTGAAAGTCGTCCAATCAAAGGAAAGTATTTACAGAAACCTATTTATGAGAAGGAAATGTTAGCAATACTGCATGCACTAAAGAAATGGCGAACTTACCTAATGGGAAGACACTTCAAGGTAAAAACTGATCATGATAGTCTTAAAATTTTTTTGGAACAAATATTATCTTCAAAAGAGTAGCAAAAATGGGTCACAAATATGTTGGGTTATGACTTTGAAATAATCTACAAAAAAGGAAAGCTTAATGTTGTTGCATATGCACTCTCAAGAAAGAATGAAGAGGTGGAAGCATTGCTTTGTGCCATTTCTATTGTCCAACCAGATTGGATAACCGAAGCAAGAGATGAATGGAAGAAGGAAAAATATGTATGGACACTCATTCAAAAGTTGCAGCAAGATCCTAGTACATCTGATACATTTAGTTGGAAAAATGATTCCTTATGGTACAAAGATCGCTTATATATTTGTAATAATTCCCAACTAAAACAAAAGATTCTTATGGAATTGCAAACTTCTCCTTTAGGAGGACACTCAGGATTTTTAAAAACTTACCACAGGGTGAAAAAAGAATTTTTTTGGGATGGCCTTAAATTTGATATTCAAAATTTTGTGGCGGAATGTTTGGTTTGCCAGCAGAATAAAGTGGAAACAATTAAGACCCCGGGACTTCTACAACCTTTATCCATTCCAAGTCAACGTTGGGAGGAGATTTCAATGGATTTTATCACAGGTTTACCTAAGTCCGAAGGAAAGAGTGTCATCATGGTGGTAGTTGATAGACTTACCAAGTATGCACAATTTTGTGCATTATCTCATCCATTTAAAGCAAGTACAGTTGCTAGTACATTTATGGACAGAATTCAAAAGCTACATGGAAGCCCAAGAGTTATTGTGAGCGACAGAGATCCCATTTTTACATGAAATTTTTGGACGAAGTTATTTTCTTGTTTGGGTACTCAATTAGCTCATAGCTCATCTTATCATCCTCAATCTGATGGTCAAACTGAGATAGTAAATAAATGTTTGGAAGGATATCTTCGTTTTTTTTGTATCTGATAAACAAACACAATGGGTCAAGTGGTTACCTCTCGCTGAATGGTGGTATAACACTTCCTTCCATACTGCAGCAAAAATGACTCCATTTATGGCACTTTATGGATATCATCCACCATCGATCACATCATCTTTAAGGGAAAATTCGAAGTTTCAAGAAGTGGAAGATCACATCGAGCATCAGCAAGAAGTTCTCCAACTCTTAAAGGATAACCTGAATTTGGCACAAAATCGAATGAAACAACAGGCAGATCAACATCGCAGAGAGAGAAGTTTTGATGTAGGAGATTGGGTATTTTTACGGCTACAACCATACAAACAAATGTCCCTCAAGCAAGCTAAGAAGGATAATAAATTATCGCCAAAGTACTATGGTCCTTACAAGGTGTTGCAAAAGATTGGTACTATGGCATACAAATTGGAGCTTCCTTCTTCTTCGTGAGTACATCCAGTTTTCCATGTTTCATGCTTAAAGAAGGTTATAGGTGAAAATATTCCAGTTCAAACAATATTTCCAGAACTTGATGAGGAAGGAAAAATCATATTGGAACCTCAAGCAGTCACGGAAACAAGAACTCGACAGCTACAGAATCGATCAATTTTAGAGTATCTCATCAAGTGGAAGAACTTACCCACTGAAGATTTTACATGGGAGGATGAGAATTTTATACAGAAGCACCCAGAGCTACTCAAGCATTGAGGACAACAATTTTGTGAAGGAGAGGGGCATGTTAGGTCCCTATATTACCAGTATAGCCCCTTATTGTTGTTAGTGTAACCCCCTTATTTGTATTATTGTATCCTTATAACCCCCATTTTGTGATTATTGTGCCCTTAAATTATTATTGTTAGGTCGGCTAGGATTACATTATGGCCCCATGGACTCCTATATATATAAAGGATGTTTTGTAAATTGTATCATCCAAGAATTGTTCATTTATGTAATGTATTGGAGGTTGCCCCCTTGAAGTGGCTTATTTCTAAGGCATTGATATCTCTGTTATTCTATTTTTGGAGCTAGTTACACAAAAAATAATGATTTCCCATATTCCTCTCGAGATTATTATTATTTTTGGCTTTCTTTAATAGCTTCTCAAGGTGCCCATTTACCCTATCAATCCAATACTCTCTGTCTTGATTGATCTCATCAAGAATTATCTCATCAAAGGCCTACCAACCTACATTGGGAGTTGTTAATTGTCTTTCTCTCTAAAGCGTCTTTTTAAGGCCCATTTTCCTTGGTTTTCTTCTTTTTGTTTCAACATCTACATCCTCCAGCTCATCATCATCTACAATCCCTTTTTCCTTTCCCTTTTTTTCATCAACATGTACTTTAGCTTTGTCTTTGAGGAGCAGCTTTACCTTTAACTGAATATTTTATTGCTGTAGGAATGTAATATGAGAATTTTCAATGGATAAAATATCCCTCAACTCTGCTATGTCCTCATCCTTATCCTTTATGATCTCCTCAAATTATTTATCCTCAACGTTTTCTGCCATTTCAACAACTAGGGGCACATGCTCATCATGCTGGTGCAATGGTGATTCAATCTGATGCATGAGTGGTTGCTCCTCTATTTCTCTTTTCTTAGCTATAGTATCAAGTGTATATAAAATTTTGATGGATTTGGGAGAAAATACCTACCGATTTCCCTTCTCATAGGTGTGAGTGACCCCAACAACCCTAGGAGCCTTTTAAATCTAAGTTTGCATGTTGGAAGAGCCAACCTCCATTGGCTGTGATGATATTGCTGGTGATGGTGTGTTTACATGGTAGGAGGACTAATGGTGGGCACTACTGCTACTTTCTCCATGAGGGATCCAAAAGTCATGTTGATGTCTAATAGATGATACAAAACAATGATTTTGACTAGGCCATGGTGGAATAGACTTGGATAATGATCTTTTTTTCTACTCTTAACCTTCTCATCCATTTTAGGTAAACTTCTGTAGAAGTAATGTGGCAAGTCAAGTGGTTTAGTAGAGGTAAAGTGCATTAATAATCTAATATGGTACTTGTACAACCTATATGATCTCCTTTCACATGTGAAATATTTCATAATTAACCTCATCAAAGGAGAATATTTTTCAAGGAGGTGCTTGAAAGGGAAAATGTACTTAGGGTTCTCTCTAGAATGAGGTTTGAGGAATAGTTTGTAATCTTCAAGGTCTATGTCCATGCCCTTAAACCAATTTTGTCCATGACTTGGTATACTTGTTGCTAAAGAAATCACATATGCTGATAAATTGAACTCGACACCTACAATGATGGCCTTTCCCATATTGAAACTAGTGGAAAATAATATTTTTAACTGTAGATGATAGCCTTATTCCGTGATTTTCTCACAGAATCTCGAGCATCCAGTCCTCTCAAAGCATCTCTTGGAGAAAGGTTAGGCGTTGCCTTCTTGCAAGGTGGAAAGCTCAAATATGATGTGCACCCTCCTTTTTGTATTTTCTTCTCACTCTCCATAATATCTATGATAAGTATAAACCCTAGGTCTCTAGGATGTAGTGGGTATGTATAGTGAATCTGGAAAAACATAGGACAAGGATAGGGCAGGTTTAGAGGGTGAGATGAAGGATAATGAAGCCAAGATAAATTCCAAAAACAATTTGGAGGGAGGGTTGTATGTTAGCTTTAGATTATAAGTGGAATTTGGTGAAGTGGTTATGATGGAGGTGGCTAAATTAGGAAAACACAGGAATTTCCTGTTTTTCCAATGGAAAAGTAGTAAGAAATTAGGGTTTGGTGGAAATGATGCTTACGGAGGGTGTGGATGGTGGGGAATGATAGAGTATGGTCTGGGGAACATGTATTAGATTATTATATGGTAGGTTTAGCGTTTAATCCACTAAAATCACTTAATCATAGGAAAAAGTGAAAACGTAGTAGGAAAGGACGTAAGGAAGAAAATCAATACTGTGCTTTATAAATTGACTTAAGGAGGATACGAGGTCATAAATTCCTATTGAGGAAGCTTTAAAAACTCATGGAAATGATTCTAGAACTTGGATGAGTGATTTAGCAGAAAAATACCAAAAACGTAGCACTCTCCCATATGCGTTGCAGACCATTCCAGATGTGTAACACAACCTTCCAGATGGAGAAAATTCCTTGGTTTTATTCGAACACTTGATAGTTATGGGGAAATATGAAGATAAGAGAGGATATATAAAAATAATGAAAAGACAAAATGAGTTGAAAATTTTACCTTTTTCCTCTTTATGACATCTTGAAATGACCTTTTGTCTTTTAGTGAAACTAAAAATTTTGAGGATAGTTTTTCCTTTTTCGAACAATTTGACAATGAAACAAGTTTTGAAATAAGAAAAAATATCTTAATTTATTCCCATAACTATTATAACTCCCTTTAAATTTTTGATATGATGAAAATGAAGCCTTGTTCGCCCTTTTTGGTGACATATTTTGACTTTTCAGTGGCAAAACAAGGACACCTAGACAACAGACCTAGATGGAGATGGAGTAGTTGACCTAAGAATCTAAATGAAAATGAGTGATATGACCTCTAAGATGATGATGGACATGGATGGAATGAGGGGAGAACATTTATGACCTAGACCATATGCAGTGACCAAAATTTATTTAAAAACTTGTTTGAAAAGGCACAAATTTTGACCTAGGACTACTAGAAAATAAACTGAAAGAGCATGTTTTATCATTAAACATATTGACACTAACAATGATAATGAATGAGTTTTTTGATTTGTAGGTACTCGGAGGGGAATTTAATTTTGAGAAGATAGAATATCGCAAGCGTGCTGGCCAAACATTATTGTAAATACTGATGCGCTTCCCATCTAGGCGTTGCATGATTTCCATCAGGGATTTATGGAGGAATTGAAGGTGCACAAGTAGCTTGCCTTGATGGTCATCAATGAATTAAATCAAGACAATAAGCACATTTTTTATTACATGTAGAATGCAATACAATATCGCAATGAGGAAATGACACATAGACATCAACTGCAGGATATTATTACTAAATCTTATAGCGAGCTTCCTGGCCTCTAGATCCAAGCCAAGGCGAAACTAGAGGAAAAGATTCAGAATCTCACCACTATAGTTAAAGAGTCCAATACTAATATGGATAGGATTAAGTTTTAGTTTTAGATGTATATTCATGAGTTACAGCTGAAGTTGCAGCCAGCTACACCACCAGAAGTATGTGAGCATCATGAAGAAAACATGAAGGCGACCTTAGAGAGTATTTAAACCACAGTCAAGGATTGTGGAAATTTTTTTGAAGACGTCGTGGAAATATGGACCTCGTTGCAGGAGGATCCACATTTGCAGTAGATTAAAGTAGATATTTTAGACAAGATGAAATAATTTTATGAGATTAAGGTGAGACCACAGACACGAGTGCCTGCACAAGGGTTCACCTGTCTTCAAGAATGAAATTTTCTACAAAGTATGATGGAAAAGGTGCGGAGAAAGGAACAAAAAATATCATCAAAAACATGGCCTTGGGAATATGAGGCTATTCAAATATCATAGAAAGTGGATAGACCCCTTCAAGCCAACACCAATGTGTGCCCATAGCTGGGCATAGGCCAATGGTTTATATATGCAAACTCATGAAGGGTAAGGGGTCCATATGGATCTCCAATGTGGGGTTAGGCCAAAGGAAGTAAAAATTCCCAATCCAGAAGCTTTGACCATGCCAGAGACATTTTAACATAGTCATGGTCTCAAAATTAACCTGAGGACATAAGGGAGGATGAAGACATAAAAGTGGTACAAGGCACTCATCAAAAAGTGGGAATGAAGCAGTAAATTCATAGGAAATCTCGATAGAAAAATCCCAAGACTTGACTCTGTCCATGGGTGGAATGTTTAAGGAAGGTCGAGGAGATGCCCCCTGAGACAATTCAAGATTTATGTTTCGAAGCTCTACATGCTCCACATCATGGAGACTAGAGGCATGAAGAGGCATAATATCCATAATATTATCAATGGGTAGATCCATGACTACTGATTTGAATAGTCGATGAGGTTTTTCATTGAGGGAGTCATGTGGAAGAGGTAGATTGATGCCCCATGTGGGAAAAGTAACCTCATCATATTTCATATTATGACAGATTTTCTGACCACCATTGGGAGGTACTGATGGGACTACCAAAGAGGAATTATCTTCCACAACAGGTTGCAGAGGATGCTAACTAGTTTGATCAACTTCCCTATGATTAGGTGACCCCACCCAGGGATCAAGAGGTCTATGGGGTCTACAGGTGTCAGAAGAGATCATATGCATAGGAGCTTTTGAAGAGGATGATGAAGTAATGTCATTCGGTGATAATTGAGGAAAGACCCCAAAAAGAGATGATATTTTTAATAATCCCACAAAAACACTCTCATACTTACCAGGGTGATTTTTGAGAAGTGGGACTGAGTTCCCCATAGTTGAAATTTGGGTTGATGGCATGAAATAGTCAATTTGATGAATCGTAACATTCACAACTTGATGAGCAAAAAAAAGTACACAAAACACAGATGATACAACTGTGATTATGGCATAGAACCAACTATAGCGAAGGATAAATATATAGTCCAAAGGGGTGTCGACGGCTTCAACATCAACATAGAGAGCTTTCCCTCCTAACTCATAGGAGAAATTGGGAAGAACCCCCTTAGGTACAAAGTTGTTCCAATCAAAGGAACAAATACTAGTATTATATGTGGTGAGTTTTGGAGAGTCAAGAGCCTTCCAACATTATGGTGACATAACACAAATGGAAGAGCCTTCATCCACCAAATTTGGATGAATATTCTTGTGCAAAATACATACAATAACCTAAAAGTATATTTGGTGCAAAAGTTGAAAGTAATCCTTGTCAAGATTGAACGTGATGTGGATTGACTCAGAAGGATATACTCTACCAATTGTAGATAACAATGCCTTATTATGCTAGGGACAACTTTGCAAAACATCCAGGATAGACATGCCACAAGGAGCCTTCGAAAGGTCTTCAACAATATTATAATGTTGAGTAGCCCGGGAAAAGGGATTGTGTGTTGTCTTTTGGATGACACCCTTGAGGTGGAAATAAGAAGGTTTCACAGGCTTATCTAATGTGATAGGTGCAATGGAATTAGTCAGAGAAGACGAGTCCTTAGGAGAATAACTCGACTGAGAAACATCATACAACTTGGCTCGCATGGTCATATTAATGTCTTCTTTACACATGAAGACATATGAAATATTAGTGGGGTTGAGAAATGGCACCTCATTTCCCTCTTGCAGAGGTTAAGGAGGTTGTGAAACCATTTTTTCATGACGTTATGCTGGGAATGGATGAGTTAATACAGTAGGTTGTTGGGTATATTTTGGCGGTGCAAGGAGACTATGAACTTTATCCATTCGAGGGAATTCATGAGAAAATTTTTCATCTTGAAAATTTTTTCAAGGGAAATTTATCTTTGGATGATGCTCACGGTTGCTCTCTCCCTAATTCCAGGGATTTGTTTGAGATTCCTTAGAAGTTTAGTTTTTCTATTTATTCTTCTTATTATTCTTATTACCATAATTTTGTTGGTTTTTATTAGGTGTTCTGGACTTCCCCATAATAACATTGGTAGACTTCTCATAAGAATGTGATTTAGAAGAGACATACACACTTGTTGGGGCTTGTGATGCCACAATAAATTTCCCAAGATGAGAAACCAGTTGGCTCATGGAATCAGAAACAGACCCACTCACACCATTAGCATGTGGTCTAGGAGCAGGTTTTGGTGGGTCAATGGAAGGCCTAGGAGAATTAGGAAGAAATTCATATAGTGTGTCTGGTTTCAAGTAAATTATATTGAATTATTGGGCAGCTATAATAGCTTCCTCCTCAGTAACAACTCAAAACGTAGACACATCCTTGGCAATCATGGGTCTTAGAGATCGAATGAACCATTTGCGTAAAATATCATCAAAGCTTATTCCTAAACATACTCTTGAGAAGGCGCCACTCATGAATATGGTTAGAGATCAGGGTGCCATCGTCTTGTTTAAATTTTGACAAGAGTTTAGAATTGATATCATAGCTTTTGGGTAGTTGTATGTGTGTTAAGAAAGTATGAGCTAGAGATTCAAAATCATTGTAAGATCTGTTGAGCTCCAAGAATGTTCTTTCTTCCACCACATTCCACTCTATTTATTTCATCCATTATTAGTCCCAGGCTCAAATGATCAATGAAATTAGTTAACATTGCTTTAAGAATGAATATCATGGCTAACTTGCTATGTTTTTATGATTGTGTCATTGTAGTACTTTTTGAACTGAAACTAGCTACAGAATGCAGACATTCTATAGATAGTTTCCAATTCTGTAGCTAGCTTCATGTTTATACAGGTTCCGGATGTCATCTTGGAGAAAAGCACACATGGGTGTATTCCACGTCATGTCCTTATCATTTGTTGCCCTCCATGGAGATTGAACATAATTCTGTACGTGGTTAAGCACGTGGAAACTCAAACTAGGAGGTAGAATCCTAATAGGATAAGGACAATCCAGATTCTGTTACGTGGTCATGATCAGAGTCCTAGTTTAGTTTCTATTAGGAAAGACAATAATCCCCGTATTATCTCAAGTTATGTTATGTAAATTTTCTATAAATATGCTCGGAAAACCGAGAGACAAAGGTTAGATTTTGGATTAGATTTTATGGTTGACTGCTAGATCTTTGAAGTCCTTGAATACTCTATTTTGAGGTGATTCCTCTTTAATGAAAGAAGCAGCATTTCCTTGAACGCGTTGAGTCAATTTTGAGCTAGATTTCGTGCTACTCTGGTGGTAGAGGGCCCCTGCCTCCTGAGCGGCCTTGTTTATATAGTAGATAAGTATTTTAGTTTCGCTTTTATTTCAGCTTACGTTAATATTTGTTTATATTTACTATCACAGCCAAACTTACTCTAATCAACTCTTCCAAAATATCATTATGAAGAATAAGGCACAACTGTGATAGTGTAGGTTTAGTTGCATTTACTTTCGTTATTTATCACAGTTAAGACTTACTCTAATAAACTTTTCCAAAATATCATTATGATGGATAAGGCATAACTATGGTATTGTAGGTTTTAGTTGTTAAGTTTAAACCAAGTAGCATAGCCAATCTTACTCTTACAAAGCTCTTCCAAAATATCATAACAATGAGTAAGAAGTAACTGTGGTGTCTTGGACTTTAGTTGTATTTTCTTTCAGTCTTGTGTTTATGTTCAATTGCTTTGAATGATACAGCCATACTCATTCTCACAAACTCTTCCAAAACATCATTCATACTGAACGGGATGAACTGTAGAATTCCTTAGGTTAGTTGCATGATAACTTAGTTATAGCACTCCAGAGGTAGAATGCATGTGGTTCAGTTCTGTCATTTCATTTTTAGTTTGATAATGGCTTTTAATTTAACATTGTTCACTGTAGACTAGTAGTACCCTAGTTTAGTCTTAACTTAGCTCACTGTGTTAACATTCCAAGTGTAGTTGCCATCCATTCCATTTCAAATTGTATTAGTTGTTAAATTTAAACACCACAGTCTTCATTATTTACAAAAATTCTTTTGTTCCAAACTCATACTAACACATAATTATTTGGACAGAAGGTGGTATCAGTCTAAGGCCTGGAGTATTTTTGCAACCTTTTTACCATTTCACAAACAAGCCTTTTCTCAAAGACCATTCTAAAAATAAATCTATAACTTTTGTATGAGGCCTAGTGATGCTAAATTGAGTTGCAGAACAAAGTTAGAAGCTAGTTTAGAATAGAAATCTTATGGTGCTACAAATGTTCTTTTCCAAATATATTTTAATAGACCTTTAATCATGGATGAGATGTTGTAACATTGTAAGTTTATTGTTTGATTGTTTAGTTATGAGAATTTCATTTACACTTAGCTGCCCATTTCTCAAGCTCTTCCAAAACATCTTTAATGAATGAATTGGACAAGTTAAGCTCATGTTGTGATTTATTTTCTTGAAGTCATTATCAAGCTTTGTAATTTGCTAGTCATAGTTTAGGCTTTGTTTTGTTTCAGTATTTGTATTTTTCATTTGTCATCCATAGTTTAGGCTTCACTCTGTTTTTCAACCAGCATTTAGTTCTTTCCCTTGTGAACATAAAACCATAAAAAATCCAAAAACATCATAAAACACTAGACACAACGTAGTGAGAAACAATTACCTAGGCACATATAGTGCACCACACTTCAGTAGTTTACCAACCCTGGTTGACAATTAATGAACTCAATTTAGGAGACTAGGTTGAGCACAAACATTTTGGCACCATTTCCGGGGAAATGTAACTAGGTAGCTTTGTTTCTTAGCTCCAAAAAAAAAAAAAAAAATTATATGCGTAGAGAGAGAGATTCAAGGGGTAGATTCATAAGAAGTAGCAGCAGAAGCTTGATCCCTAGAACACCACTTGTTTCATCTATACCAAGAGCTAGTACACCTCCAACTCAGACCCATAATCCATCCTTTACTGATCCTAGACTCCCAGAGGACTTAAGATCATATATTGCATTAGAAAGACCTCCCATTTCATCCACTGAACCTGCCTTAGAAGAGGTTTCAAGGAGCTCTGTTAGAGACACAAACTTTTCCACTTCCTCAGAAGAATCAACTATGGCAGAAGAAGAGGGAGGAGGATTCTTTAATGGAGAACACACATTATTTGGAGGAGGTAGAGGTAGAGGTAGAGGAGAAGGAGGTAGAGGTGTAGAAGGTGAAGGAGGTAGAGGAAGAGGTAGAAGAGAGATGGGAAGCTCTTTTGGGTTTCCTATAGTAGATGAAGAAACCAATACAACCATGAAAAAAATTTCACCCTCTGTCCTTCCAAACTTCTATGGACTTAAAACTAAAGATCCTGAAACCTTCCTATTTGAATTTGAAGTCCTATGTAGAACTTATGACTACTTACAAGATGCTCAAAAACTTAAACTATTTCCTTCAACATTGAAAGGAGAAACATTGAAGTGGTTTATGAGTTTGATCAATAGTTCTATTAGGACATGGGAAGACATGAAACAAGAATTTCTAGAGAGGTATTTGGATTATTGTATGCGAGTCAATCATAAGGAGGAAGTGTTTAAGATGTTACAAAAAGAAGATGAAAACTTGGAAGATTTGTTGGAGAGATTTCATTACAACATCAAAAGAGCAAAAATGGAAAACTTAGATCAATACACCTTAAAAGCTCTCTTGTTGAAAACAATTAGGGATGAATGGTTGGATATCCTTAACATGATGGGAAAAGGGGATATATCTCAGCTCACATTACCTGAAATAGCTGAGTTATGTATCAACCTTTCAAGAGGGAAATCTAAAACTATAAAAGGCCCAAGAGACCCTGCTCTTGCAAGGGTAAGTAAGTCTTCTTCTGGGACAGTAAGTAGGGCAGAGATAGGGCATATGCTTGATGAATTCAAATCTGATATCTTAGGGAGTCTTAGTGAACAAATAGACACCCTTAAGTTACAAAACAAGCAAAAAGCTGAATCTAATGCTTTAGCAATGTTTTGTCCCAGATGTAGAAAGAAGCATGCCTTAAGAGAGTGTCCTTTGGATGCAAAAGTTGTAGAGACCTGTGTCATTTGTTCAAAAAAACATGAGACCAAGAGTTGTCCTTCACTTCCTTGTCTTAAAGCTGTATTTCAAGAAGAAATTCCTACAAGTGCCACAGAATCTCTCAATTTTGTCTCTAGAAGGCCTTAGCAAGGACCCCAAACACAAGGATTTCATGATCAAATGTATAATCAACCTCCATCAAATTTGAATTCTTGGTAGCAACCTTGGCCCCAATTTCAAAATCAATCTCAAGCTTGGGCACAAGGGGCACAAAATCCCTATGGAAGATACTCTCAGTACTATCAGTATCCACCATCCTATCCACCCTATCCACATTTTCCTCAAAAAACAAAATCCTCAACAAAATCCTCAAAATTTACAACATCAAAATCAACCACTTCCATTACCATTTCCTCAAAAATCAAATCAGTTGCCTGCTCAACCCATACCAAACCCCAACAATAAAAATCCTCAGAATACATATATGATAGAAGGCCAACAGTTTCCAACTTATTTAATTACTCCTCTAGACCTTAGTAATGTTCAACTTAGGTCTAGAAGAATACTTGAACAAAGGAAACCTTCTATGATTATACAAGAACAAGACAACTCTGAGGAAGATTCTCTACAAGAAAATAAAAGTCTTGAAGAAGACACATCTTTTCAGGACCCAAACATTGAAAAAAAAAAAAAAAAAGAACCAATAATTTCAACTCCTGTATTAGAGCAGCCATCAACATCCACTCCGACACCTCCCTTTCCAGAAAGATTACAAATTGATAGAGGTGTAGAAAAATAAATTATGGTGCCTAATTATGATTTCCTAGATGAGCTCAGAAATGTTTGCATTAAGATTCCATTATTACAAGCCATCAAGGAAATCCCAATTTTAGCAAAGACAATAAAGGAGTTGAGCATGAAGAAAACAAGAAAAAGAATAAGGGAGATAAAGAAAATTCAACTGGCAGGAAAAATAGCAGACATTATGATGGGTAAGATTTCTATTCCAAAGTATCTAGACCCAGGAAATCCAGTTGTCAAAATTCACATCAATGGAATTGAGATCCAAAACACACTCATTGATTTAGGAGCAGCAATCAATATCATGAGTAGAGAAATCATGGATAAACTAAAACTTCCTAATCTTCTCTTTACACCCACATTATTACAATTAGCAGACAGATCTGTGATTAAACTTGATGGGGTAATAGAAGACATTCCAGTGTCCCTAGATTCTTGGGAGTACCCTGTGAATTTCATGATCCTAACTCCTAAGAATAATCTAGGAGGACACCCTATTATATTAGGAAGACTTTGGTTAGCTATAGCTGATGCTTTCATTAGTTGTTGATCCGGTGATATGTACATCTCTGATGGTAGTTCAACTAAGAAATTCACTTTGTATCCTCTAGCAAGGACAATTACAGATTTAGATGATACTCAATGGATAGAGGATGAAGAAGACTTACAACCTCTCTTCACAATTTCAGAAATTAGTGAAGATAGTCAAATTCTGAATACTTTAGAAAAATTTGAATCCTCTTCGGAATATAAACATGAACCATTTCAAGAAGAATCCAACATTGAGTTTTTGTCATCAAGACATATGTCTCTTCATTCTATGGATAAATTTGGCAGCTCTACAAATGAGATATTTCCAGGCAAATCTTTAAACATAAACAAGAACCTAGAAAAATCTCAACAAGAAGAGTTAGTCAAGATATTACAGAGACATTCTTCTACATATGCATGGGAGTACACTGATATGAAAGGGATAAGTCCTAAGACTTGCACTCATCACATCTATATAGAGGAAAATTGTAAACCAATCAGGCAACCTCAAAGAAGGATGAATCCAAATCTTAGGGAGATTGTTAAAGAGGAATTGCAAAAATTGTTGAATGTCAATTTCATTTATCCTATTTCAGATAGTCAATGGGTTTCTCCTTTGGTAATTGTGCCAAAGAAAAATGGTAAATGGAGGGTATTTATTGACTACCGAGAATTGAATAAAGCTACTCTTAAAGGTCATTTTCCCTTACCTTTCATAGATCAAGTGTTAGATACATTAGCTGGAAAAAAATACTTCTCATTTTTAGATGGGTTTAGTGGTTATAATCAAATTCAAGTAGCACTTGAGGACCAAGACAAAACCACATTTACCTGTCCTTGGGGTACTTATGCTTATCGAGTATTTCCATTTGGATTATGCAATGCACTTGCAACATTCCAAAGGGCAGTATTAGGAATTTTTTCAGATCTAATACATGATTGTGTAGAGGTATATATGGATGATTTCACAGTTTATGGAAACACATTTGAAGAGGCTTTAGCAAAATTGGAAAAAGTTTTAAAGAGATGTCAAGAAGCAAATATTTCACTTAGTCATGAGAAATGTTTCATGATTCTTACTGAAGGTATTGTTTTGGGGCATCATATTTCAGGGGATGGGATTAGAGTTGATGAGTCAAAAGTTGAAGTCATCTCTAACTTATCTATTCCAAGTTGTCAAAAAGATGTTAGGAGTTTTCTAGGATTTATAGGATATTATCGAAGGTTTATAGAAAACTTCACCAAGATAGCATCTCCACTCTTCAAATTACTTACCAAAGACTGTGAATTCAAATGGAATTCTGATTGCCAGTTAGCCTTTGAGACCCTGAAAACAAAAATTTCTAAAGCACCTATTTTAAGGGGACCTAACTGGAAGTTACCTTTTCATATTTCAACAGATGCCTCAGATACAGCTCTAGGAGCAGTATTGGGACAAAAAGACCTGATTCCTTATGCCATCTACTATACCAATAAAAATTTGACTCCTTTAGAGTTAAACTATACTGTAACTGAAAAAGAGTTTTTAGTTGTTGTTCATGCCATAAACAAATTCAGACACTATATAACAGGCTATGAAACTTTTGTTCACATTGATCATTCTGCAATTAGATACTTAATGAACAAATCAATTACTAATGGCAGAGTCATAAGATGGTTATTGCTTTTACAAGAATTCAACATTACCATTCTAGATAGCCCTGGAAAACAAAACACAGTAGCTGATTTCCTATCTAGACTCCAAAACATCAAAGATGACACTCCAGTTGAAGATCAATTTCCTGATGAATATCTTTTTGCAATTTCTACTCAAACTCCTTGGTTTGCTGACATTGTTAATTATTTAGTTTCAGGAAAATTTCCTTCAATAATGAATGCAAGAGATAAAAGAAAAATCATTTATGACAGTGCAAAATATTCATGGGTTGCT
The DNA here is from genome assembly GCA_034641835.2 of Pinus albicaulis. Classification (NCBI taxonomy): domain Eukaryota; kingdom Viridiplantae; phylum Streptophyta; class Pinopsida; order Pinales; family Pinaceae; genus Pinus; species Pinus albicaulis. The sequence continues at coordinate 538,861,799 of CM076574.1, read as the reverse complement.
AATGAGTTGTACAAGACAGGTCTAGATTTGATCATTAGGAGATGTGTTCGGGAAGATGAGATGCCTGAGATTCTCAAAGCATGTCATGATGAACCTTGTGGCGGACACTTTGCTGATAAGAGGACAGCCTATAAGATCCTCCATTTAGGATATTATTGGTCATCCTTGTTTAAATATGCTAAAGAGTATGTCAAAAGGTGTGACAGTTGCCAAAGGGTAGGGAAACCTTCTCCTTCAGGTGAGATGCCATTACAACCTCAGTTACACATTGAACCTTTTGAAAAATGGGCTTTGGATTTTGTAGGACCTATTAGTCCTCCATCAAGACAAAAGAAATATATATTATTTTGCACTGATTATGTTACCAAATGGGTAGATGCCAAGCCATTACTTTCTGCTACTGAAGCATCTGTAGTTAATTTTCTTTTTGAGGATATTTTTACTCGTTTTGGTGTCCCAAGGGAAATTTTTACAGATCAAGGAGCTCAATTCACATCAAGGCTAGTGGAACAAATGATGGAGAGGTACAAAATCAAACACAGAAAATCTACTCCCTATCATCCACAAGCAAATGGTCAAGTGGAATCTACTAATAAGGTTATTGAAGGGATCCTAACAAAGACTGTCCATTTACATAGAAAAGATTGGGTAGATAGGCTTCCTGAAGCCTTGTGGGCCTATAGAACTACATGGAGAAGCACAACAAACAATACTCCTTATGAACTTGTTTATGGAAAGAAAGTTTTGTTTCCCATAGAGATCCATATTCAAACTTTCAAAATGGCAGTTCAGCTAGGACTTGATCTATCAGAGGCACAAAAGCATAGATTGGAGCAGATTAATGAATTGGATGAGATCAGACAAGATGCAGCTCAAAAAACCAGTATAGTCCAACAGCAGAGGGCTAGATGGCATGACAAGTACATCAAGGAAAAGAAGTTCAAAGAAGGTGACTAGGCTCTCTTGTTTGATTCAAAGTTCAAGGATTTCCAAGGTAAATTTCAAACACATTGGCTTGGGCCTTATGAAATTGTGAGAATTTTTGACAATGGAGCAGTAAAAATCAGGACAATAGATGAAGAAGAGGTTACTTTTCTTGTGAATGGTCATAGATTGAAGTTGTATCACAAACCACTCTCAAGAGAAGAATTTGTCAAGAAGTTTTAGGAAAACAGTGATGTGAAGTTAATGAAGAATAATCTTTCTTCTTCATCAACTTAATTGAATTTTCTAAAGTCATTTTATTATTGAAAAAAAAAAAAAAGTATAGACATGAAAACCAATCACTGATTGGCATGTTTATACAGAAAAGAGGGAGTGAAAATCAGAATCTTTTTGACACTCTAACTTTTCCATTTTGTTTTTTTTCTCTGCAAGCAGCTGTTACAAAATCATAAGTTCAGATCCATTTCACTTATGATCCATCTCATTTCATTTCATTCCATTTACTCATTCATCCATATTCCATCTCATTCATTCATTCATACTTTGCTTCATTCCATATTTCATTCATCTCATTCCACACTTCATCCACCTCATTTCCATTCCAGAATTTAAAATTTGATGTTTTTCTGCAATTGAATAATACACAACAGAAAATTGCAGGGTACTTTTCCACTCCATTTCATAAATTGTAATCCATCCCACTCTATCATTCACTTCATACATATCCCATTATACCATATTTCATCATTCATCTTCATTCATTCCATACAACATTCCATTTACATTCCAAACCACTCCATTCCATGATTCAAGTTCTCTACAGGTACATTCTGCAATCAAACAGACATTCTGTAGCTAATCAGACTTTCTGCAGCTAATCAGACTTTCTGCAGCCAGACAGATATTCTGCAGCTACAGAACCTGAAGACACTGACCAACAATTATTTGATTTGCAACAAAATGATCCTGCACATCCATGAACAAGTCAAGATCAAGAAGGTTATGAAGACTCAAAAAATTAATGATTTTCAGGGAAAACAAAGCATATGAAGATCACAAGAAAATCAAAGCAAAGGCAAAGGTATGAAGTAATTATAATGCCACATCATGAAAAATTTTAGTATAGTTTAGCTATGAATAATTCGAAAAGTTGTTTTGATTAATTTTATTGATCATGCCGAATAAACCTTCCGCAAAACTTTGGATAAAAATCCTTCTATTTCACCATTCCAAAACCCATATCCGATCATCATTTAAAAAAAAAAATTAAATGGTTAAAGTGCTGAAGTGATTGAGTTAATCACGTCACTAAGAATTTAATGATGATTTTTGAAATATCTCCGCGGTATTCTCACTCATTGATTCGTTTTCTTCACCTCACCTCATTAATTCATTCCGTAACCATTCCTTATCACTCCTTTCCGCAGCCGACTCTTAACCATTTCATTCTGTAAAACAGAGGTATCTCTGTAACAACCGTTGTCACCGTGAAACAGAGGAAACATTTGGGGAGAAAAAACAGCTTGTTAATGGCCATTCTCACCGTGAGAAAAAGGCTGGTGAATTGAAGATTGAAGAAGAGTTATGGGCCTCATCATGAGAATAGAACCGGTTGGCACTAAATATTTAGAAGGCTATCCCCAAATCCGAGAAATGTTGCAACAAGCAGGATGGCTGCAATTCCTTGAAAAATTTAGTGGCTCCCACAAAGAGGTTACTAAAACGTTTGCAAGGTCATTCAAAGGATCCGAGGTTGAAATTGGAGATATTAAACTCACTATCACAGAGGCTTTTATTGCAGAAGCAACAGGACTGCTTAGACAAGGAGAAAGGTGGTTTAAGAACAGAGAATTCCATAACGAATCATGGAAGCAGATACTCAAGTCACCAGGTATGGATGTCACTATGTTTAAAAAGGGTATCCCTAGTTCTGCATTAAAGAAAAAATGGAGAAACATGTTGCTTATCCTACAAAAATTCATCACTTGTGAAGGTAGATATGGTACTTTCTATGTTTACCATATTAGGTTGATAATGCATTTCCTAGAAGAAGAACTTAATTTTCCCTATTTCTTGCTTCAAAGTTTAAAGAAAATGGCTTCAAGTGTCCAAAAGAGAATTCAATTTCTGGAGACAACCTTATACCACCATGGTTTAGTCAAGATTTTGATTGAACATCATTTGAGAAAAGTAGGGGATAATTGGGATAACTTCTTGGTGAGAAATCACTTTGAGGAACCAAAGGAACCTTCACCTGAACATCAACCTACAAAAAGAAGCAGAAGATGGAGATCCTCCAAAACTGAAACTGATAAGGCAATACAAGAAAGTAGTGAAGAAATGATCTCTCAAAAATTAGTTCAGATTAAGAAGCAGCTTGAGAAAAAGAGAATCATAAGAAGAGTTGCCAGAGAAAAAGGAGAAGGACCATCTCAACCGAGGAGGAGCCAAAGACTGAGGGGCATACAAAGGAAAAAAGAAGTTAAACAAACTGGGGTTATAAACATAGAAGACGAAGAAACACCTACTGAGGAGGATTTTGATGAAGAAGTTCTAGAAATTGATCCTGCATAGCAAGAAATTTACAACTATGTTGAAAAATTGGAGAAAAAATCTTCAGAGAGTAGGGAAAGAACCCCTAGTCCTCCACTGTCCGAAATAGATGTGCTAAGAAGAGATAGGTACGAGCTGGAAATACTTAATAGATATATCAAGACTAAAAATGATATTCTGAGAGAGCAAGTTAAACTAAAAACCAGCATGAACTCAACGTTGTCTCTACAAATGGACAAAGTGGAAAAGGCCAATGAAAAGTTGAAAAAGAGGAAAAAAAAGTTAATCAGGGCACTTACCAATTTAAGGTTCAAGTTAGTCATCAGGAAGCCTAGAAGGCCTTTAAATACCAGACAAAGAAGAAGAAGAGGATTGGATGTTCTTGCAGAAGTCTCTGAGTTCATGGAATAGTTGCATGAGGACATGCAAGAATCTAGCAGTGGGGGTATGTTGAGCTCCAAGAATGTTCTTTCTTCCACCACATTCCACTCCATTTCTTTCATCCATTATTAATCCCAGGCTCAAATGATCAATGAAATTAATTAAAATTGCTTTAATAATGAATATCGTGGCTAGCTTGCTATGTTTTTATGATTGTGTCATTGTAGTACTTTTTGAGCTAAAACTAGCTACAGAATGCAGACATTCTGTAGCTAGTTGCCAATTCTGTAGCTAGCTTCATGTTTATACAGGTTTCGGATGTCATCTTGGAGAAAAGCACACATGGGTGTATTCCACATCATGTCCTCATCATTTGTTGCCCTCCATGGTGATTGAACAGAATTCTGTATGTGGTTAAGCACGTGGAAACTCAAACCAGGAGGTAGACTCCTAACAGGATAAGGACAGTCCAGATTCTTTTACGTGGTCATGATCAGAGTCCTAGTTTATTTTCTATTAGGAAAGACAATAATCCCCATATTATCTCAAGTTCTGTTATGTAAATTTTCTATAAATATGCTCGGGAAACCGAGAGACAAAGGTTAGATTTTGGATTAGATTTTATGGTTGACTGCTAGATCTTTGAAGTCTGTGAATACTCTGTTTTGAGGTGATTCCTCTTTAATGAAAGAAGCAGCGTTTCCTTGAACGCGTTGAGTCAATTTTGAGCTAGATTTCATGCTACTCTGGTGGTAGAGGGCCCCTGCCTCCTGAGCGGCCTTGTTTATATAGTAGATAAATATTTTAGTTTCGCTTTTATTTCAGCTTATGTTCATATTTGTTTATATTTACTATCACAGCCAAACTTACTCTAATCAACTCTTCCAAAATATCATTATGAAGAATAAGGCACAACTGTGATAGTGTAGGTTTAGTTGCATTTACTTTCGTTAGTTATCACAGTTAAAACTTACTCTAATAAACTTTTCCAAAATATCATTATGATGAATAAGGTATAACTGTGGTATTGCTAGTTTACACTAAGTGGCATAGCCAATCTTACTCTTACAAAGCCCTTCCAAGATATTATAACAATGAGTAAGAGATAGCTGTGGTGTCTTATATTTTAGTTGTATTTTCTTTCAACCTTGTGTTTATGTTCAAATTACACTGAATGATACAACCATACTTATTCTCACAAACTCTTCCAAAAAATCATTCATACTGAACGAGATGGACTGTAGAATTCCTTAGGTTAGTTGCATGATAACTTAGTTATAGCACTCCATAGGTAGAATGCATGTGGTTCAGTTCTGTCATTTCATTTTCAGTTTGATAATGGCTTTTAATTTAACACTGTTTACTGTAGACTAGAAGTACCCTATTTTAGTCTTAACTTAGTTCACTGTGTTAACATTCCAGTGTAGTTTCCATCCATTCCATTTCAAATTGTATTAGTTGTTAAATTTAAACACCACAGTCTTCATTATTTACAAAACTTCTTTTGGTCCAAACTCATACTAACACATAATTATCTGGACAGAAGGTAGTATCAGTTTAAGGCCTGGAGTACTTTTGCAACCTTTTTACCATTTCACAAATAAGCCTTTTCTCAAAGACCATTTTAAAAAGAAATCTATAACTTTTGTATGAGGCCTAGTGATGCCAAATTGAGTTGCAAAACAAAGTTAGAAGCTAGTCTAGAATAGAAATCTTATGGTGCTACAAATGTTCTTTTCCAGATATATTTTAATAGACCTTTAATCATGGATGAGATGTTGTAACATTGTAAGTTGATTGTTTGATTTTTTAGTTAGGAGAATTTCATTTACACTTAGTTTCCCATTTCTCAAGCTCTTCCAAAACATCTTTAATGAATGAATTGGACAAGTTAAGCTCATGTTGTGATTTATTTCCTTGAAGTCATTATTAAGCTTTGTAGTTTGCTAGCCATAGTTTTAGGCTTTGTTTTGTTTCAGTATTTGCATTTGTCATTTGTCATCCATAATTTAGGCTTCACTCTGTTTTTTTTTAACCAGTAGCTTCTTTCCACCAGCATTTAGTTCCTTCTCTTGTGAACATAAAACCATAAAGAAAATCCAAAAACATCATAAAACACTAGACACAACGTAGTGGGAAACAATTACCTAGGCACATATAGTGCACCACACTTCAGCAGTTTACCAACCCTGGTTGACAATTAATGAACTCAATTTAGGAGACTAGGTTGAGCACAAACATATTGTAAAAGGATCTAAAGGATTAATGGAAGCAGAAGGTTGTTGGAATATCTGAATTTGTTAATGTGTCTCTATGCTATCTATTAAGTTATGCATGATTCTATGTTTAGCTCCGAATGTAACTGTGTTAAGTTATTATGTTGTGTTGAAAATTGATGTGAATCTATCTGTTATACTAGATGCGATAGTTTCTTTATTGTCCTGTATCTGTTATTTACTGTGATTATAAGTGGTATTGCACACGTGGATGTGAAGGGACTGATAGATCTAGGTTCTATAATAAGCGATCTGATATTTGTGAAGTCAAATGTAGCTCTACCTGAATTACCTACCCTCTCCTAGGGTGCAGAAACCTAGTTCCAGCACCCTCCCATACTGCTTCAAGTGATACTTTGGCCTGTGCAAGCAGGTAATTTCCGAAAGGGCCATTAGTATAAGGGTTTTTTGGCAAACCTTAACCTCCGAACCTGGGTCAGGACTCCTCAAGCCAATAGTTGGTCTGACAGTATTTGCCACTTCGTGTCATACTCTCGTCTAGATCGAAGGTCATTCATTCGTTGTGGCTACATAGAATACTCTTTTCGCACAGTAATATCTTAATCAAAAATTGTAAGGTCTTCAGAAACTTACCCCGCAATCCCTTGAAGAATCTTCGCTCTACTTTAGAGTATGAGATGAATTAGTCGATGAATAATTCTATCACAAACCCTCCTAGTAGATTGTCCACCTAGTGGTCCACCATGCGAGTGATGGTGTTATCAGCCTTTTCTAATTGCTGGATCAATTCTGGGGTCTACTGTGCGACTTTCTTGTCCTTCCAACACTTTTGAAATTTTACCAACCTTGCGAGCCACTCATGGAGCTTGATTACAATTGTTACAAAGAAGGTCTCATATATCTATGTGAAAATATACTTATTCTTGCACTCTTTGGTGGTCAACCTCTTACTGTAGTTTTTTTTTACTATGAATTCCTAAACTTGTTGTTCAAACCATTCATCAATCTCTTTTCTTTCACGTTTCCAATACAACCTTGGCATTACCCAATGCCTCTCTCAAAATGCTCCCAGTTATGAAAACGGAACCAATTTTTGGCTTGAGGGGTCGCTACCCAGGTTCAGAGGTTAAGGTTTTCCAACCAACCCCTATACTACTGGCCCTTTTGACAGTGACCTGCTTGTGCAGGCTAAAGTATCACTCGAAGCAGTATCGGAGGGTGCTAGAACCAGATTTTCGCACCCTGGGAGAGGGTAGGTAAGTCAAGTAGAAATGTGTTCGACTTCACAATTACCAGATCATATATCATAGAACCTAGATCTATAGATCCCTTCGCATCCATGTGTGCAATACCAGTTATAATCACAGAGAACGACATATACAGAAAAATAATGCGACTATCACAGATATTCTTGCATAAAGTATAACAAATATATTTAGATAAAATTTCAATTTAGCATAAGCAAATAACACAGTTACTTTTGGAGCTTAACACATCATCATGCATAACATAACATATATCATAGATTCGCATTCACAGATTCAGATATTCCAACAACCTTCCACTTTCATTAATCCTTCAAATCCTTTTACAATACCCAAAACCCAACCTTTGCACACAGCAGGCCTGAGGATCTTCGCGCACATATCCAACATGATTCCTTTCCCCAATTACCCAAATAGATATACTATCGTAATTCGCACCAATCTGAATTCATGTTATCTATTGACTCAAAATGTGCTTCTATTTATAACGATCTAGCCTAATCTTTCCTGTTGTCCGCAAACCATGGTTTGCAGATTCTAGGTCTACCCTTTGACCCATTATAATGCTTTTGGGGCTTTGACCCACCCTAAAACCCTTGTGCTGGACTAAAATATGCCAAAAATATACAAAAATACTCAAAATTGTCCCAATTCGGAGCCTTTGGAGGACCCTATCCCAATAGAGAGTATCAATGTGAAGGCTTCTTAAGCTCCTCAAGCACAGTCATAGGTCTACAAAATGATCATAAAAAGGAAATTAGGGAACCTAATGTTAAAGATCAAATAAGAAATCAAATGGATCATAAGTTCTACTATTGAATCATTTAAGGTGCAAAACTCCAAAGGAAGTATAAGATAACAAAACACTGTATTATGGCACCTGCAATAAACAGAAGTGGCCGAAGGAAAAAAGGTGTGTTTGGAAAAATCCAACAAAAGTCACTTTTTTGCTTAAATCACCTCCTGTACAAGAGAAAAAGAAATATGAGCGAAAGTAAAAAGACCAAAAGGAAAACATTAGTCAAGGTGGGCTTTTTTTTTAAATTTTTCAAGAGTATAAAAACATCACAAGTTTCATCACTCAACACCATTTCTTCGTATGCAAAAAAGAATGGAAGGATTTTAGGGTTTTCGGAGTTTTCTGGAAAGTGTTCGAGAAAAAACCTATGCGATGCATTCCTGAAAGGCTGCGCTATGCGCCTATGCATGCTGCGTGTGTATTTTTCAATGGGGCGCTACGCGCCTGTGTAATAGCACTGCACACATGGCCATAGCCCGACCCGACCATGTGCACAACTACCTGATGCTGTACTCCTGCGCGTTCAATCTTCGCCCAGAGGACCTAAGACCCAACTGCGCTACGCACCCAGGCGTGCGTAGGTTACCTGAAACCTCATGCAAAGGGTGCCTGATACTACACCGCGCTACGCACAGGCATCTCTCAACGCCCGACCTGACACCTCGTATAGAGGCTGCCTCAACTGAAAGTCTACGGTGCGCTCTTTTCCATTCAGGGCTGCCGAGGAGGACCCGACTATTAGTTCAGGCCTTGCCCATGCTATGCTCATGCATTATGTTCAGAGCAAACCCGAAAGGATGTGAAGAAGCCACCCGACTAGCCCGTGCTGCACTCCTGTGTATCTTTTCTTCAGTTGTGAGGTTTTTGAGAGGTATTTAGACAATTTCCACCTTTTCATATTGTCTAAAGGTAGAATTATAAGGAAATGTGAAGGCTAAACTTAAAGAAAGAGGAAAAAACCCTAAATGAAGAAAGGTTAGGTCTCCATGTTTGTAAGCATTGCTGATTGAAAATCACCCATCCATCTACACACTAAGAATACATTGAGGCCAAAAGTTTCCTTCTTCACTCCTATTTTCCCCTCCAAATTTGTAGATCATTTCCTTCCTCATTAAACTCTCATTTTCCCTCTCCATATCATCTCCCAAGCAGATTAGGGTTTTGTTTTCAAAGGTAAGAATAAATGGCAAAATGCCTAGATAAGCCAGTGTTGACAGTGGCGAGAGGGGCCAAGTGCTTATAAAACAATAGAGGAAGGGTGGGAAAGCAAATAGGTTTACGCCTGTAAACACTAAATAATTGACAGCCTCTCCTACTATAGTTTCATATTTCCAAGAGGTAGGATGCTATGACTTCTGTCAAAAGGTAGAGAAAGTCCAAAGTCAACTCAATTGACCAAACTTTTTGTCCATAACCTCCATGACCACCAAGTACATCTAGCTGTAGTGAATTTTGAGATGACTACCAATGCAATCTCTATGGTCACTGGAATACCTTGCATGGGAGAAAATTTGTTCAAAAAGGTGTATATGGACCTAAGCCATTATCAGCCCTTCTTAAAACCAAGTTGCCAAGATGATTGCAAAACTATTTTCCCCTTTTCTCATTTTTTGGACAGATATGCACCTTTAATGAAAATCATTATGAAATACTTCACTTGTGAGGGTAGATTTTCTAGATTGTACTCTTACAACATAAGACTGCTCATGCATTTCACTAGGGTCAAAATTCTACATTTTCCCTACTACCTTTATAAAAGTATCGATAAAATTTCATCCATTGTGCAAAGGAGACATCCTTCACAACAAATTCAAAGTCTTTTCCACCATTCCCTCATCAAAATTATTGTCTTACACTAATTAGAGCAATAAGACATCCCATGGGAAGTTTTCATCACTTATGGTTTTTTCACAAATACACAGCCTCTTCCTCTGAAAATTTGACCCTCATCATCCAATCTACATTCCTCCACTCCTCCATCAACCCCCACTAACCATGATTCATTCTCTTCCCATGAATCTTCTCCCCAAAAAAACCTCCCTCTTTTACCTTCTCATAAAAACTAGAGCATGAATAAAGCAGTGAAAAAGAGGAAGAAAGCAGTGGCAAAGGGGAAGAAAGCAGTGAAAAAGAGGAACATGGTAGTTAAGAATAAAGTGTTGATGAAGAATAAAGTAGTGACAAAGGAAGCGAACCAAAAAGTGAAGAAGAAGACAAAGGTAGTGAGCTAGATGAAGATGAAGAAACCAATGACAATCTAGGGACAGAGGTAGATTTTGATGAGAAAAATAGTGAAGGTAACGAAGGAAACAATGAGCCCAATAGTAGTGATAAAAGGAGCAGTGACAAAGATGAAAATAGCAGTCAAGAAGAGATAGAGTTTGAAGGAAATTGCAATGGGAAAAACAGTGAATACAATGAGCCAAATATTTAGGGAGAAACAGATGAAGAACAAACCAAGACAAGTGATAGTCATGAAGAAGAAAATGACAGTCAAAATTAAGGAGAAACTAATGAAGGTGCCTCAGATAGTGACCCCACATAAAATACAAACAATGATACATAGATTGAAGATGATGGAAAAATAGAGGTAGATTATGAAGACAAAGATAGTAGCGAAGAAAAGGCAGATGAAAGCAATGATAATGAGGAGTCCAATTATGAAAACAATGAATATGTAGAGACAGAGGCAGAGTTTGAAAGTGAAGAAAGTTGGCCAAATAACAGATACATTGGGCCAAATAGTGAAGGGGCTAATGATAGTCATAATGAATAAAAAATAATGACTGATAGCCCTAACAAAAGTGACAGCAATGATCCCATGAACTCAAAGGGAAGCCAAGAGGATGAAAATGCACCAGGCAGTGATGAGGACACCTCTAACCATGACAACAAAGAAAATGACAATGTAAACGATAATGTGGCAAACATGGAAGATGAAAATGCACAACATATGGAGGAAGATGACAATGGTGAAGATCAAGGTAGTGATACTAGCATGGGAGAAAATTAAAGTTCCTCTCAAGAAGGCAGTCAAGAACAAAAAGAAGAAAACACACATGTAGGGGTCATTACTAAGGAGAAAAGAACTCTTAATGTCACCAATGATGGAGATATCCAGATGAAACTTATTACACCTTTCCCTCTTACCTATCAAATAGGATATAGGCATGTGATTTTTGCCTCCAAAGGGCAAGGCGCCATGCCATCCTCCTCAACTCAGAAGATTGACAAAGGTAAGCAAAAAGAGGAAGAAGACGAGGAAGATCATGAAAAAGAAAGATAGTTTGAACTTATTCACATAAACAGTGATGATGAGAATGAACATAAGAATTTCAAACACCCTCCTCCTAGAAAGGAATGCACAAATCAAGGACTTGGAAGATGAATTAGAAAGAGAAAAAGATGTCATTCACTACTATCAAATGCAAAACAAGAAAATGAGTGCCCAATAGACCATCCATGAAACAATAACACTCAATTATTGGAAAGAGGCTCAAAGGGCACAGGTGAAGTTGGAAGAGTTCATGGGCACTTATGAGGAGAGTAGTGATGAGGAAGGTCAAACTAGAAGGGGACCTAGAAATATGGGTCTAAGGAAAGCATTGGCAAAGTAGAGGGAAGAAGAATTAGCCCAAGGAGAACAAATTTCTCTCCATGAACTCCTTGCAAGGGAAATTGAACATGATAGGGAATCATGGATTGAGAGGGATAACATACACCTTGAGGCCAATATAGAGAAGTAAAATAAAGACTTGAATTTACAAAGAATAATGACCAAGAATTATGCCCAAAGAAATCAATTTGCAAGGGCAAAACTCAAAAAGGCCCAAATTCAGATCCAAGCACTAAAAAAGGAAAAGAGCCAAGATAACCTTAGTATTTTGGCTCAATTTTCTCTACAGGTTTCCAAGACCCATGAGGCATACCTCCACCAAATTTGGAAGAATTTTCACAAGTTTTTGTTTATTGCAAAATTTTGAGGCTAGGAGCATAGCACACCTGATGCTACACTCCTTTTCAGAGCATCTTAAGGAGGAAAGGCTTGTAGTTTTGGGTTCCTCATCACTCATATAACATGATAAAAAAGTTTCAAATCAATTGGAGTTGTTTTCATCCACCAAAAGGATTAAAAAACACTCACTTTTTCATCATTCTGCCTACTTTTCAGGACATGTGTTGTGCTCCTATCAGTCTTGGAATTTTCAGTTTTTGGACATTTTTTAGAGGTCATATTGGAGAACCAAGGGTATATCTGAAAATTCGACTTCAACGAATTTCCAATGAGCCATCTCGGAGCCTTTTGCGACATTGGGAAGGCCTTTAAAACACTTTTGTAACAAGACCCATTTTTCCTGCTCATGTGCTATGCTCCTAGCATAGAATTTTATTTCAAACCAC